>CM062808.1:842909794-843305190 GCA_031772625.1 Pinus tabuliformis
AAGATTTCAGTTATTTCTTGTTTCAAAGAGTAATAAATAGTGGTGTGATTTTAGTTTCAAATCTGTGTACTTGCTGTTACTTTCTTCAATGGCATGTGCTTCCTTATTCAAAACAAGGGGTTTTTCTGTAGTATCTAGCCTCCAAAGCTTCTTAAATGCAAACTAAATATCAAATCATGTCCTCGTACTCCAAATCATCTAAGGCATCACCCTAGAGAAGTTCCAAGTAGACCAATGAGCTTTGACAAGCCAACTCCAAACAAGTGTTGACATCACTGCTACAAAAATTATTCCGAAGTGTTTCATCCTACACCAATTCCTAAGATGGATGCCCAAAGGGGTTCTAGAACAGGGCTCAACCTTCATTACCACATTTAAGACATTTCAAAGGGATCGGCCCCTTTAAACCATACCAATTTTTACACTTTCTCAATTTGGCCATGTTCCTATCAATTTATATCTTTTATTGAAAAGTCAATCCTAGTTTACATGTTTATTAAATTTAGGAAAAATTATAGGTTAGCTCCAGCAAAATGTCAGCAAATTTGTGGGTTAGGTTGGCATTTCTCCAAATACTATCACACATGTATATATAATCACACATTTTCATTTTTATGTCTTTATTGGTTGAACAAAAATGTTCTCTTCCTGTGTAATTTTGTCCCATACCTCCACATCAACACTCATAGATAACAATATTCCTAATTCTTCATCCGTGTGCACAGTAAGGTCCCTTTCAGTTTCTATTTTTGATGGAGAAACCTCTGACAATACACCTTTTACCACAAAGATGTTGTTGTTGGATAGAAATATTCAGAGGAGTCTTACACCAGACATATAAATGGCTATTGTATATCACAATAATAAGCATTAACATATGAAGATGTTTAGACCCTAAACTATGTGCATTCAATCCATTACTTTTTCTTTCATGGCATATTTCGTTCTTCACAATAGATGTGTTTTGGCACTTGAGTGTGTCCACATAAAAAATTCTAAGGCCAAACCTAGATTCTCATGTGTCATGGAAATTCAACATATGCCTTGTTCACCGAAGAACTACTTGTAACTAATCTTAGGGTACTCATGTAAAATCTCACTGATCCCACTTAACAAGCTACCAAGACAAGGCTCATAACATCCAACCTTGGTCTAAAACAATTAAGAAACACAATTTACATCTTGACATGCCATAACACCTGACATGTCTTAGAATGCCTTGGAACTATGTGACATGCATTAACATCCCCTACATTCCTTGGCATGCTTTGACACTCCCTAGCACACCATGGCACTTCCTAACATGCCTTGGTAGTTTAGCATATCTTGGCATTGGCTAGCATATAACCTTGTCACTCCCTCCTTAACACACCTAGAACTCATTGGAACTCCCTCTCACACACTCTTATTCATTAATTTCAATACATTTTGAACTAGTGTTTCCTTATGTTTCCTTGACACCCCCTAACACTTCCTAGCTCACCCTAGCACCTGACACATCTTGGCCTACACCTTAACACTCTATCATTCCTTGGCACTACATAATATACCTTGTCACTCTCTCCTTAGCACATCTAGACATCGTTGACACTCTTGGTCACAAACTCTTATTCATTCATTTCCATGCATTTTTACCTACTTCTCCCTGGTGTTTCCCTAGCACTCCTTATCACTCCTTGACATGTGTCGTTACACCCTAGCGCCTATGAAATCTTGGCATGTCGCCCTAGCCTCTAGCATGCCTTAACACTGCCTAGCATACCTTGTCAATTTGTCCTTAGCACACCTAGAACTCACTAAAACTTCTAATCACACTCTTATTTGTTCATTTCCATTCATTTTGACATAGTTCTCCCTTGTGTTTCCCTGGCACTCCCAGCTAACACTTCCTTACACGCATTGGTACATCTTGGCCACATGTCGCCCTAGATGATCCAAAATCTTTTGCTTATAGATGTGTTAAAGAATTATATGCATAAATTGTAGCTTAACATAGAAAACTTAATGTAGACATGAGAGAAGAGGAGAAACACATAAACCACGAAAGAAGACAACAAGACTTGATAACAGAGTTTGTCTGACTTGGACTACGTCTCCGGGCCCTACTCGATCAATGGGGAGGCCTTCATTCATTAAGTGGCATGAGAAAGAAGAGTACAAGCATCAGTTACAAAAAGGAGTTTTATACCTCCATTTTGAAAAATGGCCAAAAAATACAGAACTCCGATGGAGAAATAGACAACGCCATTGCGTTCATGGCATCGAGAAGTGTTGAAACCATATAAAATTTGTCAAATTCCGACAAAGTGAAAATTCTGCCCTCCTGCAAAATTCTCCCTTGAACTACATGCACTGCCTCCTTTGCCTAGGTGCACTGATGAATTGAGTGTTAAATAAAAATGGCTAACAAATTTCTCAAAAATGTTTTTGGCGGATTTTGTTTGAGATCTGTTTAATAGGGAGGAGGTCAGGTGGTCAAACCCCGCCTCCTCCTTTTTTTTACACATTATAAACGAACCTTTTTTTTTTAAATAATTTTTTTGGTTGGGTTGGGCCCGCCTTGGGTGGCCCGTCAACCATACCCATCTTCACCATGGCTGTTGCATTTAGTTGCATGTTGGGTGTGTTTTGGGTTGTGTCCATGCCCTAAGGGCTGACCCGCCCATTTATGATGTTTGTTGTTTGGTGAGCCCCGTTCTGTGGGACAATTGTGGTGGTTTTATGGGTGGGGACCAGGGATCGTGGCCCACCCCTCCACCAAATTTATAATATGTGTGGTTATGAGGGTTGGGGGTGGTAGGGTTGGTGGCCCCCACCCCATTTTTTTATATATTTTTTTGCTATGATTACAAAATGGGCCATTTTTAAAAATTTTGTTTTTAAGCCAGAGTCTTTTTGACTAGGACATAATTTCACCTAGAACCTGGCCAGAGGTGGTTGGATTCTATCTGCCAAAAAAATGCAAATTGTGTCGTCGTTAAACCTGGCTAGTCATCAAAAGTCAACCCAACTTTGACTGCCTCTATCTCCTTCATCCGAACTCAGATTGGAGTGTCATTCGCACCATTGGAATCAGGGTGACGATCACTTCAATCTGATGTCAAGTGCATTGCCTTTCTGCCCCTTTTAATTTATAGCTTTTTCCATGCCACTGTGTCTGGAGATCCACCTGGATTAATCCTCCCCATTGAGGAGCTTTTGGACCGCCAAAACCTTTATCAGTCAATTGGCAAGTGAGGGAATTTTTCCTCACTCTTTATTTTTCCAGCCATTTTGCCTTACTAGGGTGCATCCCCTTGAAACCAACTTGAAGGTATTCCACATCTCCCCGTCGTGAAGTCCTGGTTCTTCTATAAAGGATGATGTCTTCAAGTAACTCATTGAGATATTCTGGTGCAAAGTCATCAACTGTAGGAACCGTGCCCACCTCCTCGGTGTCCATAATCAATGGTGGCTCATATAGCTTTAAGTTCTCCACTTTCACTATGGAGTACATTTTCATATATATTGGCAAATCAATATGAAAGGCATTGTTTCCAATCTTCTCCAAAATGGTGAATGGACCATACCGGATTTCTTGAAACTTCTTCTCTTCTCCCTTCATCTTGTCCTTGCTAATATGGAACCACACTTTGTCGCCCACTTGAAATTGATGGCCGACTCGATGTTTGTCATGTCGAGCCTTGTACCGGGCTTGAATTTTCTCCAACTACTCCTGTACTGCTTGGTGAATCAACTGGATCCACTGAATGAACTGATTCTCTTTGTCCCTATCATCACGTCCACTGGAGTCATCTTCCCTTCCAAGGAGCATATCAAAAGGGTCTTTTGGGAGGTAGCTAAAACATGTCTCAAATGGTGAATGATGCATAGATGAGTGCATTGCTCGGTTGTATGAATGCTACACATATGGAAGATGCTCATCCCACAACTTAGGATGTTTCCCACAATAGCCTCGCAACAAGTGTACCACGGTGCAGTTGACAACCTCTGTCTGTTCATCCATATGTGGATGGAATGTCGTGCTTCTTTTCAAGTTGATGTCCATCATCTTCTACACGCTGGTCCAAAACTCTCTAAGAATGTGAGAGTCCCGATCTGACACAATCGATGTGGGCAACCCAAAATGGACCCAAACATGCTAAAAGAAATGATAAGCAGTCTGCTATGTAGTGATCTACTTTTTACAAGGCAATAAAATACACATCTTACTAAAATGGTCAACGACAACATACAAATAGTCGTGACTTTTTCTAGAAAAATGCAAACCTCCTACAAAATCCATTGACACACTTTCCCATGGATGACTCGGAATAGGGAGTGGTGTGTAGAGACCTATTTTTCTATTACAGGGCTTTGAGACATAACACATCACACAACCCTTTACATAGTGAGTCACAATGTTCGTCATATGAGGCCAAAAACAAAATATTTGTACATGACATAGTTTTTTCAATACCAAAATGACCAGACACAAGTGAGGTGTGGGCCTCCCAGATTACATGTACCCTTTCTCCTGTGGGTAGGCATAATTTTCTAAGGTGATACAACAATTTCCCCTGCAAGTGATAGTTGTCCACCTGTGAACCATGGGTTCGTTTTTCATAAATCCCCTTAAATTTATCATCGTTAGCATACTATTTAGCATAAATTTCAAAATATAATGAAGCATTATGCAAAATAACAGAAGCAGTAGGAGGGTGAGATAGCATATCAGCCACTTTGTTGCTAGTGCCCTTCTTATACTTTATTACCAGATGAAACTGCTGCAGAAAACCCATCCACCTGAAATTACGAGATTCCTGCAACTTGGTCTGTGACTGATGGTACTGTAAGGGCTGATGATCCGTATGGATGATGGTCTCCTTGTCGATCAGGTAGTGTTTCCACTTTTTCACACTCTGGACCAAGGTATATAATTCCTTGTCATGAGTGGGATAGTTTATCACAGCTTGAGAGAACTTCTCTGAATGGTAACATATCGGCTTCTTTTGCTGCATCAGTACAGCTCCCATGGCATATCCACTAGAGTCTGTCTCGATCTCAAATGGTTGTTGGAGATATAGTAAGGCTAAGAATGGCGCGGTGCTGATCTTTTCTTTCAATGTTTCGAAGGACTTTTGCTGCTTTCCTCCCTATAAAACTTGATTTATACTTGTCAATGCGTGTAAAGGTGCTGCAGTAATAGAGAAATTGGCAATAAATCTACTCCAATACTGTGCTGCACCCAAAAAGCTTCGAACCACATTTACACTAATAGGTTTAGGCCAATTTACAATTGCTTCAACTTTAGAAGGATCAATTTTTAGCTAACCATGACCAACAATATGACCTAGCTAAACCAAAGATGTTTTCCCAAACTCACACTTTAACAATTTTACATAGAGTTTTTCATTTCTCAATACATCAAACACTTTCTTCACATGACATACATGTTCATTCCAAATTTTACTAAAGACAAGGATATCATCTAGATATACAAGAAAAAATTCATCAATGAAAGGCCTAAAGATATCATTCATGACCCTCATGAAAGTGGCTGGAGCATTGCAAATTCCAAATGGCATCATCATCCATTCGAACAACCCCTGTTTGGCCTTGAAGGTGGTTTTCCACACATCCTGCTTTGCAATTCAGAACTGGTGATAACCACTACGCAAATCCAATTTGATGAAATAGATAGCATTCTTTAACTGATCTAATAACTCATCAATGCAGGGAACATGGTAACAACTTTTCACCATGATTTTGTTTAGTGCTCGGTAATCCATGCACATCCTCCATGTGCCATCTTTTTCTGGCACTAAGACAATCGGTGAGCCGCATGGAGAATTACTTGGTCTGATGAGCCCTTGGTTCAATAGTTCTAGCACCTGCTTTTTTATCTCCTCCATCTCAATGGTCGACATCATGTACATGCCAATATTCGGTAAACGAGCGTCACGCTGCAAATGGATACCATGTTGGATCTCCCTCTTCGGAGTTAATCCCTTAACATATCATCATAGTTGGAAATTAATTCACATAATTAATTTTTATGCACCTGATGACAACCCTGAAAAGAATCAGATAATTCTACATCCTTTCTACTTACAATCATAAGCATGCAACCCTTACTGGAATTCACCAACCTCTTGATTTGTCCTGCACTTACAAGGCTAGCATTGATTTTAGTTTGATGAGCCTTTACAATATACTCTACCCCATCCTTTGTGATTTGGTATTTTTTTTCATGAAGGAAGAAGATTGTATTTCTATCATATAGATATGGACTCCCTAACACCATGCTACAAATATCCAATGGTATCACATCAAGTTTTACCTCATCCACTAACTTAGAAGTGATCACAAATTTAACCTTACTCTGCTTAGTTACATTCAGTTTTGCTTTATCATGTATCCATCCAAGTGGGTAATGTTTTGGATGTGGTTTAGTTTCCAAGCCTAGCTTCTTTACCAAGGACTCTGAAATTAAGTTTGCTTGGGATCTGATATCAAATATAGTTTCCATTTTTGTATGATTTATGATAACTCTAATATGGAATAGCTCAATTCTCTTTCGTTCATTAGGAAGAGACTCATCTATTGAACTAGTGCCTTCATGTGATTCAGAACTAACATGAGGTGTAAGAGTACATTTTGTTCCTGCTATTGTGATCAATACTCCATCTCTCAAATCGGATCCAAGGTCTTGCTGCACAATTGCCATTGTCTTCTGCTTGCCTTTTCCTCCATACTTATTTGGTCTCTTTTTTGGGTATTATTTCCACCAATGATTGTCGTGAACTTCCTTTTTGTTGTGATTGAAATAAGGTATTTCTACTTCATCTTTCTTGGTTGATGATGTCATCTTCTCCTTTCCTTTCCCTTTCTCTTTGGATTTTCCATTTGGAGGTTTGAAAGGTGGTTTCTTGAAATGATCATCTCTTTCATTTTGCCCTTGTTCTCAAGATGAATTGCCTTCACACTGGCAGAGTCAATAGTAGTTGGTTCAAACAATAATAATGAATGTCTAAGGTAACTATGTAATGATCCAATATACTTAGTTACTACTTCAGGTGAGTCAAATGCAATGTCCAAATTAAGTGCCTGTTTTCTAAATTCCTCTATAAAGATTTGAACATCCTAACCTCTGCCTTGCCTTAAGTATTTCCAATCCATTAAGGCTTTTTAGAATTTTTCCTTTAATGAAGAAATGAAATTAGGCCATGACGAAAGAAGATTACCCACACTCTTACTGCTTCACAATTTTCTCTCCCACCAAACAAGAGCGATGCTACTCAGCCGAAGAGAGGCCAATTGAATCTTTTCCTCATCCTCTGCAATCTGCTGAATCCTGCAGTAGATTTAAATCTGCCTAATGCAGTGATTAAGATTTTCTACATTATTTTCACTGTTAAACATGGTAAGATCAAATTCGACATCTAATTTAGAGAAAGATTTCTTAGATTCATCCCTTGAATTTCTATGATGATGGTGATGAGATGAAGAAGAACTTTCACTAGTGGAAGGAGAAGGAGGGAGTTCTTCTCCACCATTTCCATGCACTGAACCTTTTTCTTCTGGATTTCTCTCTTCTGCTTTCTCCAGCCTTGAAAGCAACTAACCAACATTCTCTACCATTATATAGAAGGCTTTGCGGAAATTGTGCTCCTCTTCATGATGAGCCTCTTAATCTACCATGTTTCTCCTTTGATATGCACAACCCGCTTCAGGATCGAAAGAATTTAGCTTCCCTTCACCTCTTCAGAGCCTGCTTCTTGTTAGCATACAAACATGCAATTCACATCTAAAAAAGACCTTCTCTGATACCACTTGATCCAAAATCTTTTTCTTATAGATGTGTTAAATAATTACATGCATAAATTGTATCTTAACATAGAAAACTTAATGTACACATGAGAGAAGAGGAGAAACACATAAAGCATGAAAGAAGACAACAAGACTTGATAATGGAGTTCGTCGAACTTGGACTACATCTTCAGGCCTTGCTCGATCAATGGGGAGGCCTTCATTCATTAAGTGGCATGAGAAAGAAGAGTACAAGCATTAGTTACAAAAAGGAGTTTTATACCTCCATTCTGAAAAATGGCTGAAAATGTAGAACTCTGATGGAGAAATGGATAGCACCATTGCATATGTGGCATCGAGAAGTGCTGAAACCATATAAAATTTGTCAAATTCTAACAAAGTGAAAAATTTGCCCTCCTGCAAAATTCTACCTCGAACTGCGTGCACTTCCTCCTCTGCTTGGGCGCACTGATGAATTGAGTGTTAAATAAAAAATGGTTGATGGATTTCTCAAGATTGTTGTTGGTGGAGTTGGTTTTAGATCTATTTAATAGGGAGGAGGTCAGGTAGTTAAACCCCGCTTCCTCCTTTTTTTACACATTATAAACCAACCTTTTTTTTTAAATAAAGTTTTTTGGTTGGGTCGGGCCCGCCCACGATACCCATCTCTGCCATGGTCATCACATTTAGTTGCATGTTGGGTGTGTTTTGGGTTGGGTTTGTGCCCTAAGGGCCGACCCACCCATTTATGATGTTTGTTTTTTGGTGAGCCCCGTTCCGTGGGACAGTTGTGGTGGTTCCGTGGGAGGGGGTTGAGGGTCGTGGCAAACCCCTCTACCAAATTTATAATATGTGTGATTATGAGGGTTGGGGGGTGGTGGGATTGATGGCCCCCACCCCCCTTTTTTATATATTTTTTTGTTATGATAACAAAATGGTCCATTTTTTAAAATTTCATTTTTAAGATGAAGGAGTCTTTTTGAATAGCTCACGATTTCGCTTGGAATCTGGCCGGAGTTGGCCGGATTCTGTCTACCAGAAAAGTGCAAATTGTGTCCTTGTTAAACCTTCCTAGTCATCAAAAGTCAACCCAACTTTAACTTCCTCTATCTCCTTCATCTGGACTCGGATTTGAGAGTCGATCACACCGTTGGGATCAGGGTGATGAGCACTTCGATCTGATGTCAATTTAATCGCCTTTCTGCCACTTTGAATTTTGAACTTTTTCCATGCCACTATGTCTAGAGATCCACCTGGATCACTATAACTCTAGCATTCCTTAGCATTGTGAAGCATGTCTTGTAACTCCTCCTTAACACACTTGGAACTCACTAACACTCCATACCCTTCATTTCCATGCATTATGATCTAGTGCTCCCTTGTGTTTGCCTAACACTCCTTGGCACACATTGGCACACCATGGCACTTGTCACATATTAGTAGGATTTCCTAGCACTCTATCATCTATTAGCATTGATTATCATATGTTGTCACTCCCTCCTTAGAAAACCTATAACTTGTTAACAATCCCTATCACACATGCACATTCATTCATTTACATGTAATTGAAAGGAGTCCTCCCTTGTGTTTCCTTGGCAATCCCTACCATGTGTTGGCACCACATGCTAGAACCTAGCACACATTGGCATGCCTTAGCACTTGGCATGTCTTGACATGCCTAACATTCCTTGGAAATTTATAACATGTGTTAGCACTTCCTGAAATTCCCTATACACCTTGGCACTCCCTATTTTTCATGCCCTCATAGATAACCTTACTTTTTTTGTGACTTGGGAACCCAACCAAGTCATTGAAAAAATAGTGTTGTGCCTAGACCAAAGTCTCCCATTGTCTCAAAATTCCTTTTCCATCCTCTTATCACAATCATAGGCTTTCCTCCTATAGGTCTTAATATAAAATTCTCCTAACACACTTCATCCATGGGACACCTATAATTCACTGACACTCCTTGGCATAATCTCTTATTCATTCATTTCCATGCACTTTAACCTAGTTCTCCCTTATGATTCCCTTACACTCCCAAACACTCCTTGAAATGCATTGACACTATCTGGCATATTTCAGCACACCTTTTCATTCCTTGGCATGCCATGGCACTCCTTAATTATCATTCCCTCATAACTACCCTTATTTTCTTTTAGACATAGGAACCCAACCAAGTCCTACCTCGACTACAAAAAATTTACCAAGTTACATTTACTACAACTAGACTATGCCTTGTTCCCCTAATGGACTATAAATCATCTTAGGCTTCTCATGTCCAATATTAACTCATCCCAATTAACAAGTTAACAAGTCAAGGCTCACATCCAACAATGCCTATAAAATAGCTAAGCAACATAGTTTACATCTTTACATGCCATAACATCTTGCACATATAACAATCCATTGGCACTACATGGAACACATTATCATCCCCTCCATTCCTTGGCATGATTTTCCACTCCCTAATAAACCCTACCACCACCTAACTGATCCAGGTGGATCTTCATATACAATGGCAAGGAAAAGCTCAAAATTCAAAGTGGAAGAAAGGCAAGTATCTTAGTATCATATCGTAGTGCTCGTCACCTTGATCCCAACAATGCAAATGACACTCCAATCCGAGTCTGGGTAATGAAGTTGTGGCAAAAAGAGTTTGCCTTAGTTCCTTTGAAAATGAGGCATTTTCTCTTAAAAATGGCTTTAAGCCTTTAAAAGGAAAAATCACAATCGAAGGGTCCAAAGGGGCGGACTTAACGAGTAGCAGCAGAACCCTCGATCAACAGTATCCAATTAAATTAGAGTTAGGAGCAAGTGATCGACAATATTGGGATGATCAGAATCAGCGAACTGAGAGTGATCGGATCAGCGAAACACAAAGCACAAGACCAGGACTTTCAGGCTATTGTGATTGGGATTTGTCAATCATCGATGGACAATCTAAGCCATCGGATAGGGAAACAGATCAATGGCCAGTATTAAATCGGTGGATTGGCGATCAGTGGATCGCTGATTGGCAAATCAGTGATTGACGATCAGTAATTCCCCGCGACAGGGCTAGTGAACAATGTCATAATTACATGCGATGCAATCTCAGTCGTCTGATCAAGGATCAAATCAACGGGCAGGATTAAATCGGCGGATCTGTGATCGCCAGATCGATGGATCAGTGATTAGCGATAGGAGATTCCCGGCAGACAGGGCCGATGACGTCAGTGATAGCGATCGGTGATAAGGATCAGAACCGATGGATTTATAGGTATGACTTGATATATTTGAAGTCTAGTTAAAAGGGCTTTTGGTCAGATTTTCTTATGTTTTATGTATTATTGCTTGGAACAAAAAAGGCCTATTTTAGAGGGTTGTTGTGCCCGCTGACCCTTCTACCTAAACGGTTTCCATTCTGAATGAACCAACCTCCAATTGTTAAGTGGCCTTGTCCTAATTGACACATATAAAGCCCGATGATTGGAAAAAGGATAGGAGAGGATTTTCAACACGTTGTTCTAGGCAGGAGAGCTTTCAAGGGCCGATAGTGCATTTGGTCTGATTTGGACAAGTTTTAGATGTTTTCAGCCCCTCTCAACGCCACAGACGCATCAGTGCTATCCATTTCTCCATCTAAGGTCTCCATTTCACGGCCATTGTCCAGAATGGAGGTATAAGCCTCTTTGGATGTATCAATGATTGTATTCTCTTCTTTTCATGTCATTTAATATATGAAGGCATCCCCATTGATCGAGCAGGGCCTAGAGACGTAGTTTGAGTTGGATGAACTCTGTTATCAAGTCTTGGTGTCTTCTTGTCATGATTTTATGTGTTTCTTCTTATTTTCTTGTGTGCACATTATAATTCTGTGTTAAGCTGCAATTCTTACATGTGATTCTTTTCATACATCTATAAGCGAAAGTATCCTGGATCAAGTGGTATCAGAGTAGGGCTTTTTAGATGTGGATTGCATGTTTGTATGCTAACAAGAAACAACCTCCAAAGAGGTGAAGGGGAACTAGAACCTTTCGATCCTGAAGCGGGGCGTGCACATCGAATGAGAAACATGGAAGATGAGGCTCATCTTGAAGAGGAGCGTAATTTCAGAAAGACCTTTTATTCAATGGCAAAGAATATCATTCAGCTAGTTTTAAGGCTAGAGAAAGCAGAAGTGAGAAACCTAAAAGAACAAGGTTCAGCACATGGGAATGGTGGAGAAGAAGCCCCTCCTTCTCCTTATAGGAGTGAAGGTTCTCCTTCCGAGAACCACCATAATCGTAGAAATTCAAAGGATGCATCGAAGAAACCTTTGTTTAAATTAGATGTGAAATTTGATCTTCCCATGTTTAATGGTGAAAGTAATGTAAAAAAGATTAATAATTGGATTAAGAAGATTGATGTATACTACAGGATTTAGCAGATCGTGGAGGATGAGGCAAAGATTCAGCTGGCCTCTCTACAACGGAGTAGCACCACCCTCATTTGGTGGGAGAGCAGATTACAGAGTAGTAAGAATGTGGGTAAACTCTTTTCCTCATGGCCTGATTTTATTTCTGCGTTAAAGGAACAATTTTATCCCTTAGGATACAAGCAAAAAGCTTTAATGGATTGGTAGTATTTAATACAAGGCAAACGTTAGGATGTTCAAAGTTTTACAAAGGAGTTTAGACAGCAAGCACTTAATCTGGGTATTGCACTTGATACACCAGAAGTTGTAACTAAGTATATTGGTTCATTAAATAGCTATATTAGGCATTCGTTGTTGTTGTTTGAAGCAACCAGTATTGACTCAACCAGCGTGAAGGCAATTCATATTGAGAACAGGGGCAAAAATGAAAGGGATGATCAGTCTAGAAAGCCACCATTTGAAACTCCCAATGGAAAATCAAAAGTGAAATGGAAAGGAAAAGAGAAGAAGACAACAACAACCAAATAAGGAGAACATCCATATTGAAATCATTGTAAAAAGGAAGGCCACGATGATGATCACTGTTGGAAACAACACCCAAAAAAGCATCCAAAGAAGTATGGAGGAAAAGGGAAGCAGAAGACAGTGGTAACAGTGCAGCAAGACCTTGGATCGGATTCAGAAGATTAAGCGTTGATCACAACATCAGGAACAAAAGGTACTCTTACACCTCATATTAATTCTAAATTGCATGAAGGCACCAGTTCTGTAAATGAGTCCCTTCCTATTGACCAAAAGAGAATTGAACTGTTTCATATCAAAGTTTTTGTAAATCACACTAAATTTGGAACTCTGTTTGATACTGGGTTCCATGAAAACTTAATTGCAGAATCCCTGGTAAAGAAACTTGGCTTAGAGACAAAACCACATCTGAAACCTTACCTTCTTGGATGGATACATGATAAAGAAAAATTGAATGTAACCAAACAGTGTAAGGTAAAATTTGTGATCGCTTCTAAGCTAGTAGACGAAGTAGAACTGGATGTAATACCATTGGATATCTATGGCATGGTGTTAGGGAGCCCATACCTGTATGATAGAAAGGTAGTCTTCTTTCTTCACAAAAACAAATACCAAATCATAAAATATGGGGTAGAATATATGTAAGGGCTCATCAAAATAAAATCAATGCCAACCTTGTAAGCACTAGACAAATGAAAATACCAGTGAATTCCAGTAAGGTTTGCATGCTTATGGTTGTAAGTGAAAAAGAGACAGAATCCACTGATGCTTTCTAGGGCTACAATCAGGAACATAAACAGGAATTATTTGAATTAATTTCTAATTATGATGAGCTGTTTCAGGAACCGAAGGGATTACCTTCGAAGAGGGAAATCCAACATGAAATCCATTTGCATCATGACACTCCTTTGCCAAATATTGGTATGTATAGGATGTCAACTATTGAGATGGAGGAAACCAAGAAAAAAGTACAGGAATTGTTGGACGAAGTTGTCATTAGGCCGAGCACCTCTCCGTGTGGCTCACTGATTGTCTTAGCCCCAAAGAAAGACGACACATGGAGGATGTGTGTGGATTACTGCACACTAAACAACATCACGGTAAAAAATGGCTACCCTCTTCCACACATTGATGACTTATTAGATCAGTTAAAGAATGTTGTTTATTTCACCAAATTGGATTTTCATAGTGGCTATCACCAGATCTGAATTGCAGAGTAGAATGTGTGGAAAACCACCTTTAAGACCAAACAGGGGTTGTTTGAATGGATGGTGATGCCATTCTAACTTTGCAATGCTCCAACCACTTTTATGAGGGTCATGAATGATCTCTTTCGGCCTTTCATTGATGAGTTTGTTCTTTTATATTTAGATGATATACTTGTCTTTAGTAAAAGTTGGGTTGAACATGTGTGTCATGTCAATAAAGTGCTTGATGTACTGAAAAAAAAATAAAAACTCTTTGTAAATTTGTCAAAGTGTGAGTTCGTGAAAACCTCTTTGGGTTACCTAGGTCATATTTTTGGTCATGGTCAGTGAAAAATTGATCCCTCTAAAGTTGAAGCAATTGCAAATTGGCCTAAGCCTACTAGTGTAACCGAGGTCCATAGCTTTTTAGGTGTAGTCTAGTACTGGAGGAGATTTATTGCTAATTTCTTTGTTATTGCAACACCTTTGCACACATTGACAAGTGTGAAACAGGTCTTCCAATGGGGAGGAAGACAACAGAAGTCCTTCAAAACATTTAAGGAAAATATCAGCACCGCACCAGTCTTACCCTTACCCGATCTCCAACAGCCATTCAAGATAAAAATCGATGCCAGTGGTTATGCCATGGGAGTTGTACTGATGCAACAAAAGAAGTCGATTTGTTACCATTCTGAGAATTTTTCTCAAGCTATGATAAACTATCCCACTTATGACAAGGAGCTTTATGCCTTGGTGAGAAGTGTGAAAAATTCGAAACACTACTTGATTGACAAGGAGACCATCATCCATACGGATCATCATCCCTTGCAATACCTTCAGTCACAAACCAAGTTCCAACAATCTCGTCATTTCAGGTGGATGGGTTTTCTTCAATAGTTTCATCTGGTAATAAAGTATAAGAAGGGAACTAGCAATAAAGTGGCTGACATGCTATCTCACCCTCCTATTTTTTCTTCTGTTATTTTGCATAATGCTTCATTATCTTTTGAGAGTTATGCTAAACAATATGCTAACGATGATGACTTTAAGGAGATTTATGAAAAACTAACCCATGGTTCATAGGTGGATAACTATCACTTGCAGGGGAAACTATTGTATCAGCTTCACCTTGGTAAATTGTGTATTCCCACAGGGGAAAGAGTACATGTAATTCGAGAGGCCCACACCTCTCCTATGTCTAGACACTTTGATGTCGAAAAGACTTTATGTCATGTACAAAGATTTTGTTTTTTGCCTCATATGAAAAACATTGTGACTCGCTAAGTAAAGGGTTGTGTGATGTGTTCTATTTCAAAACCCTCTAATAGAAAACTTAGGATCTACACACCACTCCCTATTCCGAGTCATCCATGGGAAAGTGTGTCAATGTACTTTGTAGGAGGTTTGCATTTGTCCAGAAAGAGTCATGACTACTTGTATGTTTTCGTTGACCGTTTTAGCAAGATGTGTATTCTTATGCCTTGTAAAAAGCAAATCACTGCAGATCAGACTACTTCTCTTTTCTTTCAGCATGTTTGGGTCCATTTTGGATTACCCACATCTATTCTATTAGATCAGGACTCTCGCTTTCTCAAATATTTTTGGATTAGTTTGTGGAAGATGATGGACATCAAACTGAAAAGAAGCACAACATTTCATCCCCAGACTAAAGGACAGACAGAGGTTGTAAACTGTACCATGGTACACTTTACGAGGCTATTGTGGGAAACATCCCAAGTTGTGGGATGGACATCTCCCATATGTACAACATTCCTACAACCAAGCAACGCATTCATCTACGCAACGTTCACCATTTGAGACATGCTTCGGTTACCTACCAAAGCACCCTTTTGATATGGTCTTTGGAAAGGAAGATGGCTACAGTGGATGTAATGATAGGGACAAAGCTCAATAGTTCATTCAGTGAATCTAGCTGACTCACCAAGCAGTACAAGAGCAGTTGGAGAAAAGTCAAGCCCGTTACAAGGCTTGACCTGACAAACACCGAGTCGACCACCAATTGCAAGTGGGTGACAAAGTGTGGTTCCACATCAACAAGGACAGGATGAAGGGAGAAGGGAAAAAGTTGAGACCAATCCGGTATGGTCCATTCACCATATTGGAGAAGATTGGAAACAATGCCTTTCATCTTGATTTGCCGATTTATATGTAGATGTACGCAGTAGTGAAAGTAGAGAAATTAAAGTTTTATGGGCCACCATTGATCATGCACACAGATGAGGTGGGCACAGTTCCTACAGTTGATGATTTTGCTCCAGAATATCTCGATGAGTTACCTGAAGACATCATCCTTGACAGAAGGACCAGGACTTCACGATGAGGAGATGTGGAATACCTTCGAGTTGGTTTCAAGGGAATTCACCCCAGTAAGGCCAAATGGTTATAGAAGGAAAAGGTGAGGGTACAATACCCTCACTTGCCAATTGACTAATGAAAGCTTTTGGCGGTCCAAAAGCTCCTCAATGGGGAGGACTGATCTAGGTGGATTTTCAGATACAATGGCATGGAAAAGCTCAAAATTCAAAGTGGCAGAAAGCAAAGTATCTTGGTATCAGATCGAATTGCTCGTCACCCTGATCCCAACGGTGCAAACGACACTCTAATCCGAGTCCAGATGATGAAGTTGTGGCAGAAAGAGTTTGCCTTAGTTCCTTTGAAAATGAGGCATTTTCTCTTAAAAATGGATTTAAGCCTTTAAAAGGCAAAGTCGCAATCAAAGGGTCCAAAGGGGTGAACTTAAACAGCAGCAAAAAAACCCCTGATCAACGATCTCCAACTAAATCAGGGTTGGGAGCAAGCGATCGGCGATATCAGGATGATTAGAATCGGCGAACGAAGAGCTGTTGGATCAGCAAAACACAAGGCACAAGACAAGGACCTTCGAGCCATTGCAATTGCGATTTGATGAACAGTGATGGGAAATCTCAGCCGTCGAATTGGGAAACAGATTAACAGCCAGGATTAAATCGGCAGATCGGCAGATCAACAATCGGAAAATCGGCCATCGACGATTGGCGATTCCCCATGATAGGGCCAGTGAATAATGTGATAGCAACATGCGATGTAATCTCAGTCATCCAGTCAAGGATCAAATCAACATCCAGGATTAAATCAGTGGATTGGCGATTGACGGATCGGTGATCGGTGATCAGAGATTCCCAATAGATAGTGCCGATGAAATCAGTGATAGTGATCGGCGATAAGGATTGGACCTGATGGATTTATAGGTTCGATTTGATATATTTGAAGTCTGGTTAAAAGGGATTTTGGTCAGATTTTCTTATGTTTTATGTATTATCGCTTGGAACGAAAAAGGCCTATTTTAGAGGGTTGTTGTGCTTGCCAACCCTTCTACCTGAACAGTTTCCATTCCGAATGAACGAACCTTTGATTGTTAAGCAGCCTTGTCCTAAATGACACATATAAAGCTTGATGATTGGAAAAAGGATGGGAGGAGAGGATTTTTAGCATGATGTTCGAGGCAGGAGAGCTTTCAAGGGCCGATAGTGCATTTGGTCTGATTTGGACAAGTTTTATATGTTTTCAACCCCTCTCAATGCCACGGATGCATTAGTGCTATCCATTTCTCCATATGAGATCTCTATTTCATAGCCATTGTCCAGAATCTAGGTCTAAGCCTCTTTTGATGTACCGATGATTGTATTCTCTTCTTTTCATGCCATTTAATATATGAAGGCCTCCCCATTGATCAAGCAGGGCCTGAAGACGTGGTACAAGTTGGATGAACTCCGTTATCAAGTGTTGGTGTCTTCTTGTCATGCATTTATATGTTTCTTCTTCTTTTCTTGTGTGCACAATATAATTCTGTGTTAAGTTGCAATTCTTACATGTGATTCTTTTCATACACCTATAAGAAAAAGTATCCTAGATCACTAACATGCCTTGACACTCTAGCATGCCTTGGCACTGCCTAGCATATACCCTTGTCACTCCCTCCTTAACACAATTGGAACTTGCTGACACTCCCTATCACACACTCTCAGGGAAAATTTTAAGAACCACCCTAAATTTATATGTATAATAAATGGGCTAATCCCCATGATACATAGGAAAAATGGGAGGTGATTTTATCAATAATATAATATGTATATTTAATTTTTTTGGTGAATCTCTCACCAGATTATATTATCTTGTACAGTGATGGAGAATCTTTCACTGAATTATAAAATCTTGTAAGATCTTGGCAAATCTTTTACTGAATAATGAAACATTGTGAACTCTTGGTGAATGTTTTGTTAAAGTATGAAACCATATATGATAATAAGAAAATATATTCATTAAACTGTAATATACTAACATACATGTCTAGAAAAAGAAACATAATTTTCTCTTCCTACAAACAATGTTCCAAGTTTCAGTGGTCGTGTTTTCCAAGGTTCTTACAATACACTCTTTCATATCCTTCTATTAGTTTTGATAATATTCCACAACAAAGTTCTTGTAGGTGTTGATATTGACAACGAGTTCTGTCAAGGTAGGAGAGATTAATCTTTTCTCTACAACTTTTGTCAAGCTACCACTTTTTTCAAGTTATCAAATTTCTTTCTTATTACATAGACTTCAACTGCGAGATAAAAAAAACACATCAGGTTTGTTTACCCCAACACGCCAACAAGTAGCAAGCCCCAACTATATTATATAAGAAAGTATTAGGTATCCCAAGGGCTTGAAGGGGATCTAATTGAAAGAAGTGACCATTGTGAGAATCCTTCCAATCAATATATGAATATATAAAAGTAGATTTATTATTATTTTAATTGGAAATCTTCAATTAAATAATAAAATTTAATTACGTCTCTCCCATTCTAAATTTCTTAGTAGTATAATTCACTACCCTCATAGGTCTCACATTTTTTAACAACGTTGTAACATGTAGATTAATTTCCTTTTTTGGTGAACAATTTCCACCTTTTAGGAAAATATGGTGGAGTGGCTCCAACCCCTACAGATCATTAGGACAAACTAAGAATAGCACAGAAGATGAAAGGTTGTAAAAACCAACTTATTTTTCAAACAACTAATCCAACATCAGTACCTGAAATTTTTCATGAAGATATCATATTGAGAATGTTTGAAAAATGGTGATAAATCTTCTGTGAGGGTGATGTGGAAAGAGTGATAAGGTTTCATTGTTTTGAATTTTTTTTGTTAAATCAGAAAAATTTAAAAACCAATATTAATGGAGATATTGGTATTTTTTACTAAATTTTGTGAAGTGACTAAATGTAGCTTTAACCATTCATTTAAGATGTTTTTATAATATAATTTCCTAAGTTTATTTAATATCTTCATTATCATAAAAACCAACCTATATCCATCTTAACTCCACATCTACCACTCTTAGGGCGATGAAATCTATTTATCCCTCTGAGCACTTGGTAGACCCAGAATTAAGATGGATCTAAGATGATAGAATTTCCCGTTTAAATAGTCTTTGCTCACATGAATACCATGGTATTACCATGGGTCAATACCATGGGTTATCATAAACCTGGAGCTTAAAAATTACTATTAGTAATTTATAAAAATTAATAAAATTAATAATTGATTTTTATTTTATTTTTTATTTTAACCAAGTTAAAATGTTTAACATACATTAAATTACAACATCCATTTTTACTCTTGATCCACCAAGCCTCAAGAAGGATCAAATATTTTTTCACTCTATGCTAGTTTGTATATCACAATATTTGATACCTCTCGGGGCTTAGTAGATCCAGAGTAAAGATGGATCTATGTTGGTTTAATTCCCCCATTTAAATAGGCTACATTCCAGGTGAATACCATGGTTCATGTGCCATTTTTATTTTTATTAATACTAATATTAGGGTTAATAATGTTTTTTTGCATGGTATTAATAATAATCTATCCCATGGTATATGGCGCATAATGTTTTTCCCATAGGTTTCACCTAAATATTCATGTGCCATTTTTATTTTTATTAATACTAATATTAGGGTTAATAATGTTTTTTTTCATGGTATTAATAATAATCTATCCCATGGTATATGACGCATAGTGTTTTTCCCATAGGTTTCACCTAAATATAACACATTTTTTTAGTGTTCGTAAATATAAGGTGACTTATGGAGTAAATATAAAAAAATATTTTATTTGTTTACCATACCACTCGTTTATTTATATTTTTATTAATTTACCATACCTCTTACAAATATGGTATTTGGCCCATAGGATTCACTTAAACAAAACCTCTTTTTTGAGCCTTCATAAATAGAAGAGGGTTATGGACTAAATATAAAAAGAAGTTTTATCTATTTACCATACGTTTAGTTCATTTATATATTTACTTATTTACCATACCTTTTGAGTAAGTATAAAAAGAGGTTTTATTTATTTACCATACCTCCACTTTATTTATATTTTTATTTGTTTACACCCTTGCATGTATATAGGGTGACTTATGGAGTAAATTAAAAAAATATATTATTTATTTACCATACCTCTCATTTATTTATATTTTTATTAATTTACCATACCTCTTTTATAAATATGGTATTTGGCCCATAGGATTCACTTAAATAAAACCTATTCTTGAAAATTAGGGCGAATGGAAGGTTGTAATTCCTAATTTCAAGGGCTAAATTTACCATTTCTACCCTCTCCCTTAAAATAAGGTGGGCCATTTGAGGCGATTTGTAAAAATGTACTATGATACAAAATATTCGCCCACTAAATATTTAAAACCCCTTAATTTCACCAAAGGGTGAACATTCACCCCTAAAATTTTCCATGCATACTCTTATCTATTCATTTCCATGCAATTTGAACTAGTTCTCCCTTGTGTTCTCATGGCACTCCCTGACACACATTGGCACACCCTAGGACTTGGCACATCTTGGCATGTCGTCTTGGCACTCTAGCACTCCTTGGAACTACCTAACATACCTTGTCACTCCTTCCTTAGCACACCCAGAATTCACTGAAAATCCCTATCACGCACTCTTATTCATTCATTTCCATGAATTTGAAACTAGTGCTCCCTTGTTTTTCCCTAACACTCCAACACTCACCCTGGAATGCATTGGCACACCTTAGCACCTAGCACATCTTTCCATGTTTCGCTAACCTCTAGAATACCTTAGCCCTGTCTAGCATACCTTGTCACTCCCTCCTTAACACACCCTAAAATCACTAACACTTTCTGTCACAAACTCTTAATCATTCATTTGCATACATTATTCTCACCTAGTGCTCCCTTGTGTTTCCCTAACACTCCCTAACACTTCCTAACACTATTTGGCACACCTTGGCACCTAGAACATATTGGCTACATGTCACTCTGGCATGCTATAATGACTTAGCGTTGCTTAGCATACCATGTAACTCCCCTCTTACCAGACCTAGAACTCATTTGACACTCCCTATCACACACTCTTATTCATTCATTTCCATGCATTTTGACCTAGTGCTCCATTATGTTTCCCTAGTACTCACTAACACTTACCACATATTGGCACACCTAACTGCAATGAGTTTCACTAACATTCAATCCAAAAACCCTTCCAGAGTCTAGCTAGTTACTTGTTCTTCACTAAGATATTAAGGTTAAGTTTATTGTATAGTGTTCAGTGTGAAAATATTACTAGGTGTTTTTATCACATAGAGTAATTATGATCTTCCCCATGTACACAAGGATAACTGAGAAGTGTTTCCCATAATCATGCAAGTGGAACTCCATCATGTACCTCAGGGTAACCACAAAATATTTATCATATTTACACAATGCAAGGTGATAGGAAAATATTTACATTATATACATGAATGTACTAATATTAGTACCATTAGCATCATATCTACATATTTACCACAAGACGAGGGTCATTACAACCCCTTAAAAATAGCCATAAGATATTCCTCTTTTGCAGCTCCTTGACCACAAGGGTTTAATTGAAAAACACATAGTTCCTTTAAATATTTGTAGGTTGAGGCAGCCACTTCAAGCCCTTGAACTTAAATATAATCAAATATTTGCAATTTGTTACAATAATAAGTCCATTATGCACACTCCTCATCTTAGAGTTGGGTAGAGAGGGAGAATACTTGATTGATGCCAACCTTGTAAATGAAAAACTTTGCCTACTAATTGGTTGGACACTCCACCACTAGTTGACACCACTAACACACACCAAAAGTCCAAGATACCCATAATATGTGACCTACACCCAAGGGCTTAGACTACACCTCCATAAAATGTACCTTCAACTTTAGATGTCCCAAAACAGTAATATCCTAACCCTAGCCTATTTGTTATATTTTTGTAACTTTCTCCTTAACTAACATTTGCTTTTAACTATTTAATCCACTTACCATATAATCTCTCTTGTTTGCACCCACCTAATATACAAGAACACTGATGTTCTTAATACAACCAAGTTAAGAGGGCATGTTTCTTTCTTACACTTAAATGTTTTCAATATAACCAAGTTAAGAGCACATGTTTCCTTTTCAAATTCCAAAAGTATAACATGTCTATCTCTATAAACTAACATCAAAATCATTGTATAAAAAAGGTAAGCTTTAAATTAAATTAAAATTAGATTATTATTATTATGATATATACACCAAATATGGAAAAATTGTTTTCAAACACAACCATAAAAAAGTGTTAGTTTATCAAATACAACTACAAACTTATTAAGCCAGCCTAGATCCATCTTAACCCAGATCTATCAAGCGCTGAGAGGGATCCAATCTCTCGATGTGCAAACCTCTTTTTTGGCACTTGGTAGATCCAGGCTAATATGGATCTAGGCTGGTTATATAATACTATATAATATCTATATTTATATCTATGTGTCTCTTTCTTATTCCCTCTCTCTATCTCACCCCCCAATCATACACACTCTCTCTCCATATCTATCTCTCTCTCCCTCCCTCTTCCTCTCTGTCTCTCTGTCTTCCCTCTATCTCTCCTCTCTCCATCACTCCCTTGTCACTCCCCCTCTCTCTACCTTTCTCCCTCTATTTCTTTCTTCTTCCTTCCCTCTCTCTCCCCCTCTAACTTCATCTCTTTCTCCTCTCTCTTACTCCTCTCTCTCCCTTTCTCTCTCACCTCCCTCTGCCCCCCCCCATCACTCTCTCTCTCTCTCTCCCCCCTCCATCTTTGTGGTTCCCTCTCTCTCTTTTTCCCTTCTCTCCCTATCTTTATCCCCACCTATTCTCTCTCTCCCCTCCTCTTTTCTCTCTATATCCATCTATCCCTTGTCACTCCCTCTCTCTCCACCTCTATCTCCCTATGCCTTAGTTCTTTCCTCCGTCTCTTGCAACCTATATCTCCCTGTGTTTTAGTTCTTTCCTCCCTCTCTCTCCCCCTCCAACTCTATATCTCTCTCCCCCACTCTCTTCTTCTCTCTCTCCCCTCTCTCTCTTCCTACCTCCTCCTTTATGTCTCCCCCATCACTCTCTCTCACTCTCTCTCTCTCTCCCTCTCTCTCTCTCTCCCTCTCTCTCTCTCCACCCTCCATCTTTGTCACTATCTCCCTCCCCCTCTTTTCCCTTCACTTTTCTTGCTATCATCTCTTGGACCCTTAGTTAAGATAGATCTATGTTGGTTCTTACTAATATTTGTATTATATAAATTTCACATATTTAAATACAAAATTATTCTCATTTTTAATTTTATTAAAACCTTAATTTAATTTATATGGGAATAATTTTAGTAGTCATGAGGATAGAGGGTTTATATATATCTCAAAACTAATTGCAACCCTTTTTCTATTAGCTTCAAATAAAAAATGTTATAAAATTAAATTAAATTAAAATATATTTATTGTGAAATAAGTTATGGTTTTTGGGCATCTTGTATTGATAAGGCATGATATTAGCCCATGGTATTGTAACAAAACCTATTTACAAGTTAATACTATCCATGGTAAAGTAGGGGAAAGTATCGATGGTTAAGAATCTTGTCATATTGTTATAAAATATTTAAATTGTGAAATAAGATATGATTTTTTGGCATGTGGTATTGATAAGCCATGGTATTAGCCCATGCTATTGTAACAAAGCCTATTTACAAGTTCATAATATCAATGACAAAGCGGGGGTGAATATCCATGATTAAGAATCCTTTCATATTCTTATAAAATATTTTGATTTTGAAATAAGTTATGTTTTTTTGGTATGTGATATTGATAAGCCATGGTATTGGCCCATGGTATTGTAACAAAATCTATTTCCAAGTTAATAATATCCATGGTAAAGTTAGAATGGATATCCATGGTTAAGAATATTTTCATATTGTTATAAAATATTTTGATTGTGAAATAAGTTATGCTTTTAGAGCATGTGGTATTGATAAGCCATAGTATTGGCCCATGGTATTATAACAAAACCAATTTTTTACAAGTTAATAATATCCACTATAAAGTGGGGGGTGAATATCCATGGTTAAGAATCTTGTCATATTGTTATAAAATATTTTGGTTGTGAAATAAGTTATGGATTTTGGGCATACTTTTGACTTTTATTATTATTATTACTATTATTCTTTCACTAAGCCCATATTTAGAATTGTTTACATACTTACATTACACCTACACATCTACTCTATACTCTATAAATATTGTATTTATTGTTTTTTAGGGAGGGAACTTTTAACATTTCTGGAAAAATTTAGCCTTAATTTTGATGTAACAAAGCCCTCCGAATTCCAATCTTCATTTACTTTCTAAAACAAGTAGTATATTTTCACTTTTCATAGGGTGGAGGGAAAACTAGTATATATCTTCACTTTTCACATGGCGGGAGGGAAAACAAGATTGAAGAGAGTTGTGAATTAAATTTTCACTTTTCATAAGGCGAAGGGAGGGAAAACTGGTAGCATATTTTCACTTTCCACAGGAAGGGAGGGAAAATGAAATTAAAGAGAGTTGTGAATTAAGGTTTTACCAGTATAAAATTGATATCGAACCCCACCATTAGATCTTCAATCCATTAATGGTGCCCATGTATGTTTCATTTCTAACCTCGTTGCATTTAACCCCACCATTAGTTCTTCAATCCATTAATGGCAACCATGTATGTTTCATTTCTAACCTAGCTGCATTTACACCCCACTTTTAGTCTTCTTCCACACATCGAGGAGTACACACACCTCTCTAGTTCAAAATTAACTATTTTGTCATTGTTATGAAACCAGCTCAAGAAAAGATAGAAAAGATAGATCAACACCTTAGAATTCAGCCTCTTCTAGGGGGCAACCTCCTTTATATTACATAAATGAACAATTCTTCAATGATTCAAATGACAAAACCTCCTTTTTATATATATGAGTCTAAGGAGTCACAATATAACCCAGCCGACCTAACAATAATAATATAAAGCCACAAAAATAAAAATATGGGTACAATAGGGGCACAACAATATTAATAAGGGATGCAACTACAATAGTAATGGGGTAATCACTAGTATTATAGGGACCCAACATGCCCATCTCCTTCAAAAAGGCATTGTCCTCAACGCTTGAGTAGTTCTGGATGCTTTTGTATAAATTTTTCATCCTCCCACGTGGAATCTTCAGCGGATAAGTTCTTCCACTTGATAAGATACTCCGAAATTGATCGATTTTGTAGCTGTCGAGTTCTTGTTTCTGTGACTGCTTCTGGTTCCAATATAATTTTTCCCTTCCTCGTCAAGTTCTGGCAATATTGTTTGAATTGGAAACTTGTCACCTATAACCTTATTTAAACATGAAACATGGAAAAATGGGTGCAATTGAGAAGCTGCAGGAAGCTCCAATTTGTATGCCATAGTACCAATCTTTTGCAACACCTTGTACGGACCATAATACTTTGGTGATAATTTGTTATCCTTCTTAGCTTTCTTGAGAGAAATTTGCTTATATGGTTGTAGCAGTAGGAATACCCAATCACCTACATCAAAACTTCTTTTGCTGCGATGTTGATCTGCATGTTGTTTCATTCTATTATGTGCCAACACGAGGTTATCCTTTAAGATTTGGAGGACTTGTTGTTGATGTTCGATGTGATGTTCTATTGCTTGAACCTTAGAATTTTCTCTTAAATATGATGTGATGGATGGTGGCTAATATCCATAAAGTGCCATAAATGGGGTCATTTTTGTTGTTGTATGGAAGGAAGTGTTATACCACCATTCAGCCAGAGGCAACCATTTGACCCATTGTTTATGTTTATCAGATACAAAGCAGCGAAGATATCCTTCCAAACATTTGTTTACTATCTCAGTTTGCCCATCAGATTGAGGATGATAAGATGAGCTATGAGCTAACTGAGTACCAAGACAAGAGAATAATTTTGTCTAAAAATTTCCAGTGAAAATGGGATCTCTGTCACTTACAATAATCTTTGGGTTTCCATGTTGCTTTTGAATTGTTTCCATAAATGCAATAGAAACTGTACTGGCTTTAAATGGATGTGATAATGCACAAAAGTGTGCATACTTGGTAATTATGTTAACTACCACCATGATGACACTCTTTCCCTCAGACCTGGGTAAACCTGTGATAAAATCCATTGAAACCTCCTCCCAACGTTGGCTTGTAATGGATAAAGGTTGTAATAGACCCGGTGTCTTAATTGTTTCAACTTTATTTTGTTGGAAAACCAAACATTCCACCACAAACTTTTGAATATATGATTTAAGTCCATCCAAAAAAAATCCTTCTTAACCCTGTGGTAAGTTTTTAAAAATCCAGAGTGCCCTCCTAAGGGAGAAGTGTGCAGTTCCATAAGAATCTTTTGTTTTAGCTGGGAATTCTTACAGAGGTATAAGTGATCTTTGTACCATAACGAATCATTTTGCCAACTAAATGTATCAGACGTACTCGAATCCTATTGTAACTTTTGAATAAGTGCCCAAACTTCTTCGTCATTCTTCCACTCCTCCCTTGCTTCGTTTATCCAATCTGGTTGGATAGTAGAAATGGCGCACAACAATGCTTCCACATCCTCATCCTTTCTTGAGAGTGCATCTACCACCACATTTTGCTTCCCTTTTTTGTAGATGATTTCAAAGTCATAACCCAACATCTTTGTGACCCACTTTTGTTTCTCTTCAGAGGATAATCTTTGTTCTAAAAAGTATTTAAGGCTATCATGATCCATTTTTACCTTGAAGTTTCTTCCCATTAGGTAGGGCCGCCATTTCTTAAGTGCATGGAGTATTGCCAACATTTCCTTCTCATAAATAGCTTTGTGTAAAAACTCTCCCTTGATTAGACGACTTTAAAAAGCAATGGGTCTTTCATCTTTTATAAAAACAACACCAATTCCATTTCCTGTAGCATCACATTCCTCAATAAAGGTTTTTGTGAAGTCCGGTGTAGCTAAGACCGGTGCTTGGCACACTCCCTCTTTAAGATGTTCGAAGGCCTTTGTTGCTTCTGGAGTCCATGAAAATGCATCTTTCTTCAATAATGTTGTTAGAGGTGCTGCTATTCTCCCATAATTCTTAACAAACTTGTGATAATACGCTGTCAACCCGAGAAATCCTCGCAGATGCTTTATGGATGTAGGGATTTTCCATTCCTTAATGGATTTAATTTTGCTAGGGTCTACCTTATCTCCTTCATGAGATACAATATGACCCAGATATTCCACCTCTTGTACTCCAAAGAAACATTTGGATCTCTTTGCATATAATTTTTTCTCCTCCAATAGTTGTAGCACCCTGTCAACATGTTCAACATGATCCTTCCAAGACTTGTTGTAGATTAGTATATCATCAAAAATACTAACAAAAATTTTCTAAGGAATGGTTTGAAAATGGAATTCATCAAACCTTGAAATGTTGAAGGTGCATTGGTAAGGCCAAAAGGCATGACCAAAAATTCATATTGACCCTCATGAGTTCTAAATGTTGTTTTCTGAATGTCTTCAGTCTTCATTATGATTTGATGATATCCTAAACGAAGATCCAACTTGGTGAAGTAAATTGATCCATGCAATTCATCCAGTAATTCATCAATGAAAAGAATGGGAAACTTATCTTTAATAGTGAGCTTGTTGATCTCCCTATAATCTAGACACATGCACCATGATCCATCCTTCTTGTGCACCAATACTACTGGAGCAGAGAAAGAACTTTGACTCGGTTGAATTATACTAGCCTCTAGCATTTCTGCAACCATACATTCAATTTCACTCTTTTGGGCATAGGGATATCTGTATGGCCTGATGTTTGGAGGAACACTTCCTAGAATCAGATGAATAGCATGATCATGATCACGCATAGATGGGAGACCTTTGGGAGTCTCAAATACCTTGGAATGATTGTCCAAGACTTTTTGGAGATCTGGAGAAATAGATGATTCCAATGTGGAAACATCTAGTGAACATAATTGTGCAATTACACCTCTTTGTTCCTTTTTTAGAAGCTTTGTCATATCGTTATAGCTTATTATCTTTCCCCGTTTCCCTACAATACCCCTTAATACAACTTCCTTTCCTTCCATAGAAAGTTTCATGAAAATTTCTTGAAAATTAAAATCTATTGTACCCAAGGATTGTAGCCATTGGACTCCTAGTACAACATCAGCACCTCCCATTGGAATGGAAAGAATTGGACTAGTCAATACATATTCTCCCATGGATAGCTTGATATTAAGGCACTTTCTAGAGCAATTTATTGTTCCGCCATTTACAACCATCACTTGACACTCTGGTGCTGGATATAAGAAGCAATTCAATTCTTTTGCTACCTTACAATGAATAAAATTGTGGGTACTTCCTGAATCAATCAACACTATTACCTTTTTCTTCTTGATTTGTCCTTCTATCTTGATGGTTTGAGGAGTGGTAATTCCCGCCAATTCATTACAATATATGGTCGGATTCATTTCTTCTTTATCTAGGCTTTGTTCTTGGAGTATATCCTCTTCTTTTGACCCTTCTTTCTCCTTTTCTTCTTCCTCTTCACAATCTATGTAAAATAATTTCTTCTCAGCACACTTATGACCTTTAGTGTATTTGCTATCACAACTGTAAAAAAGCCCTTTTGCGCTTTTTTCTTCCAATTGTTGTGGTGTCAACCTTATAGGTTATCGAAGACTAGGAGAAACAACACTTCTGTCTTTATATTTGTGAGTGGTATGCTTCCTCGTTGCCATAATTTTGCTTTCCATTTTTCTTGGTAACCTGAATGCCTTCTCTAATGAATCAGGTTCCCAAATGCGAACATCATGTTGGATATTATCCTTTAAAGACCCTATGAACACATTAATCCAATGCTCCTCTGGGATATTTTTTACCCTTATGTTCAATTTTTGGAACTCCTCAATGTGCTCCATTATTGAACCCTTTTGTTTGAGACTTATCAATTGGCTAAAAAACGTGTTGCTTTTTGTATCCTCATAATGTGCTATCAATTCTTTCGTAAAAATTGCCCAAGTGATAAATTGTTTATGAGAGCAAAGCCATTGATACCATACAAACTGATTTGGCTCCAAATATAAAGTTGCAATACGTATCTTTTGTGTGTTTTTCTCATTATTGAGATCGAAAAATTGCTCCATCTGTAATATCCATGTTGCGGGATCCTTGCCATCAAACTTCCTCATATCGATTTTTGGAATATGGTGGGTCTTCGATCCAACATTAGAGTCTATGAAATCATGATTAAAATTTCTTTTGTTCTCATCATGAGTTTCCTTTACTACCCTTTCACCATTAGTAAGCATTTCTTGTAGAAACTTTGTTAAATCTATCTTCAAATTTGTCTTCAAATCTTCCATGCCTGTCCTCAAATCTTCCATGTTTGTCTTCAAATCTATCTTCAAATCATCCATCTTAGCTTCCACATCAATCATCTTAGCTTCTACGCCTTTCTTTAAACAATCCATCTTAACTTCTACACCTTTCTTTAAACCATCCATCTTAGCTTCTACATCTTTCTTTAAACACATCCATCTTAGATTCTATTCCTTTTTGTGCAAGGGACAGTTGTTGCACTTGGTCTTGTAATTTTGATATATCATGTTGCATTTCTTCCTCTTCTTCATGAGTCATGCTAGAGCTTTCAGGTTCCTTACTCGGTGTTTTCATTTTCTTTCCACGGGGCATAAGTTACCAATAATAATGCTCTACTATGCCCTTTGAATTTCTTCAAAATAAATTTCAAACCAATCTTAAGAAAAAATTTAAAAGAATCTAAACACCTTTTTTCACTTTGTAGGAGCTCGATATTTCCTCTGATGTATCTTTGTACATTCAAATCATTCATTTATGAAATTATGACCTACAGTAGCCCTCTGAATCGTCTTTCCAATGCCACCAATCTGATCCAAATTGGATTCTCCAAGGAAGAGTTATGCAAAATCTCCCAGAGTGACCTGATTATAGACTAGTTCAGTAGAGCGAACTTGTACGACATGCCACAAGTCACTATTTCGACCTTTGGCTCTGAAAAATATATACAAGAAACTACATTCCATCCTATTTCTACACATTCTTATGAAATTTCAATCCGATGCTCAGCGAGAAAGTTATGATGATTTTCCCTAGGTCACCTGTTTGGAATGTAATTCAGGAGTCTACAAAAAGACCAACTTCTTCAAATCATATCTCCGCAAATATAGTGCGAAAACATCTGAAATTTGGACCTGAGCTTCAGCACGATGTCTATTCAAGTGGGTGTTTTTTTTAGCTTCTAAAACGTCGGAGAAAAAATGTTATAGCGAAAATTCCACGATTACCTATTTGGAACAGCGAAACCCTAGAATCCAAAGCTCTGATACCAAATGTTATGAAACCAGCTCAAGAAAAGATACAAAAGATAGATCAACGCCTTAGAATTCAGCCTCTTCGAGGGGGAAACCTCCTTTACATTACATAAATGAAAAATTCTTCGATGATTCAAATGAAAAAACCTCCTTTCTATATATAGGAGTCTATGGAGTCACAATATAACCCATCTGACCTAACAATAATAATATAAAGCCACAAAAATAACAATAGAGGGATTCTATGGGGCACAATAATAACAATATGGGTACAATAGGGGCACAACAATATTAATAATGGATGAAACTACAATAGTAATGGGGTAATCACTAGTATTATAGGGACCCAACATTCATCCTTGCTTTTAAGTTTATGAGTAGCATATTTTCACTTTTCACAAGGCGGAAGGGAAAATGAGATTGAAGAGAGTTGTGAATTAATTTTTTACCAATAGTAGACTAATATCAAACCCCACCATTGGATCTTCAATCCATTAATGGTTCCCAGGTATGTTTCATTTCTAACCTCGCTGCATTTCCACCCCACTTTTAGTTTTCTTCCACACAAGGAGGACCGGTTCAAAATTCACTATTTTTTTCATTCTTTCTTTTAAGTTTAAGAGTAGCACATTTTCACTTTTCACGGGGTGGGAGGGAAAACGAGATTGAAGAGCGTTGTGAATTAAGGTTTTACGAGTAGTAGACTAATATCGAACCCCACCATAGGATCTTCAATCCATTAATGGCACCCAGGTATGTTTTATTTCTAACCTCGTTGCATTTACACCCCACTTTTAGTCTTCTTCCACACAGGGAGGAGTACACACACCTCAGATCCCCCACCATTGGATTTTCAATCCATGAATGGCGCCCACCATTGGATCTTCAATCCATGAATGACACCCACCATTGGATCTTCAATCCATTAATGGCGCCCATGTATGTTTCATTTCTAACCTTGTGTTGATGCCCCGAAATTCGTTGCAACAACATCGGGGAAACCACCCGGTCCGGAACTTAGTGCAGCTCCTTTTCCGTTTGGAATAGTGGCTCCGACTGGGGATAATGGGACCAGTTTCCAAAAGATTATAAGTAAACGGGATGGATGAATGATTTACGATATAAGGTGATAATAAGTAAATAACTAAACTACAAGAGAAATATAATAACTATAAGCTAATCCCGGGACTTATCGATTCGTAGAATGCAGCGTTTGATAATCTATGCTTAATGGCAGGCATATAGATGACACTAACAATAAGCATAGATGTTTAAATCATTTAAGATTGCTCTGCATAATTAGTTATGCAGAGCGATAATAGCGAATTACTGCACTCAGTCATTTATATTATTGTTACACGCATGAGTAAGAGAGATAACAAATCACAAAACATTCAATAGTGATATGAAATGAAGACTTGTTGTTATATTGCATACATGTATTCAACAATAGCAAAAATAATAACACAGCAATTCATATAATAGAAAAGAGAACAGATACAGATAATAGTACCATGTAAGTTGTTTGATCAATCCAGTATATTAATCACTATGTCGCGGTCCTTCCTTCAAACCAGAAAGCATTCCAAGCAAACGACAGTAGTGCACAATTTACTTAAAACAGCCTTCTAAGCAAAATTAAGAACCAATGGTCGAGTTTCAAAAAAGAATATAGACTGAAGCACAATAGTGCAAACTTCAGCCTTTAAGTCTTTTACAAAATTTTACGACCCTTTCCAAAACAATGAAAGGATCTATAAATACTATGCTAATCTAAATATCTAAATATCTAAATATCTAAAAACTAAAAAGATACTAAATTGGCATTAACAAACATCATCTTGTTTCCTGGTGATCTGGCAGTCGGCGGCGATGCTTCATTCAGAGGTCTCTTTGCCTTTACTCCTTCACTGACATATCGCCAGCATTGGCTCTACTTCTGGTGGAGTATTGAGGCGTGAAGTTAGATGTGCATCATATGTGGCATCTTGAATGTCGGAAATCAGGTATCGGAGATCATCTGTTAGACAGTTAAGAGCCGACCTTTGAGAATGTGGTTTAATCAGAAAAAGCCAGTATGCATCGGCGGTTAAAGTATTTACTCCGGCGATTAACCGCCCTTGTTTCTCCACATCAGGGTAATTCCTGTGCTCCAGCATGTTTGCTGTTGTCATGTTTCCAGGTGTGCATTGGGAAATCATGTTTGCCAGATACAATGTATCATTGACTAGATTGATCATGTTGCTGGCAATCATTTTGCATCTTGAGGCTGCCCTTTCCGCTTTCATTACTTGCGTGTTCCATTCCATGAAGAGTATGTCCTTGTATGTTACATGGATTCGGGACAAGTTTCCTGCTTTCCCTTCTGGAGTGTCTTGCCATTCAATCTATTCTGTTATATCATCTTCAGCCTGATCCAGCTTATTCCTGGCTTTCTCTATTTGTTCACACACTGCTGTAGATGTTTCACAAAGTGATTCAGCGTCAACAAGTTGTTGGCACAAGAGCTTGATTTGAGATATCAATGCGTTGTTTATTCGAGTTGCCTCTGTTCTGAAATCATCAATACTCTGGGCGCCCTTGATACCTTCGAGCTGTGCTGATAGCTGAATTATTTGCTCGTCTTTAGCTTTTGTCATCAGCTCATTCGATGATCTTAACTGGGATAATGCCTCTGACAATTCTTTTTCTTTCTGAATGTCACTTTGGTCTATCCTCTGTTTTTCGATTTGCTGGGTTAACAAATTATTTTCTTGCTGTTGGGCTAGCAATTGTTCCTCTACCTGTGCTGCCTTATTTCTTGCCTCAATTACTTCTGCTTGTAATGCATATATCTCATGATCTTTAGTCTTCAAAAGAAGACTTACTTCTGAGGCTTTGTCAATAGTTGCCGCTGAATAAGCTCCCGCAAATTGCGATAGCTTTGTCAGATCTTCAAAGGGATCTAATTCTCCCTTCCAGACCACATTGCCCGTGACTGTTTGCTCAGGTGAAATAGAAAGTTGATCAAGCCTTCGTCTTTTCCTAGAGCGCCTTACAACGGCTCTATGCTTTGGGCTGTAGAAAATGTCTAGGGGAGGAATTTCCTCCACCTGAAGATCAATTTAATCGGATGGGTCTTGAGTGATTACCTCAACATTCTGTACCATGGGTGGGCCACTGGTTCCTTCTAGAACCAGAGAAGAAGTAGTATCGGGAGCATTATTTGTTTTAGAGGCGTCTGAGTCTTTGGAGGCTTCCTTACCACTTATAATGGAATCGAATTGGTTCCATTCTTTAATCAATTCAGGATCAGTAGAGATTTGCTCACTTTGTTCTGTGTGGGCTTTACTCTGTTCTTTCTCTCGTTCAATCCTCTGCTGTTCCTCGAATGCCTTCCGCTGTTGCTCCTCTTGTGCTCTTTGCTGCTGTTCCTCCAATTCCCTTTTCTGCCTATCTTCCAGTTCTTTCTTTGCTTTCTCTTCTTCTTCTCTTTTCCTCTGTTCTTCTAACTCCTTTTGTTTTCTTTGCTCTTGATCCTTTTGTGCCTTTTGCTGCCTTTCTATCTGCTCCCTTTTATGCTTCTCTGCTTGCAGCTTGTTTTGCCTGTCCTCCTGTTGTTTATCATACTCTTTAGTTTTAACAGGAGATAGGTGTATTTGCTGCTGACCGGGCTCGCTTGAGGAGGATGTTGGGGTTGTGGATAATAAATCTAGAGGCAAAGTTTGCAACCTTTGCTTTCTAAGTTTATTAAATTCAGTTAACTCCACATCTTCATATCTCAATGTAGCAAGTTGTTTGACTTGGCTTATTGAATCGGCACTCACGAACAGATCATCAAACTGATCCTCCTGATGGACAACCTTTGACAGTTTGGCCTGTTCCAAGGCAATGAAAGCAGTCTTTTTTGGATCATAGAGTCTATTTGGAATAGAAGCCAGGGATATCATTTGGAGTTTTGCTGCTTCCTTTTCTGCATGCTTGTAATTTAGCAGCGTATAAACTCCAATTCTTAAAGGAAAAGAGGGCCATCCTCTCTTTTTCTCCTCTTTGAGAGTTTGTGTGACACCCTCAGACATAATCTGGTAGGAGATTTCCCGGGCTAACAATTTATCTGGGATGTACAGGGGGAGAACATGTGGCCTAGCCTTGCTTCCAAAAACTCTAATATAGGTAAAATGCTCTTCGCCGAACCAATGGGCTACGGCTGGTAGGTCAAAAGAAGCTTCATAGGAAATTCTTGGGATAGGTCTGTCAAAAATAGAATAGTGAACGGGCACCATGAAACCATTGCAAATTTGATACAAATGGTCTTTGTGAGAGGGTTTCCATAATTTCCGATGGTACAAGTGAATGGGTGTTAGGTCATGGGTGGCCCATCTCCAACCAAGGACAGGAAACTCAGAATTAAAACACAGGGTATCCATAATGTAGGCAGAGTAATAGAAGGGTAGGATTTTCCTCTCGGTGACTCTAGTTTTGGCCCTAAACTCACGAATGGCTATGACCAATTTATCAGACAGAATAGTGGCCCAATCCATGATTGTACTATTCACGGCCGCTTCCATTAAGGGAACCATATCAATATGGATATTAGCAGAGTCATGTAATCCCCACAATCTACACATCATAATCCCAGCATAGCAATAAGGTGAAGCCAAAGAAGCATTGGAGTACTTACCCGACATATCATGCTTGTGTTTAGCTGGATTCTGCCTCCAATCTCGGAGAGGTTCGGATGGTGATTCATTCTCTTTCGTGAACTTCTCCACAAAGGCTCTGTTATAGACTAGCTCAGGTTTAGGCAAATGATACATTCGTCTCAAGTCATCAGGCTTGAAGGAACCGAAAATCCTTCCATCCTTTGTATGAAAGGTTCTATCAGTGAGGGTAATTTCCTCAATTTCCCAGCGTACCACATCTGTATAAGGCAGGACTTGTTCTCTGGCTGCTATTATGTGCAGAAAGGAGTCAGCCAAATCTTTGAGAGTTGCCTCGGACTTCCTTAATTCATCCACACTAGCCTCAGTTACTGTCTTTTCTGGTTGCTCTGCCTCTAGCAAATTGTATGTACCTTGCCATGTAGTGCTAGGAAGACCAGTGCATGTAGTATCTGAGATTAAGCCTTTCTTTGAAACTATAGCAGCTTGGCCTGAGACAGGTGTCGCAGTAGAACCTGCCACCTTCTTGAATTTCTTTCCCATCATATTCAGACTTCTCTCGATGGTTGAATTCTACACAAATGCAAGAGAAATCGTAACAAGGAAATAACAATGACGATCCATAACGGGATAGATATATTATTTGAAGCGTGGTGAGATTATTTCTAAAAGTGGCTGCGGATCTAATGATTTGAGAAGGCACCGCAGATGCAATGATGGTGATTTTACAGCCTGCAGCTCCATAAATGACCATTACTTAAGTTATTAAACCGAATGACCCCTTAAAGCGTGCAACAGATTTTTTCAAAGGTCTAATCGTAATTGTTCGTTAATTCGAAGGGGCAAAGCTTTAAATACGCATGCATTACCTTATCCCTTTATTTAACGGCATTTTGAAATCTGTGCTTTTGTCAAATCGGATTTAAATATAACTTTAAAGCTTTGAAATAATCACCTTTTAGGAATTCTGGTCATCATTTAAGCGTCATCGCATCACATCAGGGGTGTGAGTGACATTATCATTTGGGAGAGATCTTGGCGAATGTCGATTGCGACATTGTATCATATTAGCATGCGAACATAATCCCTAATTGTATATCAATTGATTTACCTACTACCGATATCGATATCACATCGCATCGGGAAAAGATCTGAACGTCTTATGAAGATGTATGAGATTCTGCCGACTACCGATAGCGATATCGCATCGGGTCGAAGCTTAAAACACTTTTCATAAGAAGCAGTGCCGATAGTTCATCACTGATATCGTGTCGCATCGGGGAAAAGACATGTGCTTTTTCTGTGTGTGCATTGGCTATCGCCGATGGCCGATAGCGATATCGCATCGGAAAGAACCAAGGTAGCAAACGATTTGGCGATTGCTTTTTCGGACTTAACCAAAAATTGCTTATTATTTGTTCAAAAAGGCTTTTATTCACAAATTCATTTGATTATCATACCTTTTTCGAACAAATTCGTTAATGCCAATTAAAATTTTAAAAGGGACCCATTTCATATGTTAATTGTTTGTGATAAAAATGTTATGAAATGGGGGGTTGTTGTAGGGCACAACAATTGGCGATTCGCTGGTAGAACCAGTTATCTCTAGACTAATAAATATACTTACACCTTTTCAAATAGAATCTTTATAAAGGAAAGGAAATTTCTAATATAACTGGATGTCTATTGATTCTGAATAAAACAGGCTTCTTCATTTGACTTCCTCTTTTTATAAAGAAAATAAATGCTTTTTGAGTTTTAAAACAAGTCTTTATTGGTTCATAAAGGTAAAATAGAAAAATTTTCCATATCAGCTTTTAGAATAAACTCCTCTATCACAGGTAGAGCCTCTGCTGCCAGCAAACGTTCATAGTCTCGGCAGGGTTACCTTTTAACCATGTTGTTGTCCATTGTTCCATTCACTTAAGAGTGTGACTAAACAGAATGAATTCAAAAGATATTTTCGTAATTTTCTTGAATTTCACTTTCTTCTTTGCTTAAGATAAAAGCCATTGTCCTGGTTTGGTGGCCAGATAATGACAATGCCACTCACGGGTAGTAATCAAACTGAACAAGCTGGCTCGTGATGAGACCCCTTGTCTTGAAATTTCAAGCCATTACCCTGTTTGATATGCAGTTTTGGTCATGTCAGTTAAATTATTTTCCTATGAACATGGTAAGCAGGCTTGTAATAAGACCTCTTATCTTTAATCTTTTATATTTTAGAATTACACTCTGAGTAATCATAAACTTTTGGTGAATGGGATGAACAACTATCTTCTTAAGAGTAAATGGATGACAGGTTAAGAGTTAAAGATGCTGAAGATGGATTAGCTCCTATTTTAATATAGATAACCTTTAGAGACTAATTTTGAAAACCCAAGATGACTCATAGAACTTGGTTCAGAGTGAAGTTTACAAAAGTTAGACTGTGATGTTTAGAATAAAAAGATATCTAATTTCCTAGAAATGATCTCTCTTGGTTTAAGACGCTATTATTCAAAACTAAATACTAATAGTGTCGTGGCGAGACAACTTTTAATTACAGCGCAAGGTCAATGGAAGATATCCCACATTCTTATTTCTACAAATCCTACAAATTACGTAAAACTATTAAACTATAAAGAGAATGGGTTACCCCCTCAATTAAAGAATTTCTTCAAGATCAGACCATTGACAGGGAGAGAATCCCTCACCCCTGATAGATTTTGCAGTATAAAAGTGGAATGGCCTACTCTTTCACAGATCTAAAATGGTCTGAGCCACAGTTTTTGAAATTTGGAATGTTTACCTTTGTCTTCATGGGCTTTGTCCCATTTCAGGACTAAATCTCCGACTTGGAATTGTTTAGGACTAGATGAAGCTAGATCAAAAGCTGCTTTAATGACTTGCTGATGTTTTGCGTGTATAACCTTGGCTTCTTCCCTTTCTTCTTCAAGTTTGAGAATTTGATCATATCTAAACTGGATAGAGGAAGAAGGAGTTTCGTCAATAAATTGCACTAGGGCTAGAGATGGAAGAAGAAGATTGGTTGGTACGATTGCTTCTTTTCCGTAGACAAGATTAAACGGAGAGGTCCCTATGGAAGCTTTCTGTGTTATTCTATCCGCCCATAATGCAAATACCAAGGATTTATGCCAATTCTTATGATTCTCTTCGATTGTTCGCTTAATGATTTTGATTAGATTTTTATTAGTTGATTCTGCTAGGCCATTGCCCTGAGGGTAGTAGTTAGCAGAATACTTTAATTTAAGCCCTCTTTTGATAGCGAAATCAATCATTGCATTGCCTGAGAAGTAAGAAGCATTATCAAAGACAAGAGTGTTTGGAACACCAAACCTGGTAATGATGAACTGATCTATAAATTCAATGATCGCCTCAGAGTTTGCTGTCTTTAATGGAACTGCTTCTACCCATTTTGTAAAGTAATCAGTTGCTGTAAGGATATATTTGTGCTGCTTGGAAGAAGATGGATTAATTTCTCCAATGATGTCCAATCCCCATTGTTCAAAAGGCTGTTCAATGTTGACTGGTTGCAAAGGGAAAGCTGGTTTTTGTTGTCTTCCACTGGCAGTTTGGCATTTGAGGCATTTCCTTACATATTCGTGAGTGTCCTTAAACAAAGTAGGCCAATAGTATCCAGCATGAATGACTTTATGAGCTGTTGTATTAGCTCCAAAATGTCCTCCTGCTGGTCCGTCGTGTAGCTCCTGTAACACCTTTTGAGCTTCAGGTTTCTCAAGGCATCTTAATAGGACAGAATCATAATTTCTTTTGAAGAGCACATCATCAATAATGGAAAAACTCTTAGCTTTCAATCTAATGGCCCTTTTGTTCTTGTAGGACAAATTGGTAGGTGCATAACCATTCTTTAAATAAAAGATCAGATCTGCATATTGAGATTCGGAATCGGGAATACTTAGTTGATTAACTTCTTGGGTTTGCTCTGTATCACTTGATTCCAGAATGTTTGATGCTCCTGCTAATATCTTGCAAAAACCTTGACCTTTAACAAACTTTGCTGGCTTTATTTCTAGATCATATTCTTGGAGAGCTGCGACCCAATTTGCCCTCTTTTCACCCAATTCCTTTTGGATTAATAGTTGCCTAACTGCTGAGAAAGGAACTATCACTTTAGTATGGGTTTTTAAAAGAAAGGGTCGATAATGTTTGACTGCTTTAAAGACAACAAAAGCTTGTTTCTCAATATCGGAATAGTTCAATTCGGCACCTTGAAAGTTTGAACTAAAGAACGAGATGGGCGCTTCCAAATTGTCATCATTCAACTGGGTGAGCACTGCTGCGTAAGATAAGTCGGATGCAATGGTATATAATGTAAAATGATTAGAAAGATTTGGAGTATTCAGAGTTGGGACATTGATTATTGATTGCTTAATGTCATTAAAAGCTTGCTTTTCTTCTAATCCCCATCTAAAGGTTGAATTCTTTTTAATCATCGTTTGTAGTGGTAGTACAATCTGTGAAAAATCTGGAACAAATCGTTTAACGAAATTAATCTGTCCTAGAAACGACTGCATCGATTTTTTGTTGTGTGGAAAAGGAATTTCAGAAATTTCCTTAATTCGATCAGGATCTACATAAATGCCATCCTTAGATACAATAAACCCTAAAAGCTTACCCTGGTTAAGAGCAAAGAAAGACTTTTTCGGGTTAAGAGAGATACCATATGTTTTGCATCGTTGAAAAATCTGATTTAAATCATGCAAGTGATTATATCTCTTCTTAGAATATACAGTAATATCATCGAGGTAGACGACTACTGTTCGATTAATTAACCCTCTAAAGGCTATATCCATAGCTCTTTGGAATGTTGTTCCTGCATTTATGAGTCCAAAAGGCATCTTTTGATATGCATAAGTCCCCCATTTTGTTCTGAATGTGGTTTTTAGTTGGTCATCAGGATGAACCAACACTTGATTATATCCTGAGAAACCGTCGAGAAAGGACATCAATTCAGATCCTGCTACCGATTGGAGGATTTGTTCCATGGTAGGCAGTGGGAAATTATCTTTTAAGCTTGCCTTATTCAAGTTTCTGAAATCAATACAGATTCGGATGTCGCCGTTTTTCTTCCTGACTGGTACCATATTAGAGACCCAGTTTGAGTGTCGGACAGGGAAGATAATCTTAGCTTTTAAGAGCTTATTAAGTTCCGACTTTATCTGGCTCTCCAAATTCGGATGTATTTTTCTTAACTTCTGCTGGATCGGTTTTTGATTGGGAAGCATAGGAATAGTATGTTGTATGATAGATGTATCATATGTCTTGAGGTCGTCATACTTCCAAGCAAAAACTTGTTTGTTTTTTCTTAAGAGTTTGATGAATGCTTCCTTTTCTTCTATAGAAAGTCCTAACCCTAAGTTGATATTTTGAGGAGCTTGATCTGTTCCCAAATTAATCAATTCAAACCTAAGAGTAGAGCTTTGGAGTTTTGCATTAATTACAGGTTTGAACCTGTCTTTAATGTCATAAAGGTCTTTGAGCTTTACTACAGGCTTAGGAATCGCGTTATCTTGAGATGTTTCTTTCATTTGAGAATCATGCTCATCTTCTTCAATGATTTGATTGTCATAAGACTTTTCAGAGGTTAAGAATTGCAAGATGTCCTCGTCATGGTTGAAAACCCTCCAGTTGGTGATGTTATCGGGAACTGAAGGTCTAAAAATTAATTCTATAGAAAATCTATCAAGACTATAGTCTTTGGAAGGGAGAAGTTTGGAAGCTACGTTGGCTAGTAAATCGGCTGCTGAGTTTTGTGATCTAGGAATTGAAGAAATGTTGAATGCTGAGAAATGCGAAGTAAGATCTTGCACTAGCGATTGATAATGCTTAAGGTGACTTGAAAGGCAATGAATTGCATTCCTTACCTGCTTAACAATGATCTCACTATCGCCGAATACTTTAATATATTGGATTTTAAGGTCAATTGCCTTATATAATCCCTGCACTAGAGCTTCGTATTCGGCGGTGTTATTGGTGCATTCAAATTCTAATCTACAGGAAAGCATCGTCTTTTCGCCTTGCGGACTAACCAAAATGCAACCTGCTCCTGAGCCCTCGCTGGACTTAGAGCCATCAAAATACAAAGACCAAAATAAAGGAAAATTAACAAAAATATTTACATCCTTTTGATTTTCATTGAAGCATTTGGATAAATTGGTTTGTGAAAAATTTTCTACCTGAGATGTACAATGGTTAACTGAAAAAGGGGAAGATTGGGCAACAAAGTTGCCAAAGAATGATTCTGAGGAATAATTTCCCAAAATGTTGTTGTTGAAGGCCACAGGCTGGTTTTCTTGTTCGAAATCGGTTACTGTGTGGGTCATGTGTTTCTCACGGTCGATCCTTATTTGATTTGGCTTACCCTTGTAGGGGAGCCACATATGTGACCAATCCGTGGAAATGTATCCATGGAGTTTTTTAGACCAATCCCTGCTCAAAATTAAGCCGTAGAATTCAGGTATGTCAGCTATCAAAATATCTATTCTCTGTACTATTCTGGGATCAGCAGACAACCTGATAGTCACGGAATTAATTTCTCCTATAACCTGTACTTTGGTTCTGTCTAACTGTACAATGTGAATAGCGGACTTCTGGGGTTCTATGTTCAGTTTAGAACAAATTGAAGCTGGCATAATATTAGATGAAGCCCCTGAATCGATTAAACAGTTATGCAGATTTCGATTATAGATTTCATAAGTGAGCAAGAAAGGTGGGGTATGAGAATTGGATCTATCTCCAATCAGAACCGAATCGGTAGCTTCGACCATATCTGGAGGGGGTTGTCCTGAATCATTAGCAGCTTTTGAACTGGGAAGAGGAGAAGAGGGGACATCATTAAATTCTCTAAGGAGTAATTTCTGCTGATGTTTTAACTTACTCAGTTCAAACATGGTTATGTTTGCCTTAGTCTTTTTCATATCATCAACAATATTATACTCCATGGAGTCAGATACCACTAGTGTCTTAGATGTCGAAGGAGAAATAGAAATTGGAGGCTGGTTTTGAGGGGCTGCTACCGGAGACTTTTTTAGGAGAACTTTTTCTTTTGGTGTGGCAGCACCTGCACTCCTCTTTTTTGTAGTTGTTTGAGTAGGTTCAGAAGCGATTTTACTTCTTGTAGTAACAGGAAATGCTTCTTCTTGATTCTCAGTGTCAGAGTTTGGGAGTATAAAATCCCACATGTCGTGGCATTCAACTACTTCTTCTTCATCATCTGTTTGAGAAGTTGTTTCCTCTTCCTCTTCATCCTGTTCTGAGTCTGCATTAGATATAACATTGGGTGGCTTTGTTTCAGTTTTCTTGAAAGTTCTAAACGGTCTTTTGATTGAAGTCTCAGCCACCTGTTTTTTAATCTCAACCATTTCATTAGACAATGTTTTGAGGATTTTTTGTAAACCTTCCATGTCGTATGGGTCCTTTGGGGTCTTTTTCTTAGAATCTTCTTTAAATGAAACTTTTTTGGTTTTTCTATCCTCCAAGGCTGCTTTCTTCTCTAGAGCATTAATACGCTTTTCAACGGCAAGTGCTTCCTTCATATTTTCAGCTAAGGTAGGTTTGCCAGCCCTATCAACAAAAATAGCTATGTTGGAAGGGAGGGCAGTAATATACCATTCGCTCCTAATTTGTTCACTTGGTTTCGAAGCGGTGGGGATTTTATTTAGGAGTTTGTTGAATCGATCATTAAACTCCTTTATTGGTTCCCTATGCTCTGTTCTCAAATTGGAGAGGTCATTTATTAAAGTGGCTAGAGACCTGTCATCTCCATATTTGGTAAGGAACTGCTCTTGGCATGTGGTCCAGCTGGTAATAGAACCAGAAGGTAAGGAGAAGTACCAGGATCCTGCCGATCCTTGTAGGGTATAAGGGAAAAGCCTGACAACAACATCTTGTTCTGTCACTCCTTTTAAATTAACTGCTAACATGAAATTGTTAATATGTTCTTCAGCTTGTGTTCCGTTATCTGGATTAAATTTAGGCAACCATTTTTCGGGAGCATCAGGTAGATCATGCAATGGTGCGGGCATATTGACTGCACCTGGCGTAGTCCATGGATCTGCCATTATGCTGGCGATAATAGTTGTTACTACTGTTGGGATTCCAGATGACTGAGGAGAAGAGGTTGTTGAAGAATGAGTAGTTTGAGATGTTGTAGTACTTATTCCCTGATGAACAACAGTATGTAACGGAGGAGTGGATGGTTGACTTCGCAGAGGAGGAGTTGAGATGGAGGATATGGAAGAAAGATTTTCACTATCAGATACTTCAGTAATCTTCTTAGCCTTTTTCCCTTTTGGTAAAGGGAACTCAGTAGGTTCAATACCGAGTTTTTCGCTCTGAAGTCTGGTAAGTGGATGGGATAAGTTTAACTGCGAGGTCACACTGCTTTGTGATACTTCAGATTTCTGAGGCGAAATCGAGAAGCTCTGAAGTTTATGGATAAGAGACTGAACTTCAGGGGATTCAAAACTTAATTTTTGTGAAATATGATGGGTATGAGCAGTGGTGATTGATTCCTCTTTTTCTCGATTGTGTGCGGGAGAACCAGCATGTGATTGAGAAGGGGAAGAGGATTTGGAGGGAGAATTACTATTAGAATGGTTTGCAGATTTGGACCTACTTGCCATTCACAGTCAATGCCCTCCTTCTAGCACCAAAAATGTTGATGCCCCGAAATTCATTGCAACAACATCGGGGAAACCACCCGGTCCGGAACTTAGTGCAGCTCCTTTTCCGTTTGGAATAGTGGCTCCGACTGGGGATAATGGGACCAGTTTCCCAAAGATTATAAGTAAACGAGATGGATGAATGATTTACGATATAAGGTGATAATAAGTAAATAACTAAACTACAAGAGAAATATAATAACTATAAGCTAATCCCGGGACTTATCGATTCGTAGAATGCAGCGTTTGATAATCTATGCTTAATGGCAGGCATATAGATGACACTAACAATAAGCATAGATGTTTAAATCATTTAAGATTGCTCTGCATAATTAGTTATGCAGAGCGATAATAGCGAATTACTGCACTCAGTCATTTATATTATTGTTACACGCATGAGTAAGAGAGATAACAAATCACAAAACATTCAATAGTGATATGAAATGAAGACTTGCTGTTATATTGCATACATGTATTCAACAATAGCAAAAATAATAACACAGCAATTCATATAATAGAAAAGAGAACAGATACAGATAATAGTACCATGTAAGCTGTTTGATCAATCCAGTATATTAATCACTATGTCGCGGTCCTTCCTTCAAACCAGAAAGCATTCCAAGCAAACGACAGTAGTGCACAATTTACTTAAAACAGCCTTCTAAGCAAAATTAAGAACCAATGGTCGAGTTTCAAAAAAGAATATAGACTGAAGCACAATAGTGCAAACTTCAGCCTTTAAGTCTTTTACAAAATTTTACGACCCTTTCCAAAACAATGAAAGGATCTATAAATACTATGCTAATCTGAATATCTAAATATCTAAATATCTAAAAACTAAAAAGCTACTAAATTGGCATTAACAAACATCATCTTGTTTCCTGGTGATCTGGCAGTCGGCGGCGATGCTTCATTCAGAGGTCTCTTTGCCTTTACTCCTTCGCTGACATATCGCCAGCATTGGCTCTACTTCTGGTGGAGTATTGAGGCGTGAAGTTAGCTGTGCATCATATGTGGCATCTTGAATGTCGGAAATCAGGTATCGGAGAGCATCTGTTAGACAGTTAAGAGCCGACCTTTGAGAATGTGGTTTAATCAGAAAAAGCCAGTATGCATCGGCGGTTAAAGTATTTACTCCGGCGATTAACCACCCTTGTTTCTCCAAATCAGGGTAATTCCCGTGCTCCAGCATGTTTGCTGTTGTTATGTTTCCAGGTGTGCATTGGGAAATCATGTTTGCCAGATACAATGTATCATTGACTAGATTGATCATGTTACTGGCAATCATTTTGCATCTTGAGGCTGCCCTTTCCGCTTTCATTACCTACGTGTTCCATTCCATGAAGAGTATGTCCTTGTATGTTACATGGATTCGGGACAAGTTTGCTGCTTTCCCTTCTGGAGTGTCTTGCCATTCAATCTATTCTGTTATATCATCTTCAGCCTGATCCAGCTTATTCCTGGCTTTCTCTATTTGTTCACACACTGCTGTAGATGTTTCACAAAGTGATTCAGCGTCAACAAGTTGTTGGCACAAGAGCTTGATTTGAGATATCAATGCGCTGTTTATTCGAGTTGCCTCTGTTCTGAAATCATCAATACTCTGGGCGCCCTTGATACCTTCGAGCTGTGCTGATAGCTGAATTATTTGCTCGTCTTTAGCTTTTGTCATCAGCTCATTCGATGATCTTAACTGGGATAATGCCTCTGACAATTCTTTTTCTTTCTGAATGTCACTTTGGTCTATCCTCTGTTTTTCGATTTGCTGGGTTAACAAATTATTTTCTTGCTGTTGGGCCAGCAATTGTTCCTCTACCTGTGCTGCCTTATTTCTTGCCTCAATTACTTCTGCTTGTAATGCATATATCTCATGATCTTTAGTCTTCAAAAGAAGACTTACTTCTGAGGCTTTGTCAATAGTTGCCGCTGAATAAGCTCCCGCAAATTGCGATAGCTTTGTCAGATCTTCAAAGGGATCTAATTCTCCCTTCCAGACCACATTGCCCGTGACTGTTTGCTCAGGTGAAATAGAAGGTTGATCAAGCCTTCGTCTTTTCCTAGAGCGCCTTACAACGGCTCTATGCTTTGGGCTGTAGAAAATGTCTAGGGGAGGAATTTCCTCCACCTGAAGATCAATTTGATCGGATGGGTCTTGAGTGATTACCTCAACATTCTGTACCATGGGTGGGCCACTGGTTCCTTCTAGAACCGGAGAAGAAGTAGTATCGGGAGCATTATTTGTTTTAGAGGCGTCTGAGTCTTTGGAGGCTTCCTTACCACTTATAATGGAATCAAATTGGTTCCATTCTTTAATCAATTCAGGATCAGTAGAGATTTTCTCACTTTGTTCTGTGTGGGCTTTACTCTGTTCTTTCTCTCGTTCAATCCTCTGCTGTTCCTCGAATGCCTTCCGTTGTTGCTCCTCTTGTGCTCTTTGCTGCTGTTCCTCCAATTCCCTTTTCTGCCTATCTTCCAGTTCTTTCTTTGCTTTCTCTTCTTCTTCTCTTTTCCTCTATTCTTCTAACTCCTTTTGTTTTCTTTGCTCTTGATCCTTTTGTGCCTTTTGCTACCTTTCTATCTGCTCCCTTTTATGCTTCTCTGCTTGCAGCTTGTTTTGCCTTTCCTCCTGTTATTTATCATACTCTTTAGTTGTAACAGGAGATAGGTGTATTTGCTGCTGACCAGGCTCGCTTGAGGAGGATGTTGGGGTTGTGGATAATAAATCTAGAGGCAAAGTTTGCAACCTTTGCTTTCTAAGTTTATTAAATTCAGTTAACTCCACATCTTCATATCTCATTGTAGCAAGTTGTTTGACTTGGCTTATTGAATCGACACTCATGAACAGGTCATCAAACTGATCCTCCTGATGGACAACCTTTGACAGTTTGGCATGTTCCAAGGCAATGAAAGCAGTCTTTTTTGGATCATAGAGTCTATTTGGAATAGAAGCCAGGGATATCATTTGGAGTTTTGCTGCTTCCTTTTCTGCATGCTTGTAATTTATCAGCGTATAAACTCCAATTCTTAAAGGAAAAGAGGGCCATCCTCTCTTTTTCTCCTCTTTGAGAGTTTGTGTGACACCCTCAGACATAATGTGGTAGGAGATTTCCCGGGCTAACAATTTATCTGGGATGTACAGGGGGAGAACATGTGGCCTAGCCTTGCTTCCAAAAACTCTAATATAGGTAAAATGCTCTTCGCCGAACCAATGGGCTACGGCTGGTAGGTCAAAAGAAGCTTCATAGGAAATTCTTGGGATAGGTCTGTCAAAAATAGAATAGTGAACGGGCACCATGAAACCATTGCAAATTTGATACAAATGGTCTTTGTGAGAGGGTTTCCATAATTTCCGATGGTACAAGTGAATGGGTGTTGGGTCATGGGTGGCCCATCTCCAACCAAGGACAGGAAACTCAGAATTAAAACACAGGGTATCCATAATGTAGGCAGAGTAATAGAAGGGTGGGATTTTCCTCTCGGTGACTCTAGTTTTGGCCCTAAACTCACGAATGGCTATGACCAATTTATCAGACAGAATAGTGGCCCAATCCATGATTGTACTATTCACGGCCGCTTCCATTAAGGGAACCATATCAATATGGATATTAGCAGAGTCATGTAATCCCCACAATCTACACATCATAATCCCAGCATAGCAATAAGGTGAAGCCAAAGAAGCATTGGAGTACTTACCCGACATATCATGCTTGTGTTTAGCTGGATTCTGCCTCCAATCTCGGGGAGGTTCGGATGGTGATTCATTCTCTTTCGCGAACTTCTCCACAAAGGCTCTGTTATAGACTAGCTCAGGTTCAGGCAAATGATACATTCGTCTCAAGTCATCAGGCTTGAAGGAACCGAAAATCCTTCCATCCTTTGTATGAAAGGTTCTATCAGTGAGGGTAATTTCCTCAATTGCCCAGTGTACCACATCAGTATAAGGCAGGACTTGTTCTCTGGCTGCTATTCTGTGCAGAAAGGAGTCGGCCAAATCTTTGAGAGTTGCCTCGAACTTCCTTAATTCATCCACACTAGCCTCAATTACTGTATTTTCTGGTTGCTCTGCCTCTAGCAAATTGTATGTACCTTGCCATGTAGTGCTATGAAGACCAGTGCATGTAGTATCTGAGATTAAGCCTTTCTTTGAAACTATAGCAGCTTGGCCTGAGACAGGTGTCGCAGTAGAACCTGCCACCTTCTTGAATTTCTTTCCCATCATATTCAGACTTCTCTCGACGGTTGAATTCTACACAAATGCAAGAGAAATCGTAACAAGGAAATAACAATGACGATCCATAACGGGATAGATATATTATTTGAAGCGTGGTGAGATTATTTCTAAAAGTGGCTGTGGATCTAATGATTTGAGAAGGCACCGCAGATGCAATGATGGTGATTTTACAGCCTGCAGCTCCATAAATGACCATTACTTAAGTTATTAAACCGAATGACCCCTTAAAGCGTGCAACAGATTTTTTCAAAGGTCTAATCGTAATTGTTCGTTAATTCGAAGGGGCAAAGCTTTAAATACGCATGCATTACCTTATCCCTTTATTTAACGGCATTTTGAAATCTGTGCTTTTGTCAAATCGGATTTAAATATAACTTTAAAGCTTTGAAATAATCACCTTTTAGGAATTCTGGTCATCATTTAAGTGTCATCGCATCGCATCGGGGGTGTGAGTGACATTATCATTTGGGAGAGATCTTGGCGAATGTCGATTGCGACATTGTATCATATTAGCGTGCGAACATAATCCCTAAATGTATATCAATTGATTTACCGACTACCGATAGCGATATCACATCGCATCGGGAAAAGATCTGAACGTCTTATGAAGATGTATGAGATTCTGCCGACTACCGATAGTGATATCGCATCGGGTCGAAGCTTAAAACACTTTTCATAAGAAGCAGCGCCGATAGTTGATCACCGATATCGTGTCGCATCGGGGAAAAGACATGTGCTTTTTCTGTGTGTGCATTGGCTATCGCTGATGGCCGATAGCGATATCGCATCGGAAAGAACCAAGGTAGCAAACGATTTGGCGATTGCTTTTTCGGACTTAACCAAAAATTGCTTATTATTTGTTCAAAAAGGCTTTTATTCACAAATTCATTTGATTATCATACCTTTTTCGAACAAATTCGTTAATTCCAATTAAAATTTTAAAAGGGACCCATTTCATATGTTAATTGTTTGTGATAAAAATGTTATGAAATGGGGGGTTGTTGTAGGGCACAACACCTTGCTGCATTTACACCCCACTTTTAGTCTTCTTCCACACAGGGAGGAGTACACACACCTCAAATCTCTGGTTCAAAATTCACAATTTTTTTCATCGTTGCTTTTAAGTTTACGAGTAGCATATTTTCACTTTTCACACGGCATGAGGGAAAACAAGATTGAAGAGAGTTGTGAGTTAAGGTTTTACCTCTTCAATCCATTAATGGCTCCCATGTATGTTTCATTTCTAACATCGCTGCATTTCCACCCCACTTTTGGTCTTCTTCCACACAAGGAGGACTGGTTCAAAATTCACTATTTTTTTCATCCTTTCTTTTACGTTTAAGAGTAGCATATTTTCACTTTTCACAGGTGGGAGGCAAAATGAGGGAACATAGGTAAAAGAATATGTATTTTTCCTTCTTTTATGGTTTGTATGTATAGAGTTGATTTTACTGGGTGTACATTATATGCATCTCAAAATTTCTCTTTAGGAAATCCTATTTTTATTCTTTCCAAGAAAAACTCTCTAGGGAATCCCAATGGATGTTTCCCCACATTCATGGATGGTATCCCTGGTAAACCCATTGGCATTTACTAGTGCACCTCACCCAAGGGATTTCAAATAGGGCACTTGCCAGCACAGAACTAGCCAAATACTCAGTAACATTAATGACATTCGGTTGGGCTAACCCCTTGGGCTCAATAAATCATAATCAACTACACTATTTTCCATATTAACATATTGATCCTATTTAACATTTTGTTAGAGTAACCATAACAATCCAAGCCTGTTCCTATTTTTATTTTGGTTTTTAATTCCTTCTTTGGTGTGCTGACAAGTTTATATGAATGTATAGATGTTTATTTTTGTCAAAGCATGTGTTGAAAAGTAGATGGTCTCTTACATTCTACCTTGTCTGTTATGTATTGATGGAGTTCAGTTTCATTAGTTGTGACCAAAGAACTATGTCACGCATGTATACAAGGATTTTTGTATCACTATTTATAAACTAAACATTGTCCTTAAACAAGAAAAGTATATCCTTAATGCTACATGTTTGTATCTCAGGGAACTTCCAATCCTAATAAATGAGGTGAAATTTAAGTGTTTATAGAATCCAAATCTCAGGTTTTGTGAATTCACTCATATATGGTCCTGGAAAAGCGAAGTGAAATTTAATTATTTCAAAATCTTAAGTTCTGTGAATTCACTCATATTTGGTGCTGGAACCTTTTGAGCAAACTAGAAGAATTTCTTTTAGTTGCATTCAAATTTTCCAAAAATAATACTAAATTTCTCCCTGACTAAAATTCTCCCTGAAATGGCTTTGGGATTGAAAATTTTGTAAATATTTTTAGGAAAACAACCCAAAATACCTTTTCCATATTATATTTTTATAACACTAGGTACTAAAACAATCTTCTATTTTCTTCTGCAAATGTCTGATAGAGTCTTCCCAGAAACTTATCAAAAAATTAGGTATATGTGCTAGATGGACTAAATAATTTTTAATGAATAATCACTTAACATAAATGATATATTAGGTTGCATGAATATATAACTTAGAAGCATGAAATGAAGAAGAAATCTCAATGAGATTGGCATATTCTAATTGAGTTGAATGAGGCCAGGAATAACTTTGACTAGAGGGTGTTGAAAATGGCATAATTTTGTTCTGGTTGGATAGATTTAGAACTAAAAATCAGCAGTTTTCTTGCTTGCATAACATGGGAAGATTTTTGTATCTCAAGTCTCAACCTTATTGAAAAATATGATTTGTGCCTTGCAATGTTAAGATATGTTGTGGTACCACTTGCTAGTAACCTAAACACTTTGGATGAAACTTTACTTGTGAATTTTACTTGCAAAAGATATAAGGGAAAATATAGATTAATTGTCCCTTGTGTAGAATTTCCTTGAAATTTTGCTACTACTTGAATGAATAAATCTGAAACTAATTGTTGCATGAAAACAAAGAATATCTCTACCAAGTTGTATTGGAATAGGACAAAAATAAGACACACTCACATTATAGCAAAAAAAACAAAATTTTCTAGGGAACCCAACTAGGGAAACCCTCTACTAGCTGTATAAATTTAAAATACTATCCATATTAGACTTTGATACACCTTCTTCAAGACCAGGTTCATCGATGCTTATTGCTTTCCATATTCATTTTCATAATCATTAGGTTTGTTGTCCGTCAAATCAGAGTAGCTAGAAAGTGTCTCTTTGATTTCAGAAAGTAGATCAGGATTAACTTCATCCAAGAATCCCCTAGAAGACTCATCAGTAGCAAGAAGAAAGGTATTTTTTTATTTTATCTCATCACATGCATCCATCATAATCACTTATTTGTCTTCATTTATTTCATAATCATTTTCAATGTTAGATGCAAAAGGTAATTTAGTATGATATAATCCTTAGGGAAACAACCTCAGACATATTGTTGGTTAATTTATGTTGTTTGAAGTTTATTGAGTTTGAGTTTTATCATGAAACTACTAGAAGCGTAATAGAATGTGTGAGCTGATTATCTTGCCAACAATGTTATGGTTTGATCTAGTTCTTGAAAGGAACTTATAGTTGATGGTCAAAATTTCACATTCCTTTCATTTTTTTATCTTCGCATATAACAAATATCTTTATGTTATAGCCTCTAGCTAGATATATAAAATAATTGCCACTCAAAAGTTGGATGCCATCATTTTGGAGCTTGAGCTTACTCAGCTTACCTTTGTTTGAGTTGAAAATGTCATTAGATCTCATTATATCATCTATTGAAGAGCATGAATCCAATTTACCTTTGTTTCAGTTAAAAATGTAATTAGATCTTGCTATAACATCTTTTGTAGAGAATGAATCCAATTTCTCATAGTCCATTTTCTTGAGGTATAACAAAGCTACTTTAATTCATTAAAGTTACTTTTCATATTCTATTTGTTGATTGTGATTATACAGGCCACATCTACATTGGAAAAGGGGCATATTTAATGAAGTGTGGAAGGAGAGGGAAGCTTTAGTTGTGTCCTCTCAAACTTTCTAAGGTATGTAATAAAATTTTAAAAAGATTCTCCATAGAATGTTGTGCTTTAACTTTTTCTTTTGATAATGGATTATTTATGTGATCTCCCCTCTCTTACACACAACCAGAGTCCATATATACATGGTTTTTTGTGATATGTGGAAATGGACAGATCTACGCTAACCATTTATCTAGAAATTTACACTGTAGAAGATCAAGCATTTACAGTTGAATATTTCCTTGCCACTAAATTAGAGTTGAAGAGTCGAAATCCTATTTTTCAGGCACATACCTCACTTTTAAATCAATTTATTACTGACTCTTTATAGACCTTCGATGGGAGGGCAACGAGTGATCACTACCATTTCTTAATCTTTCTGCAGACCAAGTAAAGATTCCAAATGTGTATAAATTAGTGGCTCCTTGGAGAATCCCAAGAGTGGCGCTATTGTGGCAATAAAAAATTCGTTTATTTTGAGTTCTTCATTAGTGCATTGATAGTATATTATTTATTCAATATAATACCTCAACAGTGTATGATCAAATTACAGTTAAGTGTGTCATAATATTTTGACTTACTCTCTTTTAGAGGGAAACTAGAGTGCCTGTCAAGCTTTCACATCATAGTTGTATCATGCAAAGTTTACTTGGGACAAGTTTTGTGGATCTAAGTAGCAAGATACCTATTGGAATTCAAGAGGAAATAATAATACAACGTGGGAAAGAGGTTTCACAGTTAACCCAGATTTCACATTATGGTTGGAGTCGGTTTTTTGGCAATATGTTGGATTACCCAACTTCCTTTTTATGACTGAGTGCAGGATTGAATCCTTTGACATATTCCTCGCTCAATTGTAATTAAGTGTTGGGTTTTCTCAGAAGTGTTGCATACCTATAAACTTTACTAGAGTTGTTCTTGAGTCTTCGGAGGTGGTTAGCTTTTCAAAGCACACACATACAAGAAGAAGAGAAATAATATGGCTAGAAATAATAATGGGTGTTCCCATTCATAAACTTGGCGACTCGCTCTACTTATTTCTAGTGAACAACTTTGGGACTTGCCATGAATCGTGAGACAATTCCAACCCCATAACTATAAATTTATTTTTTAAATCTATACCCAACAGATTAGAATCTGCACAAGGAGAACTCCATTCTTGTTTCGAAAGAACCTGCAATCAACTTGTACCATTCTATTTTATATTTTCTATATTTATTTGCATCCTTGGTCTATGACATAAATATGCAATAGGCTACCTTGCATTTTCTATACTAACACTCCTAAAAAATAATAAAGTATGCCCAAATATATCATTTCAAATTATCTATGTAGCTCCGTTTTTGGTTTTTCAATTATCGAAGTTGTTACCTATATTGATGAGAACTTCTACAACTGATACCACAGTGACAATATATGTTATAGCTTTATCCTTGTTTCTCTGAAGGTGTTTCTCCTTCAATAGAGCAGCAATACACTGTATTTTCCATTTAGGGGAGAAGTGTACCCAGTAGCAACCTTGGCCTATGTGCAGATGGGTTGAATGCACATTAGACTCTATCTATTGTTTTGAAGGTATTTCTCCTTCAACAATACTTCATCTTAGTAGATACTTTCGGTTTGCACCTTTAGGAGATGCATGCAGCCTTGGGATACATGTTGTAGATTATAGTTTTCCTATGAGGTTGTAGCAGCGATGAAAGAAGTGCATCGATTTTAGGCATATTTAGTATTCTTTTATAGTTTGACATAAATGCTCACTTTTCTTAATTTAGGTGTTTCTCTTAGTTCTGTTTTATGCACAGATTTATCTTTAAGAAAAGTGCACAGTAAAGAAGGGTTCTATATTTTGAGCGGGGGGCACACTTCTAGCTAGGAGGTAATCTATTCTAGGAAGATTTTTCCATGCAGGTTAGGTGCTTTATCCGAGAATCCCAAGAGGCGCTATTGTAGCAATAAGAAATTCAGTTATTTTGAGTTCTTCATTAATGCATTGATAGTATATTGTTTATTCCATGCAATACCTCAATATTGTATACAACCGTATTTAATATGGTTTTATAGTTTGACTTAGATGCTCACTTTTCTTAATTTAGGTGTTTTTCTTAGTTTTGTTTTATGGACAGATTTATCTTTAAGAAAAGTGCACAATAGAGAAGGGTTCTATATTTTGAGTAGGGAACACACTTCTAGGTAGGAGGTACTCTATTCTAGGAAGCTTTTGCCATGCAAGTTAGGTGTTTTATCCGAGAATCCCAAGAGGCACTATTGTAGCAATAAGAAATTCATTTATTTTGAGTTCTTCATTAGTGCATTGATAGTATATTGTTTATTCCATTCAATACCTCAATATTGTATGATCAAATTACAGTTAAGATTGTCATAATATTTTGACTTACCCTCTTTTAGAGGGAAACTAGAGTGTGTGTCAAGCTTGCACGTCACAATTGTATCATGTAGAGTTTACCTAGCATGAGTTTTGTGGATCTAAGCATCCATATACCTGTTGGAATTCAAGAGGGGACAATACTACAAAGTGGGAAAGAGGTTTTGCAGTTAACCTGCCTTTCACATTATGGTTGGAGTTGGCTTGTTGGCAAGATGCTAGATGATCTAGGTGGATGTTGGTGGCCACCCACCTATCCCACTTGGACCCCCACAATTATCTCTTTCAGTTTTTCAATTTCCTTAATTGTAGCACAATTTACTATTTTTAGCAGTTTTTTAGGTCCTGAACTTCTGGAGTCGTTTTGACGCCCTAAAAAACATTTTCTTGCGAAATATGGGAGTAACATGGGTCAATGGACCGATGTTGCTCTTCGCAAAGTTGCAATTCTCTGATAGATCTTTCTAACGAGCTATTGCATGCGTCAAACGAAGATCGTATGCCAAAGATACGACCTCGGGAGGTTGATGTACCAACTTACCCAAAACGGGGCCCACAATTTGGTGTTTCATCTTCTAGGGTTAGGTTTTGGGATGTTAAGGGTTTTACATTATTTCTCAATAATAAATAGGCCTTCGAGCCTCATTGTAACACAGTTCAGAGGCATGTAGCTCCCACATCTCTTCTCAGAGATAAGCTACCATCGCCCTAGTTGGTTTATTTCCATTTCTGTTTGTAAGCATATTTCAGTATTTTACAGTAATGAAATGAAGTATTATTTCCACTGCATATCTATGTTTATGGTTATCTTTGTATTTTATTGCATTCCTATTTAAATCCAGATCAGTGGTATCAGAGCTGTCTTCTTTTTCTCTATTTTTCTTTGCATGTCCCAACGAGGTCGGGATATAAGGAGTTAGGGCTTGAACTAGTTGAGCCTTTGCAAGACCAACCTCACAAATCCCGACGATCTCCCATGGTGGATGAGAAGAAAGACTAGGGGGCAGAAGATCCTATCAAAATCTTGCTCGAAGGAGCCCTCAAGCGGGAAAGGAACGCGATGATGGATACCTTTGCGTAGATCCTTCAGCGACTACCTAGAGGTGATGCATCGGCTTCCAACAGTTACTCTAGAAATGCCACACCGTTTAAGGTACAAGTTAATTCTGAAATCCCCATCTTCAAGAGTCAAATAGACACAAATGTTGTAGATAAATGGTTAAATCTGCTAGATGGGTATTTTTCTGTTCATGAATTTTCGAGTCGAGAAAAGATTGTTTTCGCTCTTCTTAAAGCAGCCCCCCACGTCAAGGACTGGTGGGAAACCTACTGCAAGTAGAAGGATGAAAATACAGGCTCATTATTTTCACCTGCACCCACTTGGGATTCATTTCAAGATGTTGTCAAGGAGCAGTACTACCCTGTCAAAAGCTATGAGGACAAATACATCAGATGGACCACACTATGGTAGGGGTGGGACCAAGATGTGTTAGAGTTCACAAACATTTTTCATACCCTTCACACACAGTTAGGTATCAAGGACTCTGAGTTGCATTTGGTACTCAAATATTGCAACTGCCTACACAAAAACATCCAGGAACAGATGGAGTTCCTGAACATCTTCTCACTTGGCACAACATATCGATACGCTGTCAAAATCAAGCAAAAGTTCAAACAGAAGAAGCGAGACTTTGGATCTGCAAATCTAAAGACCAAACGACAAAGCTAAGGCTAGGTGACCCAAGACAACCCGTCGAAGCCACAAGAAAAGAAAAACACCACGAAGTCAAAGAAAGACATAGGAAAGTGGTGTTAGTTCCACAAGAGCCCCACTCACAACAAAAGTGAGTGTTGGACCAGGCAGTCACTCATGGCCGAGTTGAAGGCTTCCAAATCAGATGCATGTTCTGACCCTGAGCCAGAACCCGACAAGAATGGCAAAGGGAAGTAAATCATTTATGTGGAGCCCAACATCACTATTGCCACCGCCAAGATCTAGAAGAATGAGCCCGAAGACCCAGAGGAGGGGGAGCGTCTTTTCCACTCATAGATGTGGGTGAAGGGTTTTCCACTACAATTCATTGTCGACAGTGGCAACCAAAAGAACCTCATTTCAGCAGAGGTCGTGAAGTGGTTGGGCCTACCGACTACACCACACCCGTAGCCATACAGTATCAGGTGGCTTCATGAAGGATGAGATCTCAAAGTTCGCCAGCAATGCCACCATCCCTACAACATCAAGTCCTTCACAGACGAGGTATTATATGATGTTACACCTCTAGATGTTTGTGATGTGCTATTAGGCAAGCCATACTTGTGGAGGCGACATGTTGTGTATGAGTCAAGGCCTCATGCAGTCATTATTTCTTTGTGTAATTCATTATGCAGGATACCAGAGGTAGCCCCACCTACCACCACCTCTTTGATCACTTCTAAGAAAGGCAGTAAGTTCATCTCCAAGAATAGGAAATTCATCTATATGGTTCACTCCCAAAGTAAGGGGAAGATTGTTACCATATCCATGACCCCCACGAAGGGTTCCTCCACGCAGCAGCAGCAATAGAGGGATACGATCATGAAAGAAAACAGGAACAACTTCTCCTCACCTACAAGGGTACCACACAAGCTTCAGGTGGGCAATAAAGTCTAGTTGCATCTATAGAAATAACGCCTTACAAGAGCCCATCAAAAGCTCTGACCACACCAACATGGTCCTTACACCATTACCAAGGCTGTGGGAAATAATGCTTTGCAGCACAACATTCCTCCATTCCTTCGCTTTCATCGAGTGTTCAATGTGGACCATCACTGACCATGCTTCGCACCATTACTGGACACATCAGAGATTACAGATCAACTCACCAAAGACCCAGCTCAGCAGAAGCTTCCTCATCTCAGGGAGGAACTCAACGCAATGGGGACCATTGCTTCCTAAGGGGGTAGGAATGATCCAGGTGGATGCTGGTGCACCTACCTATCCCACTTGGAACCCCACAACTGTCTCTTTCAGTTTTTCAGTTTCCTTAATTGTAGCACAATTTACTATTTTTAGCAGTTTTTTCGGGTCCTGAACTTCTGGAGCCGTTTTAAGGTCCTAAACGACGTTTTTTTGGGAAATTTGGGAGCAACATGAGACATTGGACTGATGTTGCTCTTCCCAAAGTTGTAGTGCTCGGATATATCTTTCTAACGAGCTATTGCATGAGTCAAACGAGGATAGTAAGCCAAAGATACGACCTCGGGAAGTTGATGTACCAACTTACCCAAAACGGGGCCCACAATTTGGTGTTTCATCTTATAGGGTTAGGTTTTAGGATGTTAAGGGTTTTAAATTGTTTCTAAACAATAAATAGGCCTTCGAGCCTCATTGTAACATAGTTCAGAGGCATGTAGCCACCACATCTCTTCTCAGAGATAAGCTACCATCACCCTAGTTGGTTTATTTCCATTTCTGTTTGTAATCATATTTTAGTATTTTACATTAATGAAATGAAGTATTATTTCCACTGCATATCTGTCTTTATGGTTATCTCTATGTTTTGTTGCGTTCCTGTTTAAATTCGAATAAGTGGTATCAGAGCGGTCTGATTTTTCTCTGTTTTTCTTTGCATGTCCCCAACGAGGTCAGGATATAAGGAGTTAGGGCTTAAACTGGCCAAACCTTTGCAAGACCAACCTCGCAAATCCCGATGGCCTCCCATGGTGGATGAGAAGAAAGACAAAGGGGCAGGAGATCCTATCAAAATCTTGCTCGAAGAATCGCTCAAGCGGCAAAGGAACACAATGATGGATACCTTTGCGCAGATCCTTCAGCGGCTACCCAAAGGCGACGCATCGGCTTCCAATAGTTACTCTGGAAACACCACACCATTTAAGGTACAAGTTAATTTTGAAACCCCCATCTTCAAGGGTCAAATACACGCAGATGTTGTAGATAAATGGTTAAATCTGCTAGATGGGTATTTTTCTGTTCATGAATTTTCGAGTCAGGAAAATATTGTTTTTTCTCTTCTCAAAGTAGCCCCGATCATCAAGGACTAGTGGGAAACCTACTGCGATCAGAAAGATGAAAATACAGGCTCATTATTTTCAGCCGCACCCACTTGGGATTCATTGTGGGATGCCGTCAAGGAGCAGTACTACCCTGTCAAAAGCTATGAGGACAAATACATCAGATGGACCACACTGCGGCAGGGGTGGGACCAAGATGTGCCAAAGATCAAAAACATTTTTCGTACCCTTCACACACAGTTGGGTATCAAGGACTCTGAGTTGCATTTGGTACTCAAATATTGCGGCTGCCTACACATATACATCCAGGAAGAGATGGAGTTCCTGAATATCTCCTCGCTCAGCAAAACGTATCGATACGCTGTCAAAATTGAGCAAAAGTTCAAATAGAAGAAGCAAGACTTTGGATCTGTGAAACCGAAGACCAAAGGACAAAGACAAGACGGGTGACCCATGATAACTCGTCGAAGCTGCAAGAAAAGAACAACACCATGAAGCCGAAGAAGGACACAGGAAAGTGGTGAGAGTTCCACAAGAGCCCCACTCATAACACAAGTGAGTGTTGGACCAAGCAGTCGCTCGTGGCCAATTTGAAGGCTTCCGAATCAGATGCATGTTCTAACGCTGAGCCAGAACCCGACAAGGGGAATGCAAAGGGAAGAAGACCATTGATGTGGAGCCCAGAATCACTGTTGCCATCGCCAAGATCTAGAAGAATGAGCCCGAGGACCCAGAGGAGGGGGAGCGTCTTTTCCACTCACAGATGTGGGTGAAGGGTTCGCTGTTGCAATTCATTATCGACAGTGGCAGCCAAAATAACCTCATTTTAGTAGAGGTCATGAAGCGGTTGGGCCTACCGAATACACCACATGCACATCTGTACAGTATCGAGTGGCTTCATGAAGGACGAGATCTCAAAGTTTGCTGGCAATGCCGCCTTCCCTACAACATCAAGCCCTTGATAGATGAGGTATTGTGTGATGTTACACCTCTAGATATTTGTGATGTGCTATTAGGCCAGCCATACTTGTGGAGGCGACATGCTATGTATGAGTCAAGGCCTCTTGCTATCATTATTTCTTTATGTAATTCATTATACAGGATACTGGAGGTAGCCCCACCTACCAACACCTCTTTGATCACTTCTAAGAAAGGCAGCAAGCTCATCTCCCAAACAAGGAAATTCATCTGCCTGGTTTGCTCCCAAAGTAAGGGGAAGATCGTTGCCACATCCATGACCCCCACGAAGGGTTCCTCCACGCAGCAGCAGCAACAGAGGGATACGATCATGAAATAACAGAGGAAAAACTTCTCCTCATCTACAAGGGTATCACACAAGCTTTAGGTGGCCAATAAAGTCTAGTTGCATCTGCAGAAAGAACGTCTTACAAGATCCCATTTCCAAGGCTATGGGAAATAATGCTTTGGAGCACAACATTCCTCCATTCCTTCGCTTGAACCGAGTGTTCAATGTGGATCGTTGCCCACCATGCTTACCACCATCACTGGACACATCAGAGATTGCAAAACAGCTCACCAGACACCCAGCTCAGCAGAAGCTTCCTCATCTCAAGGAGGAACTCAATGCAATGGGGACCATTACTTCCTAAGGGGAGAGGAATGCTCCAAGTGGATGTTGGTGGCCACCCACCTATCTCACTTGGACCCCCACAATTGTCTCTTTTAGTTTTTCAGTTTCCTTAATTGTAGCACAATTTACTATTTTTAGCATTTTTTCGGGTCCTGAACTTCCAGAGCCATTTTGAGCCCCTAAACGACGTTTTTTGGGAAATCTGGGAGCAACATGGGTCCATGGACCGATGTTCCTCTCCCCAAAGCTGTAGTGCTCAGATATATCTTTCTAACGAGCTATTGCACACGTCAAATGAAGATCGTATGCCAAGGATATGACCCTGGGAAGTTGATGTACCAACTTACCCAAAACGGGGCCCAGAATTTGGCATTTCATCTTCTAGGGTTAGGTTTTGGGATGTTAACGGTTTTAAATTATTTCTTAACAATAAATAGGCCTTCGAGCCTCATTGTAACATAGTTCAGAGGGATGTAGCTGCCACATCTCTTCTCAGAGATAAGCTACCATTGCCCTAGCTGGTTTATTTCCATTTCTATTGGTTAGCATATTTCAGTATTTTACAGTAATGAAATGAAGTATTATTTCCACTGCATATTTGTCTTTATGTTTATCTTTGTATTTTATTGTGTTCCTGTTTACATCCAGATCACTAGATACTCCAACTTCCTTTTTATTACTGAGTGCAAGATTGAATCCTTCAACATATTCCTCGCTCAATTGTCATTAAGCGATGGGTTTCCTCAGAAGTGCTTCACATCTGTAAACTTTACCAGAGTTGTTATTGAGTCTTTGTATGTGGTTATCTTTTCAAAGAACACATGTATAAGAAGAAGAGAAATAATATGCCCAACTAATTTCAAGTTATATTCTTGTGAATAGGGTGTTCCCTTCCATAAACCTGACGAATCGCTCTACTTCTTTCTAGTGAACAAATTTGGGGCTTTTCATGAATTGTGAGACAATTTCAACCCCATAACTATCAATTTCTTATTTAAAGTTATACCCACTAGATTAGAACCTACATAAGGAGAATTCCATTCCTGTTTCAAAATAACCTGCAATCGACTTATACCATGCTATTTAATATTTTATGTATTTCTTTGCATCCTTGGCCCGTGACATAAAGACGCAACAAGTTACCTTGCATTTTTTATACTAACACTCCTAAAAAATAATAAAGTATGCCCAAATCTATCATTTCACAGTAGACGTTATCTATTGTTTTGAAGGTGTTTCTCCTTCAATAGTACTTCCTCTCAAGAGATCCTTTCAATCTACAGCTTTAGCAAATGCATATAGCCTTGGGGTACATGTTATAGATTCCATTTTTGCTATGACGGTATAGCAACGATGGAAGAATCGCATCGATTTTAGGCATCTTATTGTTGTTGTATGAAAGCATGCTTGTCTAGTGTTTCCCAAACTTATACAGAGCCATATTTATTATACTTTTATAGTTTGACTTAGATGCTCACTTTTCTTAATTTAGGTGTTTTTCTTAGTACTATTTTATGCACAAATTTATCTTTAAGAAAAGTGCACAGTAGAGAAGGGTTCTATATTTTGAGCAGGGGACACTCTTCTAGGTAGGAGGTACTCTATTCTAGGGAGTCGTTGTCATGCATGTTAGGTTCTTTATCCTAGAAAGAGTTCCAAGTCATTGCCTCCTTGCCAAAGTCCCTACTAGACAAGACACCGATGGATAGAGTTCCAAGTCCCTAAATTTTCCAAAAACCCACCTAAACCTAGCTATCTAGCCTAAAATGCTTTACATTCCAGTCATCTCTTGGTTGTGATTTCATAGAGAGAGCCCTCTCTGGTTTGGTAGGGCTAGCTACCAAACTAAAATCTTGGTATGCGGTTACCTCCATCGATCTCTTCATCAACCTGGGACTTTATGGAGGATAACAAAGGGCATGACAAATTGGGAGTTCCAAGGTGTTCTAGTGAATGTAAGGTTCCCAAGTCATGGAAAATGCAATGCTAGTTGTGAGGTCAGGACTACCAAAGTGTGTTAGGGAATGCTAGGGCATGCTAAAATGTACAAGGGTTCCAAGTCCCTGCCTCGTCTTCTTCCATATGATATCCACTTATGACATTTCCTTTGCAATATTTGGTGCATTTGATAGTTATAAGTAATTTATAGGTTATAACTGTCTTCAGAGTTTCACTTCTAATTGAATATTCAACTGAACATATTGATTTTTTTATACATAACTACTTTTCCCTCCACCCAATTTTCTTAACTTCAATAACCATTAGGTAGGGACCTACATCTTCGATGTTTCTTTGCTTGTTTAGTAAAATATTGCTGAGACTTTAATTTATTGAAATTTGTGGAATTTGCTATTTATGAAGTTTCAAGGTCTAATTTTAAAAAATATAATTCTTTAAAGGGTGTTAGCTCAATGGAAGAGCACCTGCTTTACAAGAAGGAGGTTGGTGTTCGATTCCATCGTGCCCTGACATCCATATGGAATGGTGATGATCAATTTTTGGTGATGGAAGCTCTTTTGACCATCACCAATGAGCTTTGGTGACATTTTTTGACCCTCATAAAAAATATTAAATGGTGACGGTCAACGAACGCCACCATATATACACATCAATAATGACGACCCTCAAAGGTCCGTAACCATAAATCATTGTTGTTTATATGAAATGGTGATGGTAGTTATCTATCATTATAGTCATTATTCGTGATGGACATTGAATGTCACCACAACACCTATACTTCTAGCAATATGGCTTTGGTGATGGTCAATGAACGTCACCATATATATGCACCAATAGTGATGACCATTAAAGATCCATCACAATAAATCATTTTTGTTCATATGAAATGGTGACGGTTTCTATCCATCATTATAATCAATATTCGTGATGGACGTTGAATGTCACCATCACACCTATACTTTTGGCACCTCTGGTGATGTTCAATTTTTGGTGAGCAATGGTGACGGTCACTATCCGTCATTATAAATCATTATTGGTGGCAAACTTTGAATTTCACTACAACACCTATACTTTTGGCGACGCCAACTTTGGTGACGTTCAGTTTTTGGTGATAGAGGCTATGGTCCATCACCATTTCTCATATGAAATGGTGATGGTCGTTATCCATCATTATAAATCATTATTGGTGATGGATTTTGTATGTCACTACAACACCTATACTTTTGGCAATTCCACCTTTGGTAACATTCAGTTTTTGGTGACGAATGCTCTTTTGACCGTCACCAATGAACTTATGGCGACATTTTTCGCCCCTCACCATTGTCATTTTTCTTGTAGTGGAGGTTCTATTTATAACAAGGGGTGGGGTGCCCCTAGACATTCCCTTTTGTGACAGTTCATCTACCCTCATGACTCTTCATCTACTTTATGATTTTTACTTCCACTTGACAAGACGTTACATTACAATGCACATGTGCCCATGTGAGACAAGATGGCTTGAGAAAGCCATGCAAGACATCACTAACACTCGGTTCATTGTGGTGAGACCCACTCTTTGACATGCTTATGATGGTGAAGGTGGTGAGCTGATGCTAAGCTTGGTCATCTGTGATGGTGTGCATGCGCTACCTCATGACAACTTTCTAAAGCGAACTCTTGCATCCGTTGCATCCAAGTGCATTGGTATGGCTCCTCCATCCAAGTCATCTGCTAGCATGCGCATGGTCCCTATAATACTAGTGATTACCCCATTACTATTGTAGTTATACCCCTTATTTATATTGTTGTACCCATGTAGTGCCCATATTGTTGCTATTGTGCCACATAGAATCCCATTATTATTATTGTTGTGCCCTTAATATTATTGTTATGTAGGCTTTGATTATATTGGGACCCTTAGACTCCTATATATAGAAAGGAGGTATTTTCATTTGTATCATCCAAGAATTGTTCATTTATGTAATGTAAAGGAGGTTGCCCCCTCGAAGAGGCTGAATTCTAAGGCGTGGATCTCTCTTTTCTATCTTTTTGTGAGCTGGTTTCATAACATTTGGTATCAGAGCTTTGGATTCTAGGGTTTCGCTGCTCCAAACAGGTCATCGTGGCATTTTCGCTATAACTTTTTTTCTGTGACGTTTCAGAAGTCGAAAAAAAAAACCCATTTGAGAAGAATTGGCGCTGAACCTTGGGTCCAAATTTCAGATCTTTTCTCGCGATATTTTCGGAGATATGATCTGAGGAAGTTGGTCTTTTTGCAGACTCCTGAATTACATTCAAAACAGGTGACCTGGGGAAAATCGTCATAACTCTCTCTCTGAGGATCGGATTGAAATTTCGTAAAAAGGTACAGAAAGAGGACGGACTGTAGTTTTTTTTTGTGTGTGTTTCAGATTCAAAGGTTGAAACAGTGACTCGTGGCACGTCGTACAAGTTCGCTCTACTGAACCAGTCTAAAAGCAAGTCACTGTGGGAGATTTCACATAACTCTTCCTTGGAGAATCCAATTTGGCTCAGACTTGTGGCATTGGAAAGAGGACGCAGAAGGCTACTACAGGTAGAAATTTCAGAATTGGATGATCCGAAATTACAGAGATACATCAGATTCAATATCAGGCTTCTATAAAGTGAAAAAAGGTGTGTAGTTTTTTTTTAATTTTTGTGTAAGCTTGGTTTAACGGAATTCAAAGGGCATAGTAAAACATTATTATCGGTAACTGATGCCCCGAGGAAAGAAAATGCAAACACCTAGTAAGGAACCTGAAAGCTCTAGCATGACTCATGAAGAAGAGGAAGAAATGCTACATGATATATCAAAATTACAAGAACAAGTGCAACAAATGTCACGCTCACAAAAGCTAACAGAAGCTAAGATAAGTGGCGTGGAATCTAAGGTAAATGGCGTGGAATCTAAGATAAAGGGAATGGAAGCTAAGATGGATGGCATGGAAGCTAAGATTGACGCTAAAATTGATGGCATGGACGCTAAAATTGATGGCATGGATGATAAGATGGATGAATTGAAGAAGTTGCTACAAGAAAGGGTCACTAATGGTGAAAAGGTAGTAAAGGAAACTCATGATGAGAACAAAAGAAATGTTAATCATGATACCATAGACGCTAATGTTGGATCGAAGACTCACCATGTTCCAAAAATCGATATGAGGAAGTTTGATGGCAAGGATCCCGCCACATGGATATTACAGATGGAGCAATTCTTCGATCTCAATAATGTGCAAAACACACAAAAGGTACGTATGGCAACTTTATATTTGGAACCAAATCAGTTTGTATGGTATCAATGGCTTTGTTCTCGTAAACAATTTATCACTTGGGCAATTTTTACGGAAGAATTGATAGCACATTATGAGGATACAAAAAGCAACACTTTTTTTAGCCAATTGATAAGTCTCAAACAAAAGGGTTCAATAATGGAGCACATTGAGGAGTTCCAAAAATTGAACATAAGGGTAAAAGATATTCCAGAGGAGCATAGGATTGATGTGTTCATAGGGTCTTTAAAGGATAATATCCAACATGATGTGCGCCTTTGGGAACCTGATTCATTAGAGAAGGCATTCAGGTTAGCAAGAAAAATGGAAAGCAAAATTATGGCAACTAGGAAGCATACCATTCACAACTATAAAGATGGAAGTGTTGTTGCCCATAGTCTTCCACAACCTACAAGGTTGACACCACAACAATTGGAAGAAAAAAGAGCAAAAGGGCTTTGTTACAATTGTGATAGCAAATACACAAAAGGTCATAAGTGTGCTGAGAAGAAATTATTCTACATAGATTGTGAAGAGGAAGAAGAAAAGGAGCAAGAAAGGTCAAAAGAAGAGGATATATTCCAGGAACAAAGCCTAGATGAAGAACAAATAAATCCGACCATATCTTGTAATGCATTGGCGGGAATTACCACTCCTCAAACCATCAAGATAGAAGGACAAATCAAGAAGAAAAAGGTAATAGTGTTGATTGATTCAGGAAGCACCCACAATTTTATTCATTGTAGGGTAGCAAAAGAATTGAATTGCTTCCTATATCCAGCACCAGAGTGTCAAGTGATGATTGCAAATGGAGGAACAATAAATTGCTCTGGAAAGTGCCATAATATCAAGCTATCCATGGGAGAATATGTATTGACTAGCCCAATGCTTTCCATTCCAATGGGAGGTGCTGATGTTGTACTAGGAGTCCAATGGCTACAATCCTTGGGTACAATAGCTTTTAATTTTCAAGAACTTTTCATGAAATTTTCTGTGGAAGGAAAGGAAGTTGAATTAAGGGGTATTGCAGGGAAACCAGGAAAGATAATCAGCTCTAATGGTATGACAAAGCTTCTAAAAAAGGAGCAAAGAGGTGTAATTGCACAATTATGTTCGCTAGATGTTTCCACATTGGAATCATCTATTTCTCCAGATCTCCAAAAAGTCTTGGACAATCATTCCAAGGTATTTGAGACTCCCAAAGGTCTCCCACCTATGCGTGATCATGATCATGCTATTCATCTGATTCCAGGAAGTGTTCCTCCAAACATCAGGCCGTACAGATATCCCTATGTCCAAAAAAGTGAAATTGAACGTATGGTTGCAGAAATGCTAGAGGCTGGTATAATTCAACCGAGTCAAAGTTCTTTCTCTGCTCCAGTAGTATTGGTGCACAAGAAGGATGGATCATGGCGCATGTGTCCGGATTATAGGGAGCTCAACAAGCTCACTATTAAAGATAAGTTCCCCATTCCTGTCATTGATGAATTACTGGATGAATTGCATGGATCAATTTACTTCACCAAGTTGGATCTTCGTTCAGGATATCATCAAATCAGAATGAAGATTGAAGACATTCCGAAAACGGCATTTAGAACTCATGAGGGTCATTATGAATTTTTGGTCATGCCTTTTGGCCTTACCAATGCACCTTCAACATTTCAAGGTTTGATGAATTCAATTTTCAAACCATTCCTTAGAAAATTTGTGTTAGTATTTTTTGATGATATACTAATCTACAGCAAGTCTTGGAAGGATCATGTTGAACATGTTGACAGGGTGCTACAACTATTGGAGGAGAAACAATTATATGCAAAAAGATCCAAATGTTTCTTTGGAGTCCAGGAGGTGGAATATTTGGGTCATATTGTATCTCATGAAGGAGTTAAGGTAGACCCTAGCAAAATTAAAGCCATTAAGGAATGGAAAATCCCCACATCCATAAAGCATCTGCGAGGATTTCTTGGGTTGACAGGGTATTATCGCAAGTTTGTTAAGAATTATGGGAGAATAGCAGCACCTCTAACAACATTATTGAAGAAAGATGCATTTTCATGGACTCCGGAAGCAACAAAGGCCTTTGAACATCTTAAAGAGGCAATGTGCCAAGCACCGGTCTTAGCTACACCGGACTTCACAAAAACCTTTATTGTGGAATGTGATGCTTCAGGAAATGGAATTGGTGCTGTTCTAATGCAAGATGAAAGACCCATTGCTTTTGAAAGTCGTCCAATCAAGGGAAAGTTTTTAAGAAAAGCTATTTATGAGAAGGAAATGTTGGCAATACTCCATGCACTTAAGAAATGGCGACCCTACCTAATGGGAAGACACTTCAAGGTAAAAACGGATCATGATAGCCTTAAATACTTTTTAGAACAAAGATTATCCTCTGAAGAGCAACAAAAGTGGGTCACAAAGATGTTGGGTTATGACTTTGAAATCATCTACAAAAAAGGGAAGCAAAATGTGGTGGCAGATGCACTCTCAAGAAAGGATGAGGATGTGGAAGCATTGTTGTGCGCCATTTCTATTATCCAACCAGATTGGATAAATGAAGCAAGGGAGGAATGGAAGAATGACGAAGAAGTGTGGGCACTTATTCGAAAGCTACAACAAGATTCCAGTACGTCTGATACATTTAGCTGGAAAAATGATTCGTTATGGTACAAAGATCGCTTATACCTCTGTAAGAATTCCCAGCTAAAACAAAAGATTCTTATGGAATTGCACACTTCTCCCTTAGGAGGGCACTCAGGATTTTTAAAAACTTACCACAGGGTTAAGAAGGAATTTTTTTGGGATGGCCTTAAATCAGATATTCAAAAGTTTGTGGCAGAATGTTTGGTTTGCCAACAAAATAAAGTTGAAACAATTAAGACACCGGGTCTATTACAACCTTTATCCATTCCAAGCCAACGTTGGGAGGAGGTTTCAATGGATTTTATCACAGGTTTACCCAAGTCTGAGGGAAAGAGTGTCATCATGGTGGTAGTTGACAGACTTACCAAGTATGCACACTTTTGTGCATTATCACATCCATTTAAAGCCAGTACAGTTTCTACTGCATTTATGGAAACAATTCAAAAGCTACATGGAAACCCAAAGATTATTGTAAGTGACAGAGATCCCATTTTCACTGGAAATTTTTGGACAGAATTATTTTCTTGTCTTGGTACTCAGTTAGCTCATAGCTCATCTTATCATCCTCAATCTGATGGGCAAACTGAGATAGTAAACAAATGTTTGGAAGGATATCTTCGTTGCTTTGTATCTGATAAACAGACACAATGGGTCAAATGGTTGCCTCTGGCTGAATGGTGGTATAACACTTCCTTCCATACAGCAACAAAAATGACCCCATTTATGGCACTTTATGGGTATCAACCACCATCCATCACATCATATTTAAGAGAAAATTCTAAGGTTCAGGCAGTGGAACATCACATCGAACATCAACAACAAGTCCTCCAACTCTTAAAGGATAACCTCGTGTTGGCACAGAATAGAATGAAACAACAGGCAGATCAACATCGCAGTGAAAGAAGTTTTGATGTAGGTGATTGGGTATTCCTACGGCTACAACCATATAAGCAAATGTCCCTCAAGCAAGCTAAGAAGGATAATAAATTATCACCAAAGTATTATGGTCCGTACAAGGTGTTGCAAAAGATTGGTACTATGGCATACAAATTGGAGCTTCCTGCAGCTTCTCGATTGCACCCAGTTTTCCATGTTTCATGTTTAAAGAAGGTTATAGGCGACAAGCTCCCAGTTCAAACAATATTGCCAGAACTTGACGAGGAAGGAAAAATTATATTGGAACCGGAAGCAGTTATAGAAACAAGAACTCGACAGCTACGAAATCGATCAATTTCAGAGTATCTTATCAAGTGGAAGAACTTATCCGCTGAAGATTCCACATGGGAGGATGAGAATTTTATGCAGAAGTATCCTGAACTACTCAAGCGTTGAGGACAACACTTTTTTGAAGGAGAGGGGCATGTTGGGTCCCTATAATACTAGTGATTACCCCATTACTATTGTAGTTATACCCCTTATTTATATTGATGTACCCATGTAGTGCCCATATTGTTGCTATTGTGCCACATAGAAGCCCATTATTATTATTGTTGTGCCTCCAATATTATTGTTATGTAGGCTTTGATTGTATTGGGACCACTTAGACTCCTATATATAGAAAGGAGGTATTTTCATTTGTATCATCCAAGAATTGTTCATTTATGTAATGTAAAGGAGGTTGCCCCCTCGAAGAGGCTGAATTCTAAGGCGTGGATCTCTCTTTTCTATCTTTTTGTGAGCTGGTTTCATAACAATGCACATGTGCCCATGTGAGACAAGATGGCTTGAGAAAGCCATGCAAGACATCACTAACACTCGGTTCATTGTGGTGAGACCCACTCTTTGACATGCTTATGATGGTGAAGGTGGTGAGCTGATGCTAAGCTTGGTCATCTGTGATGGTGTGCATGCGCTACCTCATGACAACTTTCTGAAGCGAACTCTTGCATCCGTTGCATCCAAGTGCATTGGTATGGCTCCTCCATCCAAGTCATCTGCTAGCATGCGCATGGTCTTCTAGGCTGTGGACTAACCGGAAACACATTGATGCATAGTGTCTATGTTGATCATCCAGTGTGTTCTGGTGGTCATGCACATTAATTGTCAACTACATGTTTAGCTGTGGTTGGACTTGCTTCTTGTCCCTACCTCAATGAGTGTGCCAAATGGGTTAGATCACATGGGTGTGCACAATGACATGCATGCTGCTGAATTTTCTTGAATGCGATCAAAAAAACCACTCACCATGTCTACTCCGTGCTAGCTACTGGGTGAATCTATAACTTGTATGGGCACAGTTTCATCTGTATGTGCATGTTGCGCCCCTTGCTGTACATGTTCCTGCTATAACTGATTCTCTTATTTATGCAGCTCTTTTTCTTCCTTGAGTTGCTGCTTGAGCACATGAAACTTTTTTCTGTTCCATTCTCTACCTTCGCATGATCTTCATGTTGTACCGTCACCTGATAGCCTGAGTCTCCAAAGTTGATTTTATCACAAGTGGATATTCCTGAGCTTGCAACTCTGTTCCACCTCTGTGTTGTCAACAACCTTCCTCTTACATTCATTGCATCTGGTATGCTTCCTTCAGCTACTTTTCATGGTGCTGCTTATTTTGATGTTGCTGCCATAATATCTTGATGTCCTTGTCTATGGATAACTTGATGTCTTCGTGGGTAGGCAAGTTCATAGATACTTGATTGATTGCATCCCCAAATGTGCTATGAACATTGTCTTAAACTCTCCTCTCCTAGAAATCATTGTACCTATGCTAATGAGAGGCATATGAACACCTATCATACCTGGAGACATGTCAATACTCATGGAAAGAAATATGTTAGTCGAAAACCAAAATGAACTTGAGAACTGACTTGCAACATACCTGTGTGACTGATCATGAAGGTTGCGCAATTTCCGCAGGAGGTCAGGGGGTTGGGGGACTGACTGCCAAGACTGTGCAAGGCATAGTTCGAGCTATCAGGAGGTTGACTGACTACTGGAACTATGCAATGCATAGTCCAGCCTGGCTACTGACTGCTGGAATTGTGCAATGTGCAATCTCAACTAGCAATGGTTGTAGACTTAGTGGCTGCGTTATGCAATTTTGTAGGCCATTAGTCATTGACCCTTAGAATTGCACAATGCAAGACTAGAGGATAGTCACTGGGAAGAAATGTGCATTTCCTGAGAGGAAGATAGAGCCTTCCCTTCCAAGATTACACAATGCTATCTTAGTGAGGTAGAGTCCAGGCCAAAGCTGCCCGGCCCTCCGACAAGCAACTGAAAATGAATGTGAATGTGAATGCATGGTGATACTAAGTGTTAGCATAAGTGAATGATTATGCATGCAAACAATGAATGAAAAATTCATAAAATGGAACAACATGCATGTGGGTGAGGAAAGTTGTCGAATTGGTGACTGTTCTTGAAAAACAGTTTCATGCATGTGACAGCAGTGAGATGTTAATCAAAACTGAAATAGTTTTGGTACAAGCTAGTATGTATCAAAATGACGGCAAGTGCTCACTAAAATCAAGAAGACAAAATTCATACGAAGCAAAACACAAAAGAATCAAAAATGCACCACAAGACATGGAAGGTGGGCTTACCCCAAAAGAGGTGAGTTGAATGTGTCGACAACTTCTAGATGTGATGTGGGATGTCAGAGTAGCAAGGCTGATGTGAGGAATGAACTCTACAGTGTCCTGTTCATGAGTTTTGACAAAATCAAGGATGTGACGTGCATGCCACAAATCTAGGAAGAGCGGCACTTGGTGGGAGGTTTTCGAAATGATTCTTGCACGCAACCTCGTGCTGCTAAAATTATATCCCTGAATCAAGGGATGCCTTTGCATGCTGCCTTGGGAGAGGCAGTCCATGCATGCAAATCGATTTTGCTCGGTCCTAGAGGGAACCCATAAACTCAACTACAGATGCAAGAGGCTCCTCAATTGCTGGGAGAAAATGCATATTTCTAGAAGGGAGTTGGGCTGGCTAATTTGAAAATCATCCTATGAGTGATCCCAGTTAAAAATTTATTAAATGAAGGTGTTATAGACTCATGTGCTGGTGTGTGTCTATGTTATTTAGGCAATGGATCTATCAAATTTCAAATACATAGACACTTGAAATGGAAAACAACAGAGAAATACAATAAGCAAATATAAGAACACAAGAATTTAATAAGGATTTCACCCTATCCTCCAGGACTACATCTCTAGTCCAGATCCCAGTGGTTGCCTTCTTTTATTGTGTCATAAAGAAAAAAATTATAATGAAGGAGCTCAATATGGTCTCCTGGAACAAAATTTTCTTGGTAGGGTGGTTCTTGGATTCCCCAAGCCACTAGAGTACACAGACTCTTTTCCTCACTAGCTCTTCGACCTCTCTGGTCTTTAGTGGAAGGAGCCTAGTGTGGTGCTCAGTCCTGATAGATCCTCTCAAGTATGGCTTGAATCTCTCAAGCTCTATGGTACTCGACGCTGCCTCTGGTCAGCTCGGCCCTTTGTCTTCATTCTGCCTTTTGCTTCACTATCTTTTCTTCATTTTCTTTTTCTTCTTTCCTTTCTTTTGTTTGTCCGTCTTCTGTCTTAGGGTGTCTTCTGCTTTTTCTATTAATGGATTTAAATCCATTCGAGCTCATGGCTATTTGATTCCCCTTCCACTTCCATCGGATCGCCTGCTGCAGCTTCATTTGGAGTTCCCTGTTTCGGCATCATCATCAGGCTCACAAGGAGTGGCCACTTATCCTCCTATGAACTGCGCCAGCTTTTTCCTCGTCGGTTCAATTCTTCGATTACGCCATGGAATCCATCCTTTTCCACCTTAGCAGTCAAGTCAGACCTCAAATTCTTATAGATCACGACTTATTCCCCTGTCAATTCTGGTTTCCCCATGGGGCACAATCTCAGCCGTTAGATTTGGGGCCTCTAGATCTAACGCCATTCGCACATTTCATGTGATTGACTTGATCGACTATTAGCGTGCGATGAGCGGCGGTTTTCTCTCTCCTCTGCTTGCAACATGTCGGGCACTGAGTGGAATCACTCTGTTTTCGCCAAATCTGCTTACCACCCAAGGAGGCCCTCAATAAATACTTCCGGTTTTTGGAGCGCGAGTCCCAGCTTAGCCTTTAGCCTTTTCCCCATGGTTTTCCCAGCTCCCATGTGACCAAGCTCGAGGCCTCTCCTTCACGAGGGGTTTTTCCCACCAAAAACTGCCTTCTTTTCCCGATCTGAGCTTCCCAGGGGCTAGTTTCACCTCTTGCACAGTCTCCATGGGCCTCGGTCAGCGTGCTTTGACTAAGGTCCCTGTCGTTCCACGCTGGCTGCTAACTGTCACTATTTAGAGGTGTTTCTGATCGCTGCTCTTAATTCTTTAAAGCCTGTCCCGACCTGATACAGTCATGGTTCTCTGATAACTCTTCTTGGATCCAATTCGGATCATGGCCTTCCCACTAAAAAAGCTTTTGGACCACCAAAAGTTGGTTTTCAAGCATCGACTAAGTGAGGGTACTATTTTCTCACTTGTCCAATCTCAATCCACTTTGCATTGCTTAGCTTTGAACCTTTGAGCCCTACTTTGACGTACTCAACATCTCCTCTGCGCGTCATCCTCACCTTCCTGTCCAGCACTGTGTCTTCCTTCAATTCATTAAGATATTCAGGTAGCAGTTCATTAATAGAAGGCAACTGACTTTGCTCTCCAGGATCCTCAATCAGTGAGGGTTCAAACAATCTCAAGCAGTCTGCATTTATGACTGAGTAGATGTGCATGTAAGCTAGTAGATCAAGGCAAAAATCATTTTCACAAATCTTCTCAAGTATTTTGAAAGGTCCATACCTAATAGGCTTTAGCTTTTTACCTTGACCTTGCATCCTACCCTTGGTGATATACAGCCAGGCCTAGTCACCAACTTGGAAACTATGCTCCATCCGATGCTTGTCATGCCTAGCCTTGTATTTGGCTTGGCTCTTTTCTAGCTATTCCTGTAATGTCTAGTGGATCTCCTAGATCTGTTCAATGAACCTAGTTGCCCTGTCCACATCACTGTGTCCCTCAACTGTGGTATCTTTACCAAAGACAAAATCCAAAGGAGACCTTGGTGTGAAACCAAAACAGATCTCAAAAGGAGATCTCTATGTAGAAGAATGTTTTTCTCTGTGTAAGAATGCTGCACATAACACAAATGTTCATCCCAAAGTTAGGATGTTTGCTGCAATATCATCTGAGTAACTAGATCACTGTCCTATTAACGACTTCTGTCTGGCCATCAGTTTGTGGATGAAAAGTTGTGCTTTTCTTTAGTTTGGTGTCCATCAATTCCCACAGACTTGACCAAAACTTCCCCACAAATTGGGTGTCTCGATCAGATACAATAGAGTGGGTAATCCAAAATGAACCCATACATGTTCAAAGAACAGTTTTGAAGTTTGTTCAACTGTAATATATTTGTTACAAGGTATCAAAATACACATTTTGTTGAACCTAACCACAACAACATATAGATAATCATGACCTTTCCTAGATTTAGGTAGCCCTCCAACAAAATCCATGGAAACACTTTCCCAAGGGTGAGAATGAACTGGCAGTGGAGTGTACAAGCCTAGTTTTTTGTTGCTAGGCTTGCTTTTAGCACACATAGCACACCCTCTTAGATATTTAGAAACTGTCTCATTCATTTTTGGCCAATAACAAAATATTTGTAGCTGTGCAACTATTTTACTTACCCCAAAGTGACCTGATATCAAAGAAGTGTGTGCTTCTCTAATTATCCCTACTCTCTTAGTTTATGGAATACAGAGTTTCCCACAATGGTATAAGAGTCGGTCCTTCACATGGTAATCCAATTCTTCTACCCGTTTGCCTTGAATCAAAGTTGCATATACATCTTTGAAATCTATATGTTGAACATAGTGTTCAATGGAACTCTCATGTAACACAGAATTATGCTTAAGTATAGTAGATGCATTTATAAGAGGTCTAGATAACATGTCTGCAATTTTATTATGTATGCCCTTTTTATATCTAATGACTAAATGAAACTGTTGTAGAAAACCCATCCATCTGTAATGTCTTGATTGCTGCAACTTAGTTTGGGAGTGTAGATATTGAAGTGGTTGATGGTCAGTATGTATTACTGTCTCCTTGCCCATTAAGTAATGTTTCCACTTTTTCACACTCTGAAATAATGCATACAATTCTTTATCATATGTAGAATAGTTAACTACTACAGGACTAAAAGTCTCAAAATGATAACATATGGGTTTACCATGCTGTGTCAACACTACTCCCATGGCATAGTCACTGGCATCTATTTGGATCTCAAATGGTCTTTGTAGATCAGGTAGTGCTAGTACATGTGTTGTACTAATATTTTCTTTCAAGGTGTCGAAGGCTTTCTGATGTTTGCCTCCCCACTGAAACACCTTGTTCAATCCTATTAAAGCATGTAAGGGAGCTACAATTGAGGAAAAGTTAGAAATGGACTTCCTCCAATATTGTGATACTCCTAAGAAGCTTCTCACCTCTGTAGTAGACTTGGGTTTAGGCCAGTTTACAATGACTGCCACTTTAGAGGGATCTATCTTCAATTCACAACCCCCTACTATATGACCCAAATAGTTTAGAGATGTTTTGCCAAATTCACATTTTGAGAGTTTAACATGAAGTTTTTCTCTTTTCAAAACATCTAGTGTCTGCTTAACATGCTTTAAGTGTTCTTCCTACATTTTACTAAAAATCAGAATGTCATCCAGATACACAATAACAAAATCATCAAGAAAAGGTCTGAGTACATCATTCATTAATCTCATGAAAGTAGCAGGAGCATTAGTTAAGCCAAAAGGCATAACCAGCCACTTATACAATCCCTGCTTTGTTTTGAAAGCAGTCTTCCATGCATCTTGTTTTTCAACCCTAACATGATGGTAGCCACTGTGCAAGTTTAGCTTGGTGAAATAAATAGCTTCTTTCAATTGATTGAAAATATCATCTATGCGAGGAAGGGGATAATGATTTTTTATTGTTATCTTATTCAGTGCTCAATAGTCAATGCACGTTCTCCATGATCCATCTTTCTTTCTCACCAAAATGATTGGTGACCTGCATGGTGATGTGTTAGGCCTGATGAAACATTTCTCAAGCAACTCCTGCACCTGCTTCTTGATTTCAGTATTCTCTAATGCAGACAACCTGTACATTCCAATGTTAGGAAATGGAACGTCTTGCTGCAAAATAATATCATGTACTATTTCCTTCTTGGGTGGCAGACCTTTAGGTTCTTGAAACAAGATATCATACTCTGAAACAACCTTTTCTAAATCAGCTTGTTGTTTAGCATTACAGCCCTCAAATACATTGGTTTTATCAGGTTTATTTTCCTTTACAACCATCAGTAAGAATTGTTTGCATGAATTTATCATTCTTTTCATCTGCCCTGAGTTTATGAGAGTATAATTATTCGAGCTTATGAGCTCTTACAAAGTATTTGATTCCATCTTTAACAAATAGATACTTGTTCTTAGCTCTATAGAAAATAACTTTTCTATCATACAAGTAAGGACTTCCTAAAACAATTCCACATATATCCAAAGGAATTATGTCTAACTCAGCCTCATCTACAAATGCTAACCCAAAAGAAAACTTAAGTTTGCACTGTCTAGTCAGTTGTAGTTGTGCTTTATCATCAAACCATCATAATGGGTATGGTTTCTTGTGAGGTGTAGTTGCTAATCCCAATTTATTTACGATTGCTTCAGAAATTAAATTTACTTTTGAGCCACTATCAAACAAAGTATCAATATTTTGATATTTGGAAACAACTCGAATATGGAAAAGCTCATGTCTTTTTCTCTCATTTTCTTCATCAATAACAGATTAAGCAGAATTATTAGTAGATGCCTCGGAATTCTTACTTTTTATACCTGTGGCTGCAATAGTTGTTTCATCTCCTGAGTCTGACCCCAAATATTTCTGAATAACTGCAACAGTCTTCTTCTTCTTGCCCTCAAACTTCTTAGGTCTCAACTCTAGATGCAGAATCCAGTAGTGTTCATCATCACGCCCATACTTTTTATAGTGAGTGCATGAAGCCTTGCTTTTATGTGCAGTGTTAGCCTTCCTTGCTTTCCATTTCTACTTTCTTTTCTCCTTATTCTTGCTTGTAGTGGGTTGGGATGATCCCCCAACTTCTGGACTTCCATTATTTCCTTTAGCTTCTAGATTAGTAGCTTGTACAGATACCTCATCTATACTAGTGCGATTAAACATGAGGATGGTATGCCTCATGTAGTTGTGTAGACCACCAATGTACTTCAACAGAGTTTCTAGTGAGTCTAATGAGATTCCTAGAATCAATGCTCTCTTTCTAAATTCTTGAGTGTACCCTTGCACACTTTGCCATTTCAACTGTCGAAGAGTTTTCCAACTCATCATGGCTTGTTGCATGTAGGCCAATGGATAGAATTGCTTTTTGATTGCAAAAACAAATTCACTCTAGAAAGAGATAGTCTTGCCATGTATTTTCATATCAGCTTGGGTTCTTCCTTCCTGTTATCACTCAGGTTGTTCCCTGCCTCCTGAAGGGAATACGACCGAGGTAACCACTAACCAATCTTGTAGCTGCAGATTCTAGCCAATCTACAACCAAAGAGGGCTCTCTCTTTGTAATTTAGCTTTGTTTTGGAGTATTTTAGGCTAGTTATGATGCACAGAGTTTGCTTTTTAGTTTGTTGGATGGTGATCTCAAATAGAGCTGGGATACAAGTCCAAAACAGTTTATACCATTGTCCAATGGGGTCAATAATGGTGTACTACTAAAGGTGTTTCTTTGGTAAAGGATAATTCTACAAAGCAAGATAATCAGTCTTGGAATAATTTTTTAGATCCGGAAGTTCATGGAATGTAAGCCAGTGGATGAAGGGCAGTCAAGAATCCTTCATTATGCTGGTAGAGGGAAGGTGCATGAATATTATCAAGGAGCAATTAAAAATTCCTAAATAGTATTCAAAATGAAAGAATTAGTGAAAACAGGAGCAACTAAGAATTCCTATTTATGACTAATTCTAAAAAAAACATAATTAATAGAAGAGATTGAACACAGAGTGTATTTAAACAAATTCTGGGCTATTCTTTTTCTCTGTTACTAAGATCATGATACATATATGATATTTGCAAACACAAGAAACATAAACGTAGGTTAGATCAACTTATTGATCCATAGAAAGACACGGGAATTCTGTAGCAGTTCCGAGAACATCAAATCCACATTCAGACAGTCCAGCAACAGTGAACTTCAACAGCCTTTGTATTAGACAGTCTCAAAATTTACAGCGCAGTCCAAAGAGAAAATCACCAACCCCAAATACATTTTATGGGGAGGTCTTTATACAAAAATGAGATACAAAATATCTTGTAGATAAGTCTTCATGCAATAACTTCCTTCACCAACTCTTTAGAATAAGTAAATAAGAGAAATAAATGCCACAATAAATGTTGGTGCGCTAGCTGTCCAATTTGTCACAGATATTTGACTTTCTGGACTAAGTGAGTCAGTTGATGGCTACGTCTTTATTCTGTGTTTCTTGAGTTTGTTGTCTTTGCTGTGTCATCAGTGCTTTATCTTTTCATTAATGAGCTGCAGTCACAATTTGGCTTCTTCTTTCTGCTGTTTTTACTTTTTTGATAGGTGGCCCGTGCTTTTGAATTTGCTGACCTGTAGCTGACCCAAAAAGAGGAAACATAAACAAAATCACCTTGGTAAAATTTCCAGCATTCTCTGCCACCAGTCTTCTGTAGGCAACTGATGTCTTTGTATTTTTATCCGTGTTTCATCAGCTTCAGTATATCTATAAAAGTTGGCCTGAACCTCAAAAAGGTGATTTATCTCATGTTCAATGTAGAACAGATTTTCTAATTTGTCATAAAGACTCTATCTAGAGGGAGGCCCTGTTTCTTCTGAGGTGCTTGAGGATGCTGTAATTTGATTAGCAACATAATTATTCACCCTGTTGGCATACTTTTCATGTGTTAGCAGCCTTCCACTGCTAGTTAATAAGCTGGGTAGTCCTTTGCTCTGTAATGTTGCAAACTTTATTTTGAAGTCATTTATTTTTGCCTGCATTTCTTGACATTTTCTTTCTAGAGTATGTACAAAATTTCTCAGGGTCAGCACCTTCTTCACTATCAAAATGGTATTTGTACTGTTCCTGATATCTAGGGCTGCCAGCTGCTCTTTAGTATGAGTGTTCAAAAATTGAATCATCCTATTGGCTTTCCTAGGCTTATTTCCCAATGATGCTCTAGCCTTTTGAGTGTCAAATTGAGCTTGGCCTATCAATTCTATTTGCTCATGTACAGTCTGGATTGATTGCCATTGGTCAGTGATAGATTGGCCAATCTTGGCCCACAAAATTTTCTTGATTTCAGCTAGAGTTTTATCTAGAGTAAGCTCCTTCTCTAAGGACTTTATTTTATTGTCTAGGGCCTTTATTTCCCTTGTTTTCTCAGCCACTGTTACCTTGGACTTGTCATAGCTTACTTCAAGTTTGGCCAACTTTTCTTTGGCCTCTTTCAGCTCTGTCATTTGAACTTCTAGCTCTTTGACTGCTTTCATCATTTCTTCCATACTCAAGCTAGATTCTGGTGTTGTTGTTGTTGCTGCTGCTGTAGCATCTGTAGTTGATGTACCTGTTGTTGATGCTGGAATGACAGGAGGAATTGCTGCTGCTGCTGTGGGAAGGGCAGTGGGGACTGTTGGAGCTGTTACAGGTGGTTGGGAGGTTGACTCTCCCTGCTTTCCTTGCAATTCTTTCTCCAACTCTTCCTCCATTTGAATTATCCTTTGATTCATCCTCATGAGCAAATCCATTGTATCTTCACCTTCTTTCTCTTGCACAAGTTCTATAGTTTGAGGGTGCATGGTTGCAGGTAGCCTTAGCTGCTTTCTAAGTGTAGCAATATCTTCTTCCTTTTTTCTTATGAGGGCTTTGATGCCCTTGGCATCCTTACGATCATGCCCTAGTTCCATAATAATTTTCTCCAATGTCTTTATTCTATTTTCTTTGGCCAATGAAGACATTCTGTCCAAATCCTATTGAGTATTTGTATTTTTTAATTATTCTTTCAATTGGTGGGCCAACATTGCCTTTTCTGCTAGAGTAGCATAGACCATTTCACCTATCTGCTTGTGTAGCTCAATTTGGTCCATCGGGTGTATGTCATTGGTGAGGACCTCTAAGTTTGACTTTATGTAATCTGCAACTGTTTTTGGTTGTGGTATCTTAGGCTTGAAATGACTTAAGATCATTTTCTCCTCCTTAATATCATAAGCTGCCATTAATATCTGGTGTTTGGAGGGTGTTGTCTTGAGAAATTGATCATACAGCTGTATTCTCAATAACTCATTTTGGGCCTTGATTTCCATAAAAGTTCCTTTAATGCCAGATGGTTGTGCGCCTTGTTGCCTCGAGGTTGATACCTCCATACCATGTTGCCTCTCTGTTTCCTGTCTTTGAGAGCTGATGGATGCTTGCTGACTGGTTTCCCTCTCCCTCCTTGGGCTCTCTATGACTTCTTCACTAATTTCCTCTTCAATTTGAGGATCTATTCTTTGCCTTTTGGCCTCTGGCTGTTGTGTTGAGCCACTAGTAGGTGTAGTTTCTTCCATATCCAGCTTCTTGCCTCTTTCCTCATTGAGAGGAGTCTGTAAAGCCGGTACCTGTGGAGCCTCTATCTGCAATGGAGGGGTTTGCCCTTGACTCTGTTCCTTTGAAATAGTTGGTTGTTCTGTCATTGTTTCCTGCTCTGCATCAACTACCTCCTTGCCCTTTGATGTGCTTGTTGCTGGTGTAGACCTTTCTTGGGAAACTTGTGGAGCAACAACTAATGTGCCCTCTCCAACTTGCTTTGGTAGTTTGAATGTCACCTACTCAAAATAATCCAAGTCAAGAGTCTTTTCCAAATCTTTCACATTTTGCTCCATTATTTCTTCTTGGGTAAATTCCTCGACTAGTTTCCCCGCCACCCATTCATCTTGGTTGGCAAATTGTTCAATCTATGGGATTTTGCAATTTTCATAGGCTGACACCCTATATTTTATTTTTCTGGCATTGATAAAACCATTTGGGTCATAAGGTACCCACCAAAAACTTCTTTTTTAACCTGAATTTCTCCCCCAATATTTGATCAGCATCTTGCCATCCTTCTTTTTTGTTCATGACAAAGGGGCCTAGTTGGTCTTTGAATTTCAACTGAGCCTTTTTCTTGGTGCTATGAAAATGAGTTAAATCAGAGTTGATAAATTGCCTGTAATATTCTAAGTCAAACAGTCTCATTAGCACATATCTTGGCAGCCTGTAGGGACAGAGCTCATAGCCATATATCCTAATGACAGTGTGATTCTGGTAAAAGTACGAGTCACCTATTTTGTAGTTCTTTGAAAGCTGCAATATTTTCTGCATGTCATAGGATAGCCTAGCAAGAGGAGTTCTCACTAGGGGACAAGAGTCTGGATAGAAAAACAGGTCGATGAACTCACAGTAAGAGTAGGGAGAGCTGCGACCTTCACGAAACACTGAGGTCCAAAAAATCACAGACCTCTTTTCTACTTTGGAGTCCAATATTTTGATGGGGCATTGGAAGAAGTCTGGCTGATAATACATGAATAGATGATAGATGTAGGATGAGTATTTGAAGACTCCCTCCCTATATAGTTTCAACAGTTGGTCATGTATCTTATTGGCAATGAATTTGGCATAGTTGTATTTGATAGCAGGGGGTTGTCCCGGGGTAAATGCAGACATCAAGACCAATATAGTTTGATCAATATGTTCACTTGTCTTGAAACCTAGAACATAGGATATCATATCTACTAGTAATTTTCCCACCTCATTGAAACATACATAGAGAAAAGGAGGTGGCCCTATAGGGTGGAGGTCTGCTCTCATGAATACTTTGGCAATTCCGACTATCTCTGAGCTGGAGAGTTTGGGACCTTCATCAAGCAGGAATTTCGTAGAAAGAGGGACTAGAAGCTGAGTTTGCTTGAAGTTTAGCATTTGATTGATGGAGTCAGGAGTTATATGGAAGAGGATGCTCCCAGATGGAGACTTGACTGCCCTTTGAGTTGGGTCATAGTTTTCACAGCAGAGGCGAATTATTTCAGGGAAGACATTGACAGAAGGGAGGAAGTATATGGGCAAGTTTGATTCCCAAATGCCATAAATGTCACTGTTGTTCAAATAATTGTTCCTCAGCTGACAGAAAGTCTGCAGGTGGTTTCTGTCACCAACCAAGTCTTGAATTAAGTGATCCCTATCAGCCAAAGGTAATGCTTCTAGTTCCTTGTGAGGTGCATTGAGAGGAGTGATATTCAAGGCTGCTGGAGTGGCCATCTTTAAATTCTATATGTTTGTAATCTGGAATTTGGATTTGTGCAACAACTAAATAGTGAAAACTTCCTCTGAGGCTTTGTCAGGGAACTAGCAGAGTAAACTTTGATATAAAAACACGTTTACTGGATAAAGTTCACAGGAAGGACAAAGTGTGCACAGTTAAATTGGGAGGCTGGATATACAGATGAAATGGTGTTCTTTGCAGAGGATTTTGACAAATGAACTTAATGCATGGACAGTTTGGAGACTCTACTGGCGGAAGTGGGCTTGAAGTGTGTTTTAATGGCCAATTTGCAGAGGAGGGTAAAGTTTTCCAGTTTGCTTTTGAACAATGGCTCACCTAATGAAATAAAAGGTGGTGATTCACAGGCATGAGTGCATTTTAGTTTGAATTGTAGTCCCATAGTCGATTTCAAATGGAGAAATTTTGAAAAACAGGGTTTACGGGCGAACAATAGGTAAATACCTATTTTTAGAGGCGACTGATACAAATTGCAGATACAGTGCTGAGTTGGGGGGCCGAATTTGAAAGATGAACTCGTTTGGTTGGCTAATTGGAGTTCTGGAGGCAAATTCGTCGTAAGGGGCATGCATGTTCTCCACAGGCGCATAAATAAAAATAAACAAAAACCATTTTTTTCATGACTTTTTATCGAAATTTGGAAATTTTAGTGCTTTTTGGCGCTTTTTGTGATGACGTCATCATGAAGCATTTTTGTCGTGTAGCGGGTATGGGGGATGACGTGGAAGCTGACGTGCGGGATGACGTGGTGGGCAACACGGTGGCGAGGTGGTGATGTCAGCGGATGACATGGCAGTGGTACAGAGCAGTGGCGGACGACGTAGATGCGACGCCATCAGGTGATGTGGACCTGACGTCAGGGGGCAGGTGGCGGGAAGTAAGCTGTTTTCCCCGCACCGCCATTGGCCCAGGGTGGTTTCGTAGGAGGGGGCTCTGATCACGCTGGGAAGCCGATGCGTGGCGGGGGTACGGAAGCAATACCGCCCATCCCCCGGATGCTAATGTTCGGCAGGGGAGGGATTCCGATATCGCCACCAGCCGTCAGATCTACGACGTGGGATCGGACGGTGTACGGGAAATAAAAGCAGCGGGGTTTTGAAATGAGAGGACCCGCACATTATTTAAATTTTTTAATAATGTTTCGGGGCATAAAAGTTTCGGTTATGGGTTTATGTGGGCGCCACGGTTATTCGTTTAACCAAGTGTTAACAAATCCCATTATATACATGCGCGTGGGGTTAGCATATGGTTTAGGTGGGAGGGTTTAGCGTGGTTATTTATTCAACCAGATGTTGAATAAACCCCAAGGTTTATGAACACGGAAGGGTTCTTATTAAAGTCCCAAATGGACTAATAATTCCCAGACTTATGTTATATGGCTATAGTTGCCAAGGGTGGGAATATTAAATACATTTTGGGTTTTCTATATAGTTTTTTGTAAAATGGGGGTGGGGATATTGATAAAGGAGCTATATAATAGTTAAGATTTCAATATGAATATATGGAATGAAACTGGATGAATAAATGAGTCTATAGAGTGAAAACATAGGCATAGGGAAATGAAAGGAGTATGGAATGATCATTTTTACACAAGAAATATGGCTTCTTTTAAATATGTAAACTCAAAGTTTAACTTGGAATTTCTCATAAAATGAAGTGAAACGGGACTATTGGGCAGATCCCAATGTCCTTGAGGGGATGTTAGTAAATGATTTCTGGGGAATGATAGGGGAATTTAGTCATGCTTCCACTGTTCTACAACCAAACAACTGCCATGGTACTTGTGTCTTTGATGAGATGAGTCTTTCTTGATAAGACAAGAATGATCACAAACTTGCTTCTGCAACCTCAAACTGCCTACCCAAACTAATACACCTAACATTTTTTCTTCCTTTTGATAGGGTGCATTTGGACTAGCAAACCTTGACTTTCCTCTTTTCTTTTGAATGCCCTCCTATCTAAATCTACCCTTATCTCTTCCAAGGGCCCAGATTAAGCTGTTGGACTCCTTTGTTTCTCTACCTATTTACCCATCTGCCAAGATTGAATTGTTTGGACAGACTTTATTCTCTATTCTAAAGACAAGTAAATTCAAACATGATCTAGCCAGGATTGGATTGTCTGGCTATTCATCAACTGTATCCAAAATCAACCATCTGTACAGAATGAAACTCTGCAACAATGGAATAGTAGTGGCATTTAAACTAGCACACTTTCTTGGTATTTTGGTTTGGGGTTCATTAACATCATTTTTTCTGACCAATTTACTCTTTTTTCCCTTTGATTTTTCTTTTAGGGCATACCCTCTTTACATTTTTTTATTTTCTTTATCTATTTACAAAATATGGAACCTTTGCAGCATGAAAGGATGAACATATTTAGCTTTTCTACAGTCAACCGTGAAAAATGAAACCTATTCGTATAGGAACCTAACAGTGGCTCCACTTGGGGATGGCTTTTCTTGGTGAAAATCCAAGAACAGCAGGTCAGATGGCCTTATTTTCAACTCTTGCTGTAATCTGAAATTGCCTTCTGTTGTGGACAAAATAGTGGCTCTGCAAAATTTGAGTGTTTCTCATGAATTCATTCACTTAGTTGCAGCTCTGTTTGGCTTACTCTATCTGAAAATTTGCCATCATTATTACAGTTACCAAGTCTCCTTCTAACTTCTTTTGATATACTCAAAGTGCCATACCATTAGGTGCCACAATTCCTCACCTTTCCTCAAAATTTGTTGCATGTTATTCCCTATCATATTGCTGTACTAAATTTACAGAAAGAAAACACTATTATGTACAGACTACAGTGCTGATTTCTTTTTGAAAAATCTGGTCAAAATAATGCTTCAGCATTCGACCATTTACTGGCCCTTCATCTGCCTGTGTACCATCCAAGCTTTTCAGAAAATAGGTGTTATTTCCTTGCACAGTCTGAATAAGAAATGGTCCTTTCCAAAGAAAATCAAATTTGCCATGTTTCCCTTTGTCCTCTCTTCTAGAATCCCACTTTAAAACTTTATCCCCATTGAAGAAATCTTCTGCTTTAGTTCTTTTATCAAACATCTTTTTCATTTTTTCTTGTAGAACCTGACTTCTCTGATATACTTCCTCTCTGGTCTGCTGCAAGTGAATAGTTTGATTGATCCTTCTTTGAATATCATTAGGTTCTGCTTGTGCTTCTCGCAGCAACTTTATCACTGGGATTCGCAAAGATGAAGGGAATCTTGCCTCCATGTGATAAACCAATTCATATGGGCTTGTTCCAATAGATCTTTTGGTGGTCAATCTATCTTCCCATAGTGCATTTACCAGTTTCTTATGCCAATTCTTTTTATTCTCCTCCAAGACCTTTTTGATGATGTTTATGAGGCTTTTGTTGGATGACTCAGCTAGACCATTACCTTGAGGGTAATAGGCTATGGAGTGGCCCAAGGTAATGTGGTACTTGTGGCAAAAACTAATCATTCTTTTGGACTTAAAGGCAGCTGCATTGTCTGTAATAATCTTTTCCGGACAGCCAAATCTAGACAAGATGTTGGTTTCTAAGAATTGCATGATGATTGAGTCATTGGCTTGCCTGCAAGGGGCAACTTCTATCCACTTGGTAAAATAGTCTGTGGCAGTCAAAATCAACTTGTGTTGGCTAGAGGATGAAGGGTGGATTTCGCCAATGAAGTCTAAACCCCATTATTGAAATGGCCTTTCAGTTGAAATGGGTTTGAGGGGCAAAGGCAACAACTTTTTCTTGCCTTCAAAAATTTGGCATTTGTGGCAAGAAACTACAAATTTTTTCACATCAGCAAACAGGGAGGGCCAGTAAAAACCAGCCATTAGGATTTTATCAGCTATTGGTTTCCAATATAAGTGTCCACCATAGTACCCTACATGAAATTCCTTGATTACTTTGTCAGTTTCATCCAATGTTAGGCAATTAAGCAAAATACCTTCATGGTTTTTCCAAAACAACACATTGTCTATAATAAAAAACTTTGATGCCTTCATTTTCAAGAATCTCTTTTTAGTCCTGGATAACCCTCGAGGAGCTTGTAGGTTTAAAAATACAAAACATATGTCAGCATACCAAGGTGATTGTAAAAAGGCTTGATTGATCTGTGGAGTCGCCATCTCCTGTTCGTTATCTAGTTCATTGATGTCAAGGGCTTGAAAATTGGTTTCAGTCATCAGCTTGGCTAATCCCTGTCCTTTTATCAGTTTGGTTGGCTTAATTTCAATGTCATACTCTAAAATGTTAGCTATCCACTTGCCCCTTTTACCTTCAATTCCTTCTTGAGTCAAAATGTCCTTAACCACAGCATTTGGAACATAGGCTATCACATGAGAATACAAGATATAAACTCTGAAATCTTTGATGGCTTTTACAAGGGCATAAGCTTGTTTTTCCATGATCTGATATTTTAGTGGAGCATCTCTAAGTGCTTTGCTGAAAAAAGCAAAGGGCTTCTCACACCCTTGGTCATCTTTCTGCAATAGGACAACATCAATAGTATGCTCAGATGCAAAAGAAAAGATCATGAAATCTCTATCAAACTTGGGGCTTGTGAGGACTGGTGTTTTTGTTAAGCTGTTTTGATGTCCTCAAAGGCTTGTTTAGCTTCCATTGTCCATTTGACTTTAGAATCTTTCTTCAGCATATTATTCAACAATCTTATTAGCTCGGCCAAGTTTGGAATAAACCTCCTTAGGAAATTGATCTTTCCTAAAAAAACTTGCAGTTCTTTGATGTTTCTTGGAAGAGGAACTTGGAGGATAGCTTGTATTCTGTCCGAGTCAATTCTAATGCCATCTTTGGAAATTATATGACCTAGGAGTTTGCCTTCTTCTAGGCCAAACAGTGATTTCTTTGGGTTCAATGATATGCCATATTTTCTGGAAATTAGGAACACTTGTCTCAAATGCTCTAAATGTTCTTGCTCTGATTTTGAAAAAGCAGTGAGATCATCAAGGTATATGACTAAGAAATCATGGATCTCCTTGGCAAAGGCTATCTCCATTGCTCTTTGAAATGTGGCCACTACATTTTTGAGTCCAAAAGGCATTTTGACATATTTGAAGGTTCCCCAGGGCATTGTAAAGGAAGTTTTGTCTTGATCATCCGGGTGGACTAAAATCTGATTGAATCCTGAGAATCCATCTAGCAATGAGATCCTAGAAGCCCCCACTACCCTTTGTAGGATATTATCCATTTTTGGTAAGGGGTAGGGGTCTTTGAGAGAGACTTTTTTCAAATTTCTTAAGTCAACACACAATCTTTTCGCTCTCGTTTTCTTTCTAGTACGCACTAGATTTGAAATCCACTATAAAAACCTGATAGGTGAAATTATTCCAACTTCATACATTCGTTTAACTTCCTTTTCAATTAGGGGAAGGACGAAAGGATTCACCCTTCTAAGCTTTTGTTTAAAAGGTTTTTGATTCTCTTTCAAAGGTATAGTGTGTTGGATGACAGAAGTATCATAGGACTTGAGGTCCTCATAACTCCAGGCAAAGAAATCTTGGAACTCCTTAAACAACTCAATATATTTCAGCTTTTGATCAGCCGGTAATGCTTTGGAGAGTTTTACCATTTTAGGATTTTATGTGGTTCCAATGTTGCAGTCCTCAATTTCTACATTCAGTGGTTGCATTTTTGGCTTTCTTGGGATATCATTTGAATCAAATATATCCTCCAAAGGAGTTAATCCTGTGGGCAGAAAATTATCCTTTAGTTCAATTACTTCAGATTCTCCCTCAGCCATTTCATCAAGATCTAATTGCTTCAGCTCTTGTAAATTTTTACAGTCAAAGGTTGTTGGGTGCAAATTCAGATTTGTTGTTTTAGTTGATATACTTTGCTCACTTATGTTTATTTGTTGTTGATCATCCATGGTGCTTGTGTCAATGTTTATACTTGAGAATTCTTATTTCAAAGTCAGGAAATTATTTATTTGTGTATCACTTTCAAACACCTGCCAGCTTTTGACATTATCTAGGATAGTAGGTCTATGTTTGATTTCAGCAGTGAAGTGGAGGTTGGGCTCAAATGGAAGCTTGCAAGTGCTGGCAAAAGTTGCCAAGCTATGTGCTTGTAAATTATGCTTTCTTGGAATTTTAGTGAGCTGGAATTCTGAGAAGGTGTTAAGTATTTCAATGGCTGCCCCTCTGTAAGCTCTCAACGTGAGATCATTTGTAATGAAATTTCCCTTCATTTGTTGGATAATCAAATCTGAATCCCCTAGAATTGAAACCTTGGTTGCCCCTAGACCTCTGATCAGTTTGAGTCCTAACAAAAGGGCTTCATACTCGGCCATATTGTTTGTACACATGAAATTTAGCTTATATGCATGACCTTCAGCATGGTCATTTTGCATGTTGTGTATCCAAACCCCTGCCCCTGCTCCTAGTTTTTTCACTGAGCCATCAAACACTAAGTACCATAAGATTTCTTGGTTATGACTAGCCTTAAGGGTTTTGGAAGCTTGTTCAGTGGGCAGATTTGGCTCTTGTAACTCATATGATATGTCATCTTCCTTTCTTGCATCAATCCCATCAAGATTTTTTTTATCTTGGGCACTAGATTGTTCATCTATGCTTTCTACTTGTGCTGTTTTTAGGATTTTGACATCAGTTTTTGGACACATCCCAAAATTTTATAAAATGAATGAATCCATATCAGAATGCATCGAGTAGATGGGGAAGTTTTGGGGTTTCTCTTGACTGCTCACCACATATTTCATTAATGTTTCCCGGTATAATCTCTTTGGCTGTCCAAAGACTGAAATAGTGGCATAGGACATGTCTAGTTGCAAGGACCCTTGGAGTTTTTCACCCCAAGATCTGGACAAAAGCATACCATACTTAGGTGGGATATCAGCTACCACCACATCCATCAAGATTGTCTTGGTTGGGTATTGGACTAAGGATACAAAAAGATCTTTAATTAGGCCTAGACACCTGACCTGGCTGGAATCAAATGAGAATAAGTCTTTGTAGGGCCTTGTTATATCTGGGTCGAGTCTTTCCATCACAAACTTAGGCATTAGGTTATGGGAAGCTCCCAAATCAAACATGGCATTATGCAGCACTTTGTTATGAATTTTTAAGCTCACACAGAATGGAGGAACCCCTCCATCTACTGTTTTACCATTGACTTCAGGACCAAAAATCAGTTCTGGTTGGTCATCTAAAACATTGACTCCATCCCTATTCTTTGGTATTTGGAGTGACCTATTGATTTGATCTCTGTAAATTTCATGTTTAGCCAATTCAGAGAGAGGAATAGCTATTTTCAGCTTGCCTATTTCTGTTTCTAAGTTAAAAGGTTTTTCTATCTGAATTTTTGTATTGAGGACAACAAACTTTTCCTTTTCAGTTGAATTTTCAATGACCTTCCCTTGATCATGGGTGTTGTTTTGAGGTACATATGATTTGAAATTATTTTCAGGAGGACCGTTTAGATTTTCTTTTGAAGAATGGGATGTGGATGGGTAATTTTTTTAGGGTTGTAGGTCTGATATGTCTTCCACAGTGGCTTCCTTTGGGTTGGGATCTGTTCTAGCAGGGAGTTCTGTTAGGACAGCTTTATCCTTTGTTTTCTTTGGCTGCTTGGTATCCTTGAGCTTGGTAGATTCAAGCACATCTATGGTTCTGCTTCTTAATTTGTATTGTTTATGGACCTCATAGACTGCTGCATCATACCCTTCTCTGAAATCAAATGACTCTCCGGACTTGGTTTGAAATTGGTTGAAATTATGAGCTTCTTGGTCATCTTGGGTTAGGAAGATTTGTTGCTCACTGTTCAAACCCATTAGATTGATTTGGATGTCTTCTGTTGGTTCACTAGATGTTGAGGCTTCGGCATAGTTCTCTTGAAATGGAGGTCTGATGTTCTGGTCAGGGCCAGACCTTCCAACATTTGGATTTTGATTTTTTCTAAAGTTTTGGTTTCTTACAGTGTTGCTTGGTTGACCTTCCCAAGATGATTTCCTTTCAATAGTTTCCACTCTATCTCCAAGTCTGTCCATGCCTTTGATGATTGCATCCAGTTTTTATTCAAATGTTGAAGGCTCTTCTTTGAAAGTTGTTCTTCTTTCAACTCTTGCCCGATTTCGTTTAGTAATCAGGTTTGCCTCCACACTAACATCTATATTCTGCATGTCTACTAAGCTTGGAGGGGCTCTTTCCCTCAGTTGATATGCCACGTCAGAATCAAATCCATCAGGGAATTTGATCAAGGCCAAATCAGGTGGAGGTCTAAGGTTATGAGGAATAGCATTATAGACATTGTTGAACCTAGCAAAATAGTCTTGGACAGTTTCTTGTGGGCCTCTTTTCAAATTGTCATATTCTGTTAAAATGTGTAAAGGGTCTTTCTTCTTTTCCCATCTGTTTAAAAAGGATTGATATAGAGCTTCTAAGTCAGCTATAGAATTTGCAGCAAGTGCTCTAAACCAAATCCTTACATCACCAGTTAGACTTTGGACAAAGATCTTCATTCTCACATCATCATCATCAATTTCATAATTCTCAAAATAATCTTGCATTTTCTTAGTGTGTTGCTGGGTTGTATAGGAGCCAGTACCATCAAAATATGTGATTTTTCTCTGATAATCCTGAGGCATAGCCCCTGGATTTCCAGGAAATTGAAGAGGAGCATAACGGTTTTCCATATTTACAGGGATGAATGGGACAACAGGAAGAAATAAAACAGCTGGAACAGTAGGGACATGAGTGGAAATATGTGCAGTGGATGGGGGAGTGGAGAGGATACTTTGAGGTGTGGATGAGGAACTAAGGGAGGCTGTAGAAAGGACCGCTTCTCTCCCAGGGGTGAGCTCAGATTTAGGAGGGTTTTGCTGAAGTATATCAAGGACTAAATCAACAGATTTTTCTAGTTTTTCTTGTTTTCTAAGGGTCTTAGAAATTAAGTTAGGATTTTCAAAAACAGCTGGAGGATCTGGATCAGGATTTGACCTGGTGTATCAAGTTTTCTTATTTGGAGTTAGCTTCTAAATATGTTTTTGGTATTTTCTGGGAATGTTTGAAGATCACAGTCTTTGACAATATTCTACAGGAAATTCTTTGAAATATAGGAGACTCTAGGCTTTCCTTTGAATATGTTAAAATAGGGAAACTGATCAAATCTTTGGAACAACTGTTTAAAGCCTAAAACTAGACTGGATATTGACTGAAGTAGCTTTTATTTACTCCTCTAAATGCATAGAAAAAGCAGTTTCAAAGGCTACCTGGCTAACTTCAGGCTCCATCTGTAGCTTTAGAAAATAAACAGCAGTAACAAACAGTCATTTAGATCCCCAATGGAGTCGCCAATGATGTTATCACTCAGGTTGTTCCCTACCTCCTGAAGGGAATACGGACGAGGTAACCACTAACCAATCTTGTAGCTGCAGATTCTAGCCAATCTACAACCAGAGAGGGCTCTCTCTTTGTAATTTAGCTTTTTTTGGAGTATTTTAGGCTAGTTATGATGCACAGAGTTTGGTTTTCAGTTTGTTGGATGGTGATCTCAAATAGAGCTGGGATACAAGTCCAAAATATTCTATACCATTGGGCAATGGGGTCAATGATGGTGTACTACTGAAGGTGTTTCTTTGGTAAAGGGTAATGCTACAGAGCAAGATAATAAGTCTTGGAACAATTTTTTAGATCCGGAAGTTCATGGAATGTAAGCCATTGGATGAAGGGAAGTCAAGAATCCTTCATTATGCTGGTAGAGGGAAGGTGCATGAATATTATCAAGGAGCAATTAAGAATTCCTAAATAGTATTCAAAATGAAAGAATTAGTGAAAACAGGAGCAACTAAGAATTCCTATTTATGACTAATTCTGAAGAAAACATAATTAATAGCATAGATTGAAGACAGAGTGTATTTAAACAAATTATGGGCTACTAAGATCATGAGACATATATGATATTTGCAAACACAAGAAACAGAAACGTAGGTTAGAGCAACTTATTGATCCATCAAAAGAACAAGAATTCTGTAGAAGTTCCCAGAACATCAAATCCACATTCAGATGGTCCAGCAACAGTGAACTTCAACAGCCTTTGTATTAGACAGTCTCAAAATTTACAACACAGTCCAGAGAGAAAATCACCAACCCAAATACATTTTATAGGGAGGTCTTTATACAAAAATGAGATACAAAATATCTTGTAGATAAGTCTTCATGCAATAACTTCCTTCACCAACTCTTTAGAAGAAGTAAATAAGAGAAATAAATGCCACAGTAAATGTTGGTGTGCTAGTTGTCCAATTTGTCAGAGATATTTGACTTTCTGGACTAAGTGAGTCGGCTGATGGCTGCGTCTTTATTCTGCATTTCTTGTGTTTGTTGTCTTGTTGTCTTTGCTGTGTCATCAGTGCTTGATCTTTTCATTAACGAGATGCAGTCACAATTTGGCTTCTTCTTTCTATTGTTTTTACTTTTTTGATAGGTGGCCCATGCTTTTGAATTTAGTGACCTGTAGCTGACCCAAAAAGAGGAAACAGAAACAAAATCACCTTGGTAAAATTTCCAGCATTCTCTGCCACTAGTATTCTGTAGGCAACTGATGTCTTTGTATTTTTATCCATGTTTCATCAGCTTCAGTATATCTATAAAAGCTGGCCTGAACCTCAAAAAGGTGATTTATCTCATGTTCAATGTAGAACATATTTTCTAATTTGTCATAAAGATTTTGTCCAGAGGGAGGCCCTGTTTCTTCTAAGGTGCTTGAGGATGTTGTAATTTGATTAGAAACATAATTATTCACCCTGTTGTCATACTGTTCATGTGTTAGCAGCCTTCTACTGTTGGTTAATAAGTAGGGTAGTCCTTTTCTTTGTAATGTTTCAAACTTTATTTGAAGTCATTTATTTCTGACTGCATTTCTTGACATTTTCTTCCTAGACTCTGTACAAAATTTCTCAGGGTCAGCACCTTCTTGACTATCAAAATGGTATCTGTCATGTTCCTGATATCTAGGGCCACCAGCTGCTCTTTAGTATGAGTGTTCAAAAATTGAATCATCCTATTGGCTTGCTCAGGCATATTTCCCAATGATGCTCTAGCGTTTTGAGTGTCAAATTGAGCTTGGCCTATCAATTCTATTTGCTCATGTATAGTTTGGATTGATTGCCATTGGTCAGTGATAGATTGGCCAATCTTGGCCCACAAATTTTTCTTGATTTCAGCTAGAGTTCTATCTAGAGTAATCTCCTTCTCTAAGGACTTTATTTTATTGTCCAGGGCCTTTATTTCCCTTGTTTTCTCAGCCACTGTTACCTTGGACTTTTCATAGCTTACTTCAAGTTTGGCCAACTTTTCTTTGGCCTCTTTTAGCTCTATCATTTGAACTTATAGCTCTTTGATTGCTTTCATCATTTCTTCCATACTCAAGCTAGATTCTGGTGTTGTTGTTGTTGCTGCTGCTGTAGCATCTGTAGTTGATGTACCTGTTGTTGATGCTGGAATGACAGGAAGAATTGATGTTGCTGCTGTGGGAAGGGTAGTGGGGACTGTTGGAGCTATTACAGGTGGCTGGGAGGTCGACTCTCCCTGCTTGCCTTGCAATGATTTCTCCAACTCTTCCTCCATTTGAATTATCCTTTGATTCATCCTCATGAGCAAATCCATTGTATCTTCACCTTCTTTCTCTTGCACAAGTTCTATAGTTTGAGGGTGCATGGTTGCAGGTAGCCTTAGCTGCTTTCTAAGTGCATCAATATCTTCTTCCTTTTTTCTTATGAGGGATTTGATGCCCTTGGCATCCTTAGGATCATGCCCTAGTTCCATAATAATTTCCTCCAATTTCTTTATTCTATTGTCTTTGGCCAATGAAGATATTCTCTCCAAATCCTATTGAGTATTTGTATTTTTTAATTATTCTTTCAATTGGTAGGCCAGCATTGCCTTGTATGCTAGAGTAGCATACACCATTTCACCTGTCTGCTCGTGTAGCTCAATTTGGTCCATCGGGTGTATGTCCTTGGTGAGGACCTCTAAGTTTGTCTTTATGTAATCTGCAGCTGTTTGTGGTTGTGGTATCTTAGGCTTGAAATGACTTAAGATCATTTTCTCCTCCTTAATATCATAAGCTGCCATTAATCTCTGCTGTTTGGAGGGTGTTGTCTTGAGAAATTGATCATACAGTTGTATTCTCAATAACTCATTTTGGGCCTTGATTTCCATAAAAGTTCCTTTAATGCCAGATGGTTGTGCACCTTGCTGCCTTGAGGAGGATACCTCCATACCATGTTGCCTCTTTGTTTCCTGTCTTTGAGAGCTGATGGATGCTTGCTGACTGGTTTCCCTCTCCCTCCTTGGGCACTCTATGGCTTCTTCACTAATTTCCTCTTCAATTTGAGGATCTATTCTTTGCCTTTTGCCTCTGGCTGCTGTGTTGAGTCACTAGCAAGTGTAGTTTCTTCCCTATCCCACTTCTTGCCTCTTTTCTCATTGAGAGGAGTCTGTAAAGCTAGTACATGTGGAGCCTCCGTCTGCAGTGGAGGGGTTTTCCCTTGACTATGTTCCTTTGAAATAGTTGGTTATTCTGTCATTGTTTCCTGCTCTGTATCAACTACCTCCTTGCCCTTTGTTGTCCCTGTTGTTGGTGTAGACCTTTCTTGGGCAGCTTGTGGAGCAGCAGCTGATGTTCCCTCTCCAACTTGCTTTGGCAGTTTGAATGTCCCCTGCTCAAAAGAATCCAAGTCAAGAGTATTTTCCAAATCTTTCACATTTTGCTCCATTATTTCTTCTTGGGTAAATTCCTCAACTAGTGTCCCTACCACCCATTCATCTTGGTTGGAAAATTGTTCAATCTATGGGATTTTGCAATATTCATAGGCTGACAGCCTATATTTTATTTTTCTGGCATTGATAAAACCATTTGGGTCATAAGGTACCCACCAAAAAATATTTTTAACTTGAATTTCTCCCCCAATATTTGATCAGCATCTTGACATCCTTCTTTTTTGTTCATGACAAAGGGGCCTAGTTGGTCTTTGAATTTCAACTAAGCCTTTTTCTTGGTGCTATGAAAATGAGTTAAATCGGAGTTGATAAATTTCCTGTAATATTCTAAAGCAAACATTCTCATTGGCACATATCTTGGCAGCCTGTAGGGACAGAGCTCACAGCCACATATCCTAATGACAATGTGATTCTGGTAAAAGTACCAGTCACCTATTTTGTAGTTCTTTGAAAGCTGCAATATTTTTTGCATGTCATAGGATAGCCTAGCAGGAGGATTTCTCATCAGGAGACAAGAGTCTAGATAGAAAAACAGGTCGATGAACTCATAGTAAGAGTAGGGAGAGGTGCAGCCTTCACGAAAGACTGAGGTCCAAAAAAATCACAAACCTCTTTTCTCCTTTGGAGTCCAATCTTTTGATGGGGCATTGGAAGCAGTCTGGCTGATAATACATGAATAGATGATAGATTTAGGATGAGTATTTGAAGACTCCCTCCCTATATAGTTTCAGCAGTTGGTCATGTATCTTATTGGCAATGAATTTGGCATAGTTGTATTTGACAGCAGGGGGCTGTCCTGGGGTAAATGCAGATAGCAAGACCAATATAGTTTGATCAATATGTTCATTTGTCTTGAAACCTAGAACATAGGATATCATATCTACTAGTAATTTTCCCACCTCATTGAAACATACATAGAGAAAAGGAGGTGGCCTTGTAGGGTGGCGGTCTGCTCTCATGAATACTTTGGCAATTCAGACTATCTCTGAGCTGGAGAGTTTGGGACCTTTATCAAGTAGGAATTTCATAGAAAGAGGCACCAGAAGCTGAGTTTGCTTGAAGTTTAGCATTTGATTGATGGCGTCAGGAGTTATATGGAAGAGGATGCTCCCATATGGAGACTTGACTACCCTTTGAGTTGGGTCATAGTTTTCACAGAAGAGGCGAATTATTTCACGGAAGACATTGACAGAACGGAGGAAGTATATGGGCAAGTTTGACTCCCAAATGCCATAAATGTCACTGTTGTTCAAATAACTGTTCCTCAGCTGACAGAAAGTCTGCAGATGGTTTCTGTCACTAGCCAAGTCTTGAATTAAGTGATCCCTATCAGCCAAAGGTAATGATTCTAGTTCCTTGTGAGGTGCATTGAGAGGAGTAATATTCAAGGCTGCTGGAGTGGCAATATTTAAATTCTATGTGTTTGTAATCGGGAATTTGGATTTGTGCAACAACTGAATAGTGAAAACTGCCTCTAAGGCTTTGTCAGGGAACTAGCAGAGTAAACTTTGATATAAAAACGGGTTTACTGGATAAAGTTCACAGGAAGGACAAAGTGTGCACAGTTAAATTGGGAGGCTGGATATATAGAGGAAATGGTGTTCTTTGCAGAGGATTTTGACAAATGAACTTAATGCATGGGCAGTTTGGAGACTCTGCCAGCGGAAGTGGGCTTGAAGTGTGTTTTAATGGCCAATTTGCAGAGGAGGGCAAAGTTTTCCGGTTTGCTTTTGAACAATGGCTCACCTAATGAAATAAAAGGTGGTGATTCACAGGCAGGAGTGCATTTTAGTTTGAATTGTAGTCCCACAGTCGATTTCAAATGGAGAAATTTCGAAAAATAGGGTTTAGGGGCGAACAATGGGTAAATACCTATTTTTAGAGGCGAATGGTACAAATTGCAGGTACAGTGCTGAGCTGGGGGGGCGAATTTGCAGGATGAACTCATTTGGTTGGCTAATTGGAGTTCTGGAGGCAAATTCGTTGTAAACGGCATGCATGTTCTCCACAGGCGCATAAATAAAAATAAACAAAAACCATCTTTTTCGTGACTTTTTAACGAAATTTGGACATTTTAGTGCTTTTTGGCGCTTTTTGTGATGATGTCATCATGACGCATTTTTGTCGTGTACCAGGTACGGGGATGACGTGGAAGTTGACGTGCCGGATGACATGGCGAGTGACATGGTGGTGGGGTGGTGATGTTAGTGGATGACATGGCAGTGGTGGGCAACGTGGACGCGACGTCATCGGGTGATGTGGACCTGACGTCAGGGGGCAGGTGGCGGGCGGTAAGCGGTTTTCCCCGCACCGCCTTTGGCCTAGGGTGGTTTCGTAGGAGGGGGCTCCGATCATGCCGAGAAGCTGACGTGTGGCGGGGGTACGGCAGCAATATCACCCATCCCCCGGACGCTAATGCTCGGTAGGCGAGGGCTTCCGATATCGCCGCCAGCCGTCAGATCTACGGCGCGAGATCGGACGGTGGACGGGAAATAAAAGCAGCGGGGTTTTGAAATGAGAGGACCCGCACATTATTTAAATGTTTTAATAATGTTTTGGGGCATAAAAAGTTTGGTTATGGGTTTATGTGGGCGCTACGGTTATTCGTTTAACCAAGTGTTAACAAATCCCAATATATACATGCGCGTGGGGTTAGCATATGGTTTAGGTGGGAGGGTTTAGCGTGGTTATTTACTCAACCAGATGTTGAATAAACCCCAAGGTTTATGAACATGGAAGGGTTCTTATTAAAGTCCCAAATGGGCTAATAATTCCCGGACTTATGTTATATGGCTATAGTTGCCAAGGGTGGGAATATTAAATACTTTTTGGGTTTTTTATGTAGTTTTTTGTAAAATGGGGGTGGGGATATTGATAAAGGAGCTATATAATAAGTTAAGATGTTAATATGAATATATGGAATGAAACTGGATGAATAAATTCTAAGTCTATAGAGTGAAAACTTAGGCATAGGGAAATGAAAGGAGTATGGAATGATCATTTTGACACAAGAAATGTGGCTTCTTTTAACTATGTAAACTCAAAGTTTAACTTGGCATTTCTCATAAAATGAAGTGAAATAGGACTATTGGGCAGATCCCAATGTCCTTGAGGGGATGTTAGTAAATGATTTCTAGGGAATGATAGGGGAATTTAGTCATGCTTCCACTGTTCTACAACCAAACAACTGCCATGGTACTTGTGTCTTTGATGAGATGAGTCTTTCTTGATAAGACAAGAATGATCACAAACTTGCTTCTGCAACCTCAAACTGCCTACCCAACCTAATACACCTAACATTTTTTCTTCCTTTTGATAGGGTGCATTTGGACTAGCAAACCTTGACTTTCCTCTTTTCTTTTGAATGCCCTCCTATCTAAATCTACCCTTATCTCTTCCAAGGGCCCAGATTAAGCTGTTGGACTCCTTTGTTTCTCTACCTATTTACCCATCTGCCAAGCTTGAACTGTTTGGACAGACTTTATTCTCTATTCTAAATACAAGTAAATTCAAACATGATCTAGCCAGGATTGGACTGTTTGTCTATTCATCAACTGTATCCAAAATCAACCATATGTACAGAACTAAACTCTGCAACAATGGAATAGTAGTGGCATTTAAACTAGCACACTTTCTTGGTATTTTTGGTTTGGGGTTCATTAACATCTTTTTTCTGTCCAATTTACTCTTTTTTCCCTTTGATTTTTCTTTTAGGGCATACCCTCTTTACATTTTTTTATTTTCTTTATCTATTTACAAAATATGGAACCTTTGCAGCATACAAGGATGAACATATTTGGCTTTTCTACAGTCAATCATGAAAAATGAAACCTATTGGTATAGGAACCTAACACTTCCCACCAAACCAAGGCAGTGCCTGCTAGGCGTAGGCATGCCAACTGAATTTTTCTCTTGTCTGAGTCAATGTTCTGTACTCTGCAATAAACATCAATTTGTCTAATCCAATTGTCCAACTTTTCTTCATTTAGCTCACCATCATATATAGGCAAATCAAATTTAACATATAGCTTGATCAAAGATGTTTTCTTGTTATGCACATGGCTATTAGGAGGTGTGAGAAAGCATTCCTCTTTCCCTTTTCCTTATGAGTGGTCATGGAAGTGAGACTCGACTTCTTCTTTGTCTTGTTTAGAGCCTGATGAGTCTTCATCCTTATGCTTTCTAAAGTCCCTATACATTTCTTCTACCATGGACTTTATGGCTAGGAAACTTTCTATCAATTGAGGGTTTGGCCCCACAGAACCTTCCTCTGACATTGTCTTCCAAGGATAGACTCTCCCTATTTTAGGATTAGTTTTGACCAACTCTCCTTCTCCTAATTTGAGCTTTGATCTAGTGAGCATTCAATGGCTAAACCAACACAAGCTTTTCTAACCCTAACAACCTAAAACTTTGATACCACTTGATCTGAAAATCACCCTATGAGTGATCTCAGTTAAATATTTATTAAATAAAGGTGTTACAGACCCATGTGCTGGTGTGTGTCTATGTTATTTAGGCAAAGGATCGATTAGATTGCAAATACACAGACACTTGAAATGGAAAACAACAGAGAAATATAGTAAGAAAATATAAGAATATAAGAACTTAATAAGGAGTTCACCCTATCCTCCAGGGCTACATCTCTGGTCTAGCTCTTAGTGGTGGCCTTCTTTTATTGTGTCTTAAATAAAATAATTACAATGAAGGAGCTCAATATGAGTCTCCTAGAACAAAATTTTCTTGGCATGGTGGTTCTTGGATTCCCCAAGCCACTAGAGTGCACAAACTCTTCTCCTCACTAGCTCTTCGACCTCTCTGGTCTTTAGTGGAAGGAGCCCAGTGTGGTTCTCAGTCCTGATAGATCCTCTTAGGGATGGCTTAAATCTCTAAAGCTCTCTGGTGCTTGATGCTGCCTTTGGTCAGCTTGGCCCTCTGTCTTCTTTCTGCCTTTCGCTTCACTGTCTTTTCTTCGTTTTCTTTGTCTTCTTTCCTTTCTTCTCTTTCTCCGTCTCCTATCTTCGGGTGTCTTCTGATTTTTCTGTTCATGGCTTTAAAGCCATTCGAGCTCATTGTTGTTCGATTCCCCTTCCACTTCCATCGGATTGCCTACTGCAGCTTCGCTTGGAGTTCCCTGTTTCGGCGTCATCATCAAGCTCACAGGGATTGGCCACTTGTCCTCCTACGAACTACGCCAGCTTTTTCCTCATCAGATCAATTCTTCAATTACGTCATGGAATGCGTCCTTTGCCACCTTGGCGATCAAATCAGACCTCAAATTCTTATAAATCACGACTTATTCCCCTGTCAATTCCGGTTTCCCCATCAGGCACAATCTCAGTGGTTAGATCTGGGGCCTCCAGATCTGACATGATTCACACATTTCACGCGGTTGAATTTCTCGACTGTTAGCACATGATGAGCGGCGATTTTCTCTTTCCTCCGCTTTCCATGCATTGGGCACTATGGAATCACTCTGTTTTCACCAAATTTTCTTACCGCCCAAGGGTGCCCCTGATAAATACCACCGGTTTTTGGAGCGTGGGTCTCGCCTTAGCCTTTAGCCTTTTCCCCACGGTTTTCCCAGCCACCATGCGACCGAGCGCTCAAGGCCTCTCCTTCTCGAGGGAATTTGCCTAGCAATGTGCTAATTGCACATCAAAAACTACCTCCTTTTCCGGATCCAGGCTTCCCAGGGGCTAGTTTCACCTTCTACGTAGTCTCCATGGGCCTCCGTCAGTGCGCTTTGATCGAGGTCCTCATCGTTCCATGCCAGCTACTAACTACCACTATTTAGAGGTGTTTCTGATCACTGCTCTTAATTATTTGAAGCCTGTCCCGACCTGATACAGTCATGGTTCTCTGATAACTCTTCTTGGATCCAATTGGGATCACTGGCTTCCCAGGAGATTTGCGCAATTTATTGGCAGAGAAGATGACTACTACTTGGGATTGCGCAATTCTTGGGCTGAGCAGCCCTACTAGAAAGAATTGCGCAATTTTTTGGATGAAGCCTGACCGACAGAATTGTGAAATTCTGGAGCCCAGTAAGCTCTCCGACTGAATTGCACAATTTATGGAGGGAAAGTTGGTTTCCCTCCAAAATTGTTCAATTTCTTGAAGGAGATGCTCAACCAGTAGCTGGACCAAGTTTGGAGAAATAGCCTGTGAGGGGAATGCACCAATCTCTGATAGACATGCTGCCTTTCTATAAGAAAATCACTAAAGCTTGTATACTTGACGAAGCAATACATGCAGCTGTGAAAGGTTGGTAGGGTGGCTCCAAAATGAAGGTAAGGCAAAATTTTGGAGGGTGGTTGTAGTTGCTACAACACTTGGTAACAGACTGGTATAACTCCAACTCTTTGAATGGACCTTTTTCGTGAAAAACAAGTCTAACACGTTCAGAAGTATTGTTCAGTTCTTAGTTGGTCTTGGTTTCACACTAGCCTGATTCTAAGTTGTAGCATCTGTCAAACTCTTGGTTGATTGACACACATTCCAAGCCAAGGCAACACAGTTGCTTCGATTGGAGTTCAGTAGTATATTGGTGCATAAGCAATATAGTCGTCAAAGTCTTAGTTTCATCTCTGGTGTTGCTCCGCTGCTAGTAGGCCTAGATAGTACCCCGACAGAGTCACATGGGAACAAAAGCATGGCTCCACTACCAGTGAGCCTGGTCGATACCCCGACGAAGTTGCTTGCATTACCTCTCTTCACAAGAAGCCTTTCTCTTCTTTTGCCTTATTCATTTTTCATCTTTTTTTTACTTTTTTCCCTTTTTCATTTTTTCATTTTTCATCTTCATAATTATGCATATTACTTATTCATTTGAGAGGTGGAAGAGGGATCTCAACTTATTGAGAGAAGAAGAGGTTGTTACTTCAAAGAAGTAGTTTATGTATATACCTCTGATGTGCTTGTTAAGGTTTTCCCCCTCACCTTACTCTACCTAACTGAGCTGACAAGGGTTAACCCAAAAACAACCGACTAGAGTAGGTGACACTAGTTAGCATGCAGGTGTTGTGTTTTCACCAAAGTTCACTTCGAACAGTACATATTTTCCATCAACATATCACAGACTAAAAGTAATAAGTTCTTCATACAGATGCAGGATGACAGATAACCAAGTAGTGATAACTCTACAAGGCCTCTTGTACTTTACCCAGCTTGTTCCAAGCATCATACATGGTTTCATTCGAGACTAACCTATGAACAAAACAAGCAAACAAGTAACAAAGCAAAGCAGAAGCAAAAGCAAAAGTGAAATCAAAGTGAGTAATAAAACAAGAAAGCAGACAAACAAATAAACAAAACAAGTAAGAAAATAAGCATGCAAGAAAACCAACTCAAAGAAAACACTACTCCTACTCCTAAGCTAACGGCGCATGGGCCTAATCACCTGAAGTGATATTTCCAATGCAGCCATCGGCGCATTGGTTGATCCATGTTGGTGAAGGCTTGATCCTCGAGCAACCCAGTTGTGCGAACTAGCAAGCAAGAAAGATATAACAATGAAGACAAACACACTTCATGCTTAAAAGTGCCCACAAGGCATAAGTGAGTGCAAGTACATGACAAGAAGTCTGTGGACTTATCATGGTACTGTGCGACACTACGTGTAGCTGTGAAGCATATGCACATTCTTGAATTTAACATGCAATAAAACAAAAGAAACAAATACAACTTGTGTAGTGCACGCATGCTTGCAACATAAGATTCATCCAATGCATGAGTAATAGGATCATGGAGTACGAGTTGAGGAAGCATGATTTGTGTGTGAGATTGATCTTCAATGCATATAGATGAGTGATGAGGAGCCTTGGGTAATTGAATAGTTTCATGATCGAAAGTGAAACTAACCCCAAGAGAGCAAGGGCCTGACATAACCATCAGCTTGGGCTGAAGTGCCTCGATAATCTTGGGTATTTCAACTTCATCGTCAGATAGATCATCATAAACTGGTGGCTTCAAAAAATCAACTATGGTAGAATCATGATCGTGATCAAATATGGGAGCAAATGGATCACAACAGCTACGATTATAAAAATCAATGATTTCATTGGCATCCTGATGATCTAATGAATCAAACAGAGGGGTAGATGAAAAGTGAACAAATTCATCCTCTGTGTTTCCAGAAAAGGCAGATGAAAGATCAAGTGGATTTTCAATGAATAAATTTTCCTCTCCATTGTCAGATGATGGACTAACATCCAGTGTGTCCTGCGAGTGATCAACAGTGGGTGCATCTGAGGATGAAGATACACATGCGAACTCATGGATGAAAGGTTCACCAAAGATGTCAGGGAATAACAGAGGAGGCTCGAATAGAAGGGAGTCATCCTTCACCGAGTGCTGATGCTCAAGCTCCCACTCATACTCTTCATGAATCACAATGCATGTTGGTTCTGCAACACCAACTATGTTAGTGGCTTGTTCCTCATTCACAACAATTGTAGAGTCTAGAATGGAAGAACATAGTATAGTATCATCCAGAGGAACAACCGAGCGTGAAGATGGAGGTTGTGGAAGAAAATGCATATGACAACTCGATGGACTCACAACCAAATCTACATGATAATTAAGAGAAGTGATGTTGTGAGGATGTGACAGCTAAACTAGTGTGTGAGCATGATCCTCAACATCACTTTGCAGTGGTGGATCTGTTTGATGAGGGGATAGCGGAGAGTCACTTGTGACAGTGACCGCATCCGTCTGATATTGCGCAACTCCATCACTGAAGAATGATGAGCGAGGATTGATTTCAAAATTCTTCTTGGGACGAGAAATTTTCTTAACACAATACTCGAATCGGTCCCAAAAATAGAAAAACTTCATCTGGCTCTTCGGAGCTTGAAACTGCAAATCTAGGAAGCGCTGACAAAAATCCATAGTTGATTCATGCGAAGCCTTCCATTTTTGTAACAGTTTTTGGTCAAGATGTTCTGGATCAAAATCATGGAAAATGTCTTCAATGAGATCACAGAAGTGCTCAAGTGAGTGCATGTTGTCAGCTGGTAGGTTGTACAGCCACAGATCTGGAGATTTGCAAAGTGTGTTTGCAAGCAACAAGCTGGCCTGTTCATCAGAACATCCATCTTCCTCATGAAGCATGGAAAGGAAGTCATGTAAGAACTCAAGCCATGCCACTTCGCCTTCACCATCATACATGTAAGTGGAAAATTGATCGAAAAACTCCCTCGTGATGGTGACATCTTCATTGTTCGAAAAACATCACAGAGGGATAAGAGTGCAAGAATCCATGATAGATATGCAAAGGTTCAAAATAGGATGAGAGGACACAGCTTGTCATCTGGCCCTCATTCTAGCACCAGAAATGTTGACAGCGTTGGACCCACCAACATGTCGGGGGATCTCCCCAATAAGAAGTCTTAATTAGACTTCTGACCATTTGGTCTTGGAGTCCCAACAGTGGATCGTACGGTAATTCCTTGACCGCGATTTCACACAGAGGAAAGTAAGATAAATTTGTTGGTAGCAAGGGTGTGACAGCTGCAGTCAGCCAAGGAAGGTGCATGAGATGTTCTAACACACGGAGAGTGAGGTGAGTGCACCCCTTAGAAACCTGTAATAGTACGCGGCTTGGAAGGGAACACACGAGCGAAGATGCATCACAAGCTGGAAAGGAAGTTAGCAAGCAATCCAAAGTGATGGTTAAACCAACAACACATTTCATAGAGATTCATACATACTTATACAAAATAGCCCATACATGCATGCGTAAGCAAAAAAATACATATACCATTTAGAGTAAACCAGATAGCATAGAATACAATACAAAAAATGCATGAAATGTGTTGGCTTTGTTATATTAAGAAGTGTAAGTTACATTCATAAAATACATCCATGTCCAACCAAAAGTTTCGATAGAGGAACGTTACAACCACAACCACCTGCTCCTCCAAAGATATATATTAGCTTTGTGCAGTAGAGAAGCCAAGATGCATTACAATATTGTCAAATCTTTCTCTAAGATACTCCTATTGAATCTTGGCTGACCAAAAGCCCTTCCAATGAGTTATGAGGTTCTATTTATAGCAAAGGGTGGGGTGCCCCTTAACATTCCCCTTTGTGACGATTCATCTACCCTCATGACACTTCATCTACTCTATGACTGTTACATCCAATTATTGACACTTTCACTTTCACTTGACAAGACGTTACATTACAATGCACATGTGCCCATGTGAGACAAAATGGCTCGAGCAAGCCATGTAATACATCACTGGAACTCGGTTTTTTGTGGTGAGACAAACTCTTTTACATGCTTGTGATGGTGAAGGTGGTGAGTTGATGCCAAGATTTTTTGTCCATGATGGTGTGCATGTGCTCCATGGTGACATCTTGTTGAAGTGAACTCTTGCCTCCATTGCATCCAGGTGCATTGGTATGGCTCCTCCATCCAAATTGTCTGCTAGCATGCACATGGTCTTATAGGGTGTGGACAAATTGGCAACACACTGATGCATAGTGTTCGTGTTGATTTTCCAGTGTGTGCTGGTGCTCATGCGCATCAACTGTCAACTACATGTTCATCTCTAGTTGGACTTGCTTCTTGTCTTTAGCTTGGTGAGTGTGCCAAATGGGTTAGATCACATGCATGCACATAATGACATGCATGCTGTTGAATTCCCTTGCATGTGATCAAAAAAACCACTCACCATGTCTGCTCCGTGTTAGCTGCTAGGTGAATCCATAATTTGTACGGGAGCAGTTTCGTCCATCTATGCATGATGCGCCCCCTGCTGTACATGTTCCTGCTGCAACTCATTCTCTTGTCTATGAAACTCCTGTTCTTCCTAGAGTTTCTTCTTGAGCACATACAACTCCTTTTCTGTTTCATTCTTTGTCTTCACATGATCTTCATGTCACACCATCACCTCATAGCCTGAATCTCCAAAGTTTATTTTATCACCAGTGGATCTGCTTGAGATTGCAAGTTTGTTCCACCTATGCGTTGTCAACAACCTTCCTCTTGCATTTATTGCATCTAGTATGCTACCTTCAGCTGTTGTTCATGGTGTTGCTTGCTGTGATGTTGCTATCGTAATATCTTGATGTCATTGTCTACGAACAACTTGATGTATTCGTGGGTAGGAAAGTTCATATACACCTGATTGATTGCATCGCCAAGTGTGCTCTGAACGGTGTCTTCGACTCTGCTCTCCTAGAAACCATTGTACTTGTGTTGCTGAGAGGAAAATGAATACATGTGATACCTAGAGACATGGCAATGCTCATGGCAAGCAATCTGTCAGTCAAAAACCAAAATGAACTTGAGAACTGACTTGCAACATACCTGTGCGACTGATCATGAAGGTTGTGCAATTTCCACCGAGAGGTCAAGAGACTGACTACCAAGACTACGCAAACATATTCTGGGCTACCATGAGGACCAATGACTGTTGGAACTACATAATGAACAGTCCAGTGTGGCTGCTAACTGTTGGAATTGCGCAATGCACAATATTATCTAGTAATGGTTGCAGGCTTAGTGACTGCATTGCGTAATTTTCTGGGCCAGCAGTCACTGTCCCTCAGAATAGCACAATGCAAGACTAGAGGATAGTCACTGGGTAGAAATGCATATTTCCTAGGAGGAAGGGAAAGCCTTCCCTTTCAGGATTGCACAATGTTGTCTTGGTGAGGCAGAGTCCGGGCCAAGGCTGCCCAGACCCACTGACAGGCAACTGAAATCGAATGTGAATGTGAATGCATTGTGATACTAAGTGTAAGAATAAGTGAATGATCATGCATGAAAATAGTGAATGACAGATTTTGAAAACGGAACAACGCGCATGTGAGTGATGCAAGTCGTTGAATCAACGATTGTTCATGAAAAATAGTTTCATGCATGCGACAACATTGACATGTTAATGAAAAATAAAATGATGTTGGTACAAGCTAGTATGTATCAAAATGACAGCAAGTGCTCATTGAAATCAAGCAGACAACATTCATACGAAGAAAAACACAAAAAGGGCTAGAAATGCAGCACAAGACATGGAAGGCGGGCTTACCCCAAAACAACTAAGATGAATGTGCTGACAACTCCTAGATGCGATGTGGGATGTTAGAGCTATAAGATTGATGTGAGGAATGAGCTTTGCAGCGTCCAGTTCATGAGTTTTGATAAAATCGAAGATGTGACACACATGCCACAAATATAGGAAGAGAGACACTTAGTGGGAGGTTTCTGAAATGATCCTTGCATGCAACCTCCAGCTGTTAAAAGTAGATCCCTTAATCAAGGGATGCCTTTGCATGATGCCTTAGGAGAGGTAGCCCATGCATGCAAATCATTTTTTCTCAGTCCTGAAGGGAACCGATCAACTCAACTACACATGCAAGAGGCTGCTCAATTGCTGGGAGAAAATGTGCATTTCTGGAAGGGAGCTGGGCTGGCTACCTAGGGGATTTGCGCAATTTCTGGGCAGAGAAACTAACCACAACCCAGGATTGCACAATTCTTGGGTTGAGCAGCCCTGCTGGGAAGAGTTGCGCAATTTTCTAAATGAAGCCTGACTGGCAGAATTGCACAATTTTGGAGCCCAGTAGGCTGCCAGTCTGAATTGCACAATTTATGGAGGGAAGGTTGGTTGCCCTCTAGAATTTCACAATTTCTTGAAGGAGTTGCTCAGCCTACAACTGGACAATGTCCAAAGAAATAGCTTGTGAGGGGAATGCGCCAAGCTCTGATAGAAAGGTTGCCTTTCTACAAGAAAATCATTGAAGCTTGTGTACTTGACAAAGCAAGACACGTTGTTGTGAAAGGTTGGTAGGGAGGCTCCAAAATGAAGCTAAGTCAAAATTTTGGAGGGTGGTTTTAGCCGTTACAATAGGGGCATGATTGTATGATCAAGGGGAGCGTAGGCACATGAATGAGGGAACAAGGGATCCCAACTCTCCTAACATTAGAGGATGATGGGAGAAATCTCCTAATAGAAACCTGGCTATTGCACTCGATTTGTTGGGTAGTATCTAAGGCGCAAGTATCTAGGTTTACTGCGAAAGCATATTTTCTCAATCTGGGACTGACATCGCTAGTATCATGCCTTCTGGGCTCTCTCAGTCTTGTGGGTTTTATTTGTGTGATGACTAAAGTGGCATGGTTCATATGGTGGGATTTTGTTCCAATTTTAAATGTATACTTACTCCTGTCCTATTTATTTTAGTTCTTTGAATCCCAATTAACGATAACTTTACTCCTACTAACTTTTAATGCTAACTCTACTCATACTAACTTTTATTTATTTACTTTTCATATTTATGTTACAACTCCATTTTCCAGTCACTCATGGCCCCCACCATTTCCTAACTTGCTACATTATCATTTTCTTTGCCTGTTGTTCATCACTTAGCAGCATAATGCAATCTGTTGCCTTCTCTTGATCACATGTTGCTTCAAGTTCTCCTTAGAATCAACCAAATTAGAAATGTCCCAAAAAATAATTCTAACTCATGACCAGCATAGCTAGTTCAAGTAAAAAAAGTACTTTTGGTGGGTAACAATCACCATTGGAAAAATAGGGATAAGAAAAGGTTGGAAAACAACGACCTAATAAGTAGAAACCCTAATGTGCCTTTATATCATGATATAAAGATGCAACATTGAATGCAACATTGAATGCATTCAAATGGTATAACAATGTTCTACCCACTACTAAGTTGTTTGAAAAAAGTGGATAGATTATCCTTAAGTGTCTAGTGGGGCCTAGAAAAACCATACCATTTTCTCATGAAGAGATTCTTGGCATAACGCTTTATGTTCCATTGGGCCTATTAAGGGTTTTTTCTCATGTTCTTGGAGATGGATACCAATATACTCAAGGTTGCAACTACTAGCAACTATGTTTTGAGCCATTCATATCACAATAATCGCAGAGTATTATCCATTGTAGACCCATATAACGATGTCTTTGTGCCTTAAATTTGCTTGGAAGTGGATATTATCTTCTCTCTCTTGCTGCAAAACTTGTTAGGTGTGTGAACATGATCTCCATGGTATGAGTCTGACAGGGTGTCCTTGGATAGGCTAAGGTTCACTTCTAAATACTAACATATGTTATGTGCATGAAAAGCATTTTAAATATCAAACTATGCAAATTATGTTCATATCCAACTTTTTTGAAAATATAATTTATTAAGTCATTTTTTATTCCCACCCTTTCCCACCGTAATCTGGCGCTATCACGCCTATACCTTAGCCTTCATGATGGGTGCTCCACACAAAGAAAATATGGTGCCCTATCACTATTAAACACACTAATCCATTTATGTGTGGGTGCCCACACAAGGAAAATATGGTTTTGTATCACTATTAAATGTAATAATTCATTTGCGTCCACCAACGCCCACATCACATCCATGGAAAAGTGCAAAACGAGTAGTCTTCATTGTGAATATCATGTCAAATCGTTCATCATCATATCAAATTCACACCATATTAGCATTGTTTGGCCATTAGTATCTGATATTGGGCAAGGATTATGCATTTCTTAGAAATCATACCAGTTAAGTCATAAGTTTTGGATCAAGTTTTTGAGTATTTTTGGAAACTTCCCAACCAGGGACGATCAAATTAATATAATCTTTTTTTCTAATGCACATTATTTATTTATTGCAATTTCCCATAATCTAAATTTATATTGTGTCTCTGCTGCAATATCGTGTTTTTATTTATGTGGATCAATCAATTTTTATTTAGATTTCAATTCCAATGGAAAACCAAGCTTTTGCTGCTTCTTCCTCCTCTTCACCCTCTTGTTCTAACTCCACTCGTTATCCCTATTATGACATGTTTATTAATCACAAGAGACCTGATGTAAAGAACACATTCGCCGCCCATCTCTATCGTCAACTTTTGGATCATGGATTGCATGTATTTTTAGACAAACCTGAATTGTTGGAAGGCCACCCCATTACTCCTCAAATATGTGCCGCTATTGAAGTCGCCTCTCTTCATATCGTTATCTTCTCTCCAATCTATGCAGAATCCAAATGGTGGTTGGATGAGATGGTTCTTATGTTCATGTCCAAAGCTACCATTCTTCCTATATTCTACAAAGTGTAGCCTTGCCAACTCCGGTGGATGGCCAAAGATGGAGCATATACTTGAATGGATGTTTGTCACTGTATTTGAAACTTGATGTCTAGTATACATATCTCTGCTTCAAAGTATCTTTATAAAAATACGATTATAATTGATAAACTACGCAGGCATCAAGTATAGGTAAAAGCGTTTTCAGGCCGAATTGCTTGACTGGGAAATGATAATAAACAATATTCACATAGGCATTAAGGTTTGACAATGTATATCCTAGTTTAAATTTGATATAATATTTATTCCTATATCTGTGAGTATATGGATTCGAGTAAAAGAAAAACGAGCACATAAAATAGGCTTCCAGATTAGGGAAGGTTTTTTCTCTTTTTGAGAAACCAAGAATGATGAAATTTGTACTTATAGGGAGTATGATAGAGATATAACTGAATTTGCAATACATAAAGTATGATAGAGTGTATACTTACCTCATAGAGTCAGACCTGATTCCAGACGAAAATTGAAGCAGAGGCCTGTATGAAGCACCATTCACGATTGCACGCGAACTTCACACGAAGTAATTCACAAGTGTACGCCAACTTCACACAAAGTAATTATGGAGATGTCAGTTCATTTCAAATAAGCACAAAACCAATGGGCAAGAACTGTTAAAAAAATATAAGAAACAAATTAGGTCTACCTGGATTGACTATGTATCCATTGCAATGCCAATGATTGAAACCCTTACAATTTCCCACAAGTTAAGTCTGAAACAATTAATAAATAAAAAGGTTAAACGATGGAATTTGTACTTAGTATGATCAAGATATGACAAAACCTGTAATAGAGAGTATGACAGAGTGTATACTTCGTAAGATAAATGTTGTGTAGTAAGGTCGATATTGGCCACCATATACTTACTTCAGACCTGATTCCTGATGAAAATTGAGGCAAAGGCCTATACTAAGCACCATTCACGAGTGTTTGACCAGATTCACACAAAGTAAATATGAAGATGTAAGTTCAATTGCCATTGTTGTTCATCTACGAAGGTTGTTGTTGTTCTAGACCACTCCCAACATCCTTCCAATGAAATCGTGTTTTTTGTGTTTGCTTGGCCAAAAAAAAAATATAAACAATACCTTAGAATATATATATTATTATATTATATATTAAAACCCTTTAGGCACCTATTATAACCCCCATTATATCATTTTGTAATTTTTCCATTTTTAATACCCAAATATGAACACACGTGATATAATATTGGTTTGTCAGTGAAAACCTGTGCCCAAACTGCAATATGCCCTTATCTAAGAGTATCCCATCAATAGAGTTCCAACTCATAATCTCTCACCAATCCATCTCGTGGGAAGGATATAAAGCATGAATGCCTAAATATGGAATAAGTCTACCATGTTGATGTTGCCTAATGCTCAACTCATGTTGCTCCACCCGATATCCCAACATGATCCATTTGTAGAACTATGCTCTGCTATCCCCAATGTATAAAGGTGGGTTGGTATTACTGCAAGCTTTATCTATGTACTCATGTATAGTGTTGCTTTGGAACTCCCAACTATATTCCTCTTGCTACCTTGTGAGGGACTTCAGATGTTTCTCTATACTAGATAACTTGGCTGCTGACTCAGCACATACCCCTATGAGATCCTCAATTTTTTTGTTCTCCTATAAGATAGTGTCTCAAGTTGTCCAAACTCTCTACTACAACATCATAAGATTTTTCTTGAAATGGGTGATCTTTCCCCGAAATTCCTTTACTGCCCATTTTGGTGCCCTGTTAAATGTCTCTTTACATGTTTTCACCAGATGCCCCATGACCACAACTTCAACTTGAGCCTTTGACCGATTCTCTGGGAATGGTTCATTTTGCACATTATGTCTGTCATGATGCTCCTCATTATCATGCTCATCATTCTAGTTCACTATTGTTGGATCCTCACTCAAATTTCTCTAGCATTCTCTGTTTGTGAAGATAATATGTTGTTCATCCTCTCCAAATGTCGAACATATATGCACTGGTGGATTGCAATCTATAGTTGATTGTTCATATTCTTTATGGACATCCCATTGGAGACCTATGGACTCAATTGCATAGGAGTCTACCTCATCAATACCATTTGGTATAAGAATTTCCTCACGCACTCCCAAATGCTTGTCATCCGAGAAGTCTCTCTGAATAATATTACATTGTTGCTCACCATCCTTAAAAACAATAGACCTAACTCCAGAAGACCCCCTATGATTTGAAGGATTCCCCTCTTGTTCTGTCTTTCTTGCCTCCTTCTTATCACTTGGACATGAATGGTTAAGGGCCCAAGGTCCCTTGCAAATAAAGCATAGTCCTCTCCTCCTTAGTTCATTCTTGCTACAATTTTTGTTCTTGCTTCCTCCATCAATTGTTTTAAGCTCCTTCTTATTCAGAACCCTTCTGAGAAATTATATGTTTTGCATGACCATCTTCTCCACTAGATCATAGGTCGTTGGTGACACAATTAGTTTCTTCCTCCAAATGGTCAATAGTTTGGATCTTAGTATCTTGCTTATATCAACATCTCCTTCTAGGAATAGGGACACAATCTTTCGCACGCTTGTTTTGACATGGTTTGAATGAATTGTTGTTTTGTTGGTGGAAAAGTTTTGGAACACCTAAAAGACTAAGTCGTCACATTCCAGATTCAGCATGAATGTGTCAAAGCTAAACTCTTCCATGATTTCTAAGATTTTGTGCCGCTTCTGAAAGGTAGGATGCATCATGTTGTTCAACCCTTGATGGGATTCCACTATCGACTGCAATATCTCCCTCATGAGATCATTATTGTAAGGCAGTAGTGGCAATGCTAAAGCTATGATCCTTCTAAGACAAGAAGAAACTGTGAACCTGACCTCTTCCCAAGGCTTCTCACAGAGTTTGGGTTGTATTAATGCAAGCACAGAGACCAACTGAGTTTCTTCCATTCTAGCTGCCCCGCCTCAAAGAGACATGTGTCTAATCCCTCCAATTTTTTAAGGTCTATGGCTGACTTTGTTCGTTGCAATTTAGATCTAAGTGCGAAGAGCTTAGCTCCTCTTCCTTGTCCTTCCTTCACTTCCCATGGGTGCTTCTGTTGTAGAATGACATCGACCCTTTTTGAGAATGGTCTGTTGCTTTGACCATCATTTTGGTCTATAGAGTTATTGTTGCGTAAAAGACCATATATTCTCACTAGTTCATCAAGTACTTTCAGAGTGTTTTCCAATATCTCTTCAAGACAGTCCATCTTCTCCCATACCAAAACAAGAAAATACTAATTTTTCATGGAGAAATTATATCAACATTCTATCGATCAAGCCTTCACTTCAACAAATTTGGCCCATAATTATTATATAATTATATATAATAAATAGGGAGCAGTTCGGGTACACAAAAATATAAGCCCAAGAATACAATTATCATTGTCACCCAAATCGCATGGTTCAGTTTTAAAAATGGCAATTAAGCCCACCAATTAAGTGGATGTGAATGGCCCCAGCATATAACTTTACAACCAAATAGTCGGCACAGTGAACACAAGTTATGAGGGTGCCCACAATAAAAGTCTAATCCATGTGCTTTCTTACCAATACCAAGATTAGCCCCACCGTAAATTATACATCCGAATTAATTCCACTCAGCACTGGGTCCGGTTGGGCATGCAACCATAATCTTGGCTCTGTTGCTAAAGAGCGTTTCAATACACACAGCTGGACACTGCTGTTATTCACCGCACACCTGAAGAGGCTTCTGGATACAACTCAATTATGAATCAATGTGGGCAAACGACATACGAGGCCCACAACTTGTGAGCTCTATTTGTCGATCCTTCTGCATTGCTCAATAATCCTCTGGCCCTTCTACCATTCTCTATGGTTCATTTAAAACTTCTATTTAGGCACCGAATCTGAGACATCTTGATGCCAACCTATCTAGAATTCCGCTTAGTTGCTTCTTCCACTCAAGTATGTCCACAATGTAGTTGAGGAATGTCTCATCATGGTTTTGGATATGATGTACTCTGCTTCGACTCTTGGGGGTTGGAATGTCATGGCGAGAAAAGAACTCGTTCCTATATCAAATTAACTTATCCCATGCACTTTATTTCATTATGTCATCAACAATTTCACCATATTTTAATTAAAAAGGGTTCAAACATTTTATTTGATTAAAGTTGTAATTGTGTTAGAAAACCTGTAGAGATGAATCTAGCTAGTAAAAATTGAACACACAGTGTTACTGAGCAAAAACACTAAAAAAGTCAAAAGAACAAAAAAGAATGATTGATAAAATAGGTTACAATGCTCATGATATAGCATTATTGGGTGAAGATCTCAATGTAATGCGCCATAGTGGGCATCAATGAGAGGACTCAACACCTACAACAAGTTTCCGATAGAACTAGCAAGTTGCGGAGTGAAAGGAGGAGCAAATCAGGTAGTAAATTATGCATAAAGGATCTTGCATGTAGTCAGATGAATGCATAGACAGTCAAAGGCGCCAATCTGGCGAAAATTCTAATGTTGAAGAGTTGCATGTCAGTAAATACTCTAACTAAGTATCCACATGTGCCAATGAAAGTCTTAGGTGTGTAGTAACTCCAATCATGCGGAACAAATAATGTATTAACTTTAATGTAATTTACGAGGAGGTGCACAGTGGCTGGACCGCATGTGTTGACATGCGGCCCGGAACAATTGTTTGCATCTACGTCTGTGGTGGCTATGTAGCTGTTCTGCGGATAATGCTAGCTCCAAGAAGTTCGGTTGTATGGAAGGCTTTGTCTGCCCAATGCAGCGCACGAAGAAACGACCTGTCGGGTTTACCACCCACGACAGATAAGTCACCTTGAGGATTTGCAGAGAGCAACGATCTTTAGATCTACAAGGCGACCTTTAATTTGAAGCATTTATGGCCCTGTTGCTTGGACGATCACCGCCCACTAGGAAGTGAGATGCCGACTGTGACTCTCTGAAAACCAAGCTCCGAAAAACACACCTTCATCGAGGTCAATTCTTGAAGCGCGAGTGATAATAACATTATCCGGGATGCTAGACAGAATACTCATATAAGTGCTTGTGGGAAATTTTAACAGTTGGTGTGACCATTGCTGTGTCCTCAGCTTATTTGGTAGAAAGTTGTTCGAGTGCCGTCTTTATGAAATTCTCCAGCTTCGAATGTAATCAGACGTTAAGACGCAAACTACAAGAAAAAGAAAACCAGAATCATTCTCTCTTAGGCTAAATGCAACTCAATTCGGATTTTCCACGGCTGAGAAAACGAAATTATCCGCGCATGTAAGATCTTATATCAATTTTCCATGGGCTTTATGTCGCACCAAACTCTCACCTCAACGGCGCAACGACCATATTTGGCTCTGGTATGAATTTTGCTTCCTCACAATATGTCGCCCCTCTCGTGGAAGCTACTCTTATGGACACGCTGGCTACGATCTTCAAGACAGCTCCTCCCAATCTGAGCAGTCAAAATAAGCACTCTAACGAGATCAAACTTTTCTGATCACGACTTACTCGTAATGCCCACAAGCCTTAATTTATTCCCGCTTGGCTGCTCAACAATAAAAAAAAATAAAAATAAAAAATCTATGACACTCCAGCTTACTTGTGTATGGCTGCTCAACAATTTAAAAAAAAAAATCTAACACACTCAAGCTTACTTGTGAATCTGGGATGAATTCACCGCCAAAATGTTACTAGGTGTCAAATTTCCAACCAAACACAATAAAGTAGAGACTCATAATCCTAATGCCTAGTTCATATCTCTTTTTATGGGTTTGATGGATTTTTTAGAAACTTTATTTTATTATTTTCTCTCAAAAATGAAGGGAAATACTATGGATAGATTCGGTTAATTTTGACCATATCCACAAAAGGGAATATTACACATAACATGATTTGATCCATATATCTATACTCTTTACTTTGGTAAAGGTATTGAAATATGATAAATATATATGATTTATATATCCTTGTGTATATTTGTTATTCAATATATTAATTATTTCATTTTGTTGATCATTAAATATTGATTTATTATTATTATTTATTACTATTTCCATTTCTAATCAGGTCAATTTCAAAGAATTAAATTCATCTCAAATATATACATAATAATGATAATATAAAAATGTGATGTTGTAATAGACTAGAACTAGTATAGATCCATTTAACTTTAGATACCTTACTTCAAGTTTTACATTCCAAAAAGAAGGTTCACATTTTGATGGATTTAATCCCTCTGGTACATGATAAATTTGGGAAGAATGAATCTTTTTATTATGTTTAGGTAAGGGTTGTAACTTAATGTTTTTTTTTTTATAAAAAAAATATATATCAACATTTTGAGAAGTTTGAAAAAAAATCTCTTAGAGAAACATAATGTAAAACTTAAAAATAAAAAAAAATGGGCAATTCATTATTGCATACTATTTTTGGTAGCTCACAAAAATTAGATAATACTTTAGTATTTAAATTTATGTTATGGTACAATTTTTAAATAATTTTCTTTTGACATATTTTCTTTTCAGTTTTAAATAATATTTGATTTAGAAATCTCCAATAACAAAATAAAGTTTTCAAAGTACACACTAGTACTTGAAATTCTTTATTTCAATACCAAAACTTCTGAACCAAATAGATGATAAGTTGTAATAAAACTGAAATCTATTTTTACAAAAATCTCAAAATATTAAAGCACTAAACTAATAAACAACTTAAATACATTCATATATGAAAATATAAAATATGACATTAAAATTCTATTAAATACCTATATTATTAATCCCCATGATTGTAAAGGTTATAGTAATTTTTTTAAATACCTAATTTTTATATGAGTGAACTTCTTTTTTGTTTTAACCCATCAGTGAAATCATCTTCTTCTTTTTAAACAATCAATGAAATCATCTTCTTATTTGACGTCATATGCAAGCAAAAGTTCTTTTTAAAAATCAATGAAATCATCTTCTTATTTGACCTCATATGCAAGCAAAAGTTAGCATAAGTATCAAGCAATGTTACCATTTAAAACTAAAAAACTAAAGTTATTTTCATTTAACATTAATTTTAAAATATTTTATATTAAAAAAACTATCCCTCACTTCAGTGAAATTATACTCCTTTGTAGACAAGTAGAAACATGTATGGCATATGTGTCAAGGCTATTGTATGGCCCGATGTGTTTTTGTTTGAATGTTTCTTTTTGTGGATTTTCTCTTCTCTATACCATTTTGCATGTAGAAATGCTTGAAATTTTAAAGCTTGAATGTTGTGTGCACACACCTGAAGATATGTGTAACCTTGCTCGCTTGCAGCATCCTTTGAGAGCATAATTATCCTTTGTTGGAGTAATAATTATATACACTAATGGATATTTTCTTTTCCATGTTGTTTTCTATTACAATAGAGTTCCTTTTTTCTTTTTCTAACAAATACATTCCTTTGTATCTTAGTTTTGGAGGTTGAGAGTCAATTCCTCAACGTTGCATGGACACTTTCCAGAGTTGTTGTGTCATATTACTCTACACCAATATTTAATAGTTGTTGTCATATTATTCAAAGTTTTGAGAGTCACTTCGTCAACATTTCCTAAGTGCCTTATCGACAATTTTAGGAGTCGTTGTGTCAAAGAATTTTACAACAATCTTCAGCTTTATCAGTTACTTCCCAAAAAAAATTAAGTTATATATATATATGGAAATATCATTAAAATTTACAAATTTATATTCTGAATACAAAAAAAATAAAATATAAAAAAAATAAAATAAAAAATAATAAACATACGGATGTATATATTTTTGAATATCTCCAACTAAAGCACTTTTATTTCAAGATATTCTATATGAACACAATGTTACAATTTCCCATCTAACAAACATATTAAAAAAGAAGATCATATACTTCCAACAAAATTCAGTGTCATTTAATTCAATTCATGATCCAAGACCAAATGTATGGATTTAATAATACTTAAAATTGCCTCCCTTTTAAGAAACGTTAGGATCCACTCAAGAGCACAGAGCATGAGATTACAAAGGTGGGAAGGAAATACTAGATAATCAGATTTTGGTAATAATAAATATACGCACCCAACCAAATTATTTCTTACTAATACAAGTTCATAATGTGGTTCCAAGTGAATATATTACAAAGTCTTGAGATTTCTCCTCGATATTGAGATGAAATCAAAATCACTCGATTTGGTGTTATTTGGATATCAAAAGTCAATTAAATTAAGAGGATTGAAGTTCATTTGCACCAAACCCGACTCCGCCAATCTACCCATTCATGTTACAATCACGTAATTACATGTTCTATCGGCAGGTAGCTCCCATATTTAATAAATAAGCATGAACATAAAACCAATAACACTTGACAACTATAAAATAATATATAATTTGCTTAAAATTATTTTTTAACTATATATTCATAAGTAAGAATATACATATGTGTTTTATTTTGACAATTTTTTCACAAGTCATGTGACTTTTTCAAACATTTGATTTCGTAATTAGTTACTGCTTTCTTGCTTTTACAATGTCATCCTAAAGTATCATGGAGGATGAATACTATTTTTTCTCATTTCATGACTTAAAAAAAGCTAGTATATTTCTCCCTTATAAAAATAATGGGAAACAGGGCACTGAAAAGAAAAATATATGAGTTAGTTTTTCATGTAGAAGAAAAAACAAAAAAAAATATGAGGTAATGATCCAGGTGGATGTTGGTGGCCACCCACCAACCCATTTGGACCCCCACAACTGTCTCTTTCAGTCTTTTCAGTTTCCTAAATTGTAGCACAGTTTACTATTTTTAGCAGTTTTTCGGGTCCTGAACTTCCGGAGCCGTTTTGAGGCCCTAAACGACGTTTTTTGGGAAATCTGGGGGCAACATGGGTCCATGGACCGATGTTGTCCTTCCCAAAGTGGTAGTCCTCGGATAGATCTTTCTAACGAGCTATCGTACGCGTCAAACGGAGATCGTATGCCAAAGTTACGACCCCGGGAAATTGATGTACCAATTTACCCAAACGGGGCCCACAATTTGGCGTTTCATCTTCTAGGGTTAGGTTTCGGGATGTGAAGGGTTTTCCATTGTTTCTCAACAATAAATAGGCCTTCGAGCCTCATTGTAATACAGTTGGGAACAGTTCAGAGGCATGTAGCCGCACATCTCTTCTCAGAGATAGCTACCATCGCCCTAGCTGGTTTAGTTCCATTTCTGGTTGTATTCAGTATTTTCCATTAATGAAATGAATCATTATTTCCGCTGCATCTATGTGTTTATGGTTATTGCATCTCTGTATTTATGGTTATCTCTGTAATTTTTTGCGTTCCTGCTTAAATCCGGATCAGTGGTATCAGAGCGGTTTGCTTTTTCTCTGTTTTTCTTTGCATGTCCCCAACGAGGTCGGGATATAAGGAGTTAGGGCTTGAACTGGTCGAACCTTTGCAAGACCAGCCTCGCAAATCCCGACGGCCTCCCATGGCGGATGAGAAGAAAGACGAGGGGGCAAGAGATCCTATCAAAATCTTGCTCGAAGAAGCGCTCGAGCGGCAAAGGAACGCGATGATGGATAGCTTTGCGCAGATCCTTCAGCTGCTACCCAGAGGCGACGCATCGGCTTCAAACAGCGACTCTGGAAATGCCACACCCTTCAAGGTACAAGTTAATTTTGAAATCCCCATCTTCGAGGGTCAAATAGACGCAGATGCCGTAGATAAATGGTTAAATCTGCTAGATGGGTATTTTTCTGTTCATGAATTTTCAAGTCGGGAAAAGATTGTTTTCGCTCTTCTCAAAGCAGCCCCCCACGTCAAGGACTGGTGGGAAACCTACTGCGAGCAGAAGGATGAAAGTACCGGCTCACTATTTTCAGCCGCACCCACTTGGAATGACTTCCGGGATGCCATCAAAGAGCAGTACTACCCTGTCGGAAGCTATGAGGACAAATACATCAAATGGACCACACTGCGGCAGGGACGAGACCAAGATGTGCCGGAGTTCACAAACATTTTTCATACCCTTCGCACACAGTTGGGTATCAAAGATTCTGAGCTGCATCTGGTACTCAAATACCGCGGCTGCCTGCATAGATACATCCAGGAAGAGATGGTGTTCTTGAACATCTCCTCACTCGGCACAGCATACCGATACGCTGTCAAAATCGAGCAAAAGTTCAAACAGAAGAAGCGAGACTTTGGATCTGCAAATCCGAAGCCCAAAGCACAAAGCCAAGGCGGGGTGACCCAAGATAACCCGTCGAAGCCACAAGAAAATAACAACACCATGAAGCCGAAGAAGGACACAGGGAAGTGGTGTGAGTTCCACAAGAGTCCCACTCATAACACAAGTGAGTGTCGGACCAAGCAGTCACTGGTGGCCGAGTTGAAGGCTTCCGAATCAGATGCATGTTCTGACCCTGAGCCAGAACCTGAAAAGGGGAACGGCAAAGGGAAGCAGATCATTGATGCGGATCCCAGCGCCACTGTTGCCACTGCCAAGATCAAGAAAAATGAGCCCGAAGATCCAGAGGAGGGGGAGCGTCTTTTCCACTCACAAATGTGGGTGAAGGGCTCACCGCTGCGATTCATTGTCGACAGTGGTAGCCAAAAGAACCTGATTTCAGCAGAGGTCGTGAAGCGGTTGGGCCTACCGACTACACCACACCCACAGCCGTACAGTATCGGGTGGCTTCACGAAGGACGAGATCTGAAAGTTCGCCAGCAGTGCCGCCTTCCCTACAGCATCAAACCATTCACAGACGAGGTATTGTGTGATGTTACACCTCTGGATGTTTGCGATGTATTATTAGGCCAACCATACTTGTGGAGGCGACATGCTGTGTATGAGTCAAGGCCTCGTGCTGTCATTATTTCTTTGAATAATTCATTATACAGGATACCGGAGGTAGCCCCACCTACCGCCACATCTTTGATCACTACCAAGAAAGGCAGCAAGCTCATATCACAGACCAGGAAATTCATCTGTCTGGTTCACTCCCAAAGTAAGGGGAAGATCGTTGCTACATCCATGACCCCTGCAAAGGGTTCCTATACACAGCAGCAGCAGAAAAGGGATACGGTCATGACAGAACACAGGAACAACTTCTCCTCACCCACATGGGTACCACACAAGTTTCAGGGGGGCAACAAAGTCTGGTTGCATCGACAGAAAGAACGCCTTACCAGAACCCATCAGAAGCTCAGATCACTCCGACATGGTCCTTACAGCGGTACCAAGGCTATGGGGAACAATGCTTTGGAGCACATCATTCCTCCATTCCTTCGCCTGCACCAAATGTTCAATGTGGACCATCGGCGACCGTGCTTCCGACCATCACTGGACACATCAGAGATTGCAGGACAAGTTCAGCAGATGGAGGAACTCAACGCAATGGGGACCATTGCTTCCTAAGGGGGGAGGAATGATCCAGGTGGATGTTGGTGGCCACCCACCAACCCATTTGGACCCCCACAACTGTCTCTTTCAGTCTTTTCAGTTTCCTAAATTGTAGCACAGTTTACTATTTTTAGCAGTTTTTCGGGTCCTGAACTTCCGGAGCCGTTTTGAGGCCCTAAACGACGTTTTTTGGGAAATTTGGGGGCAACATGGGTCCATGGACCGATGTTGCCCTTCCCAAAGTGGTAGTCCTCGGATAGATCTTTCTAACGAGCTATCGTACGCGTCAAACTGAGATCGTATGCCAAAGTTACGACCCTAGGAAATTGATGTACCAATTTACCCAAACGGGGCCCACAATTTGGCGTTTCATCTTCTAGGGTTAGGTTTCGGGATGTGAAGGGTTTTCCATTGTTTCTCAACAATAAATAGGCCTTCGAGCCTCATTGTAATACAGTTGGGAACAGTTCAGAGGCATGTAGCCACACATCTCTTCTCAGAGATAGCTACCATCGCCCTAGCTGGTTTAGTTCCATTTCTGGTTGTATTCAGTATTTTCCATTAATGAAATGAATCATTATTTCCGCTGCATCTATATGTTTATGGTTATTGCATCTCTGTATTTATGGTTATCTCTGTAATTTTTTTGCGTTCCTGCTTAAATCTGGATCAGGTAACTATTATGTATGAACGATTATCTAGTCATATTACATACTATTTGAGAGATATGAGATGACAAAGGTTTTCTCGAGAAATTCTAATGCATCTTTTGAGAGACCATTCGTGGTAGACGTTAGTTCACATATAATATGTGGGAATGAGATATAGTCAAAGGAATTGATGGCTTCTTTTGAATCTTGGAGAATTATCATTAGTAAGATATTTTCACTTGCATTTTGTTGTTGGCAAAATCCGTGACTAGCTTAAAGTCCCCCATAACTTACATTTCTTTGACATTTTTTGAGGAAATTTTTAGAAGATTGAGCAGTGCCAGGAAATTTGCACAATTGTTTTTGCCTCGACTAAGAGCATATATGAAATGTACACAGTGTTATTGTGTGAGGAAGAGGGCCACATGAACCCAATATTTACTTGGTTGGCCTTATGTTGCACCATTGAAAAAGCCCTATGGAGTGCCCAAAGTGAGGGGAGGCATTACACAGACATGTCTCTTTTAGCCCTTTAGCTCAACTTTGTGTTCCATACATCATTCAATTACCAAGTATGTTGTAACCTTCATTGAAATGTATCTATCTAAGATGATGGCCAAATTCTTTTTGCACTAGATACAACACGGACATGTCTCTTTTAGCCCTTTAGCTCAACTTTGTGTTCCACACATCATTCAATTACCAAGTATGTTGTGACCTTCATTGGAATGTATCTATCTAAGATGATGGCCAAATTCTTTTCACACTAGATACAACATCCTCATTTTGCAATCATTTTTTAAGGCATTCAACCAAACTTGTATCTATTGAAGACTTTTTTTTCCTATTTCTATCAATGCTATTCTAAAAACCTACACTATGTATACACAAGAGATGAATAAATGAGTTGAATTTTCATGAAGAGATCTGCACAAATTGCAATAGTTGGGTCCTATCCATACCCTCTTGATAAGGGTATCCCAAGGTAACAATTTATTTTTTAGGGTCAAACAAAGAGTAACTTTTCATTTTAAAGGTGAAAGGAGTTTCCATATTTGGCTCCATCACCACTATTTATCACCTATCAAAAGTGATTCAACATGTGACTCATACCCCAATTTTTTTGTGAATAATCCTTGGTGTCCTTTTCAAGTCTGATGAAGTTTTTAACAACTAGGCTTACATAGAATTCCCAAATCTGAACATCCTAACCCAAAAGGTCTATGTTGAATGTTGATTTACATCCTTTGTGCCACCATAATGGTTTTGTGTTTTAACATCAAAGAGGAAATACAAATCCTTCTCTGTTAAGTTGCTCAATAAGGTTGTTTTGCAACTCAAAAGAATATCTAGAACCTAGTTAAGGGTCTAGATCAAGTTTTATAGTTGAACCATTTCCAATGTGCCATACCATTTAATTCCCAATAAGTGGGAAGGCTAGAATAAGAATCCTTCCAAATCGTTTTGATCACTTCCTCAGCTAACAAATCCAGTATATAAATGACGAGGAGGGGAGGTAGTTTTTTTAAGCATTTCCCCATAGTGAGGTGTTGTGCATCAATTTCATAATATTGCAAGTTTCCAAAAAGTAATTTTGAAACCCCACCCTCCTAGTTTATTGGGAAATGCTAATTTGTCTCATTTTACTAAGTGGATGTCATGTTCTCATTTATTTTTAGACTAAATAAAATTGAAGCATGTGTTTTTTAATTTTGTTGAAAATTCCCTTTGGGACATATGCAATGGAGTACCAGTAGACCAAAATAATTTCAAGGCTATCCTTGATTATGATCATTGATGACTCTTCCCCTTCTAGAGAGAAATTTATTGACCCAAAAGGAGATTCTCTATTCAATTTTTTGAAATAACCAAAGCTAGTCTACAAACTTGTAACCTAGGGGTTTTAGGCAAAATCCCAAATATTTAAAACCTTCATCTATAGATAAGAGATGGTAGGGAAATGATTGATGTGTTGCGGTGAGGTCAATTTTAGAATGAATGTGGGAAATGAGGCCATATTTCTAGTTATTAAGCAACATGCTAGTATATCTGGATGAAGAGGGAAAGAATGAATTTTAGAATAAAGATGCATTCTTCTGATCTATACAAGAACATGATAATTTTATCAATGAAGAGTATGAGGGTGAGAGGGGATAGCCTTGGTGAACTCCTCAAGAGATATTGAAGAAGGTATATGGATATCTGTTTATGGGGACAACTAGGGTGAATATTGTAGTCATCCCATAATCCAATTTACCTACTTTAGTCCCATGCATAATTTTATGAGAAATAGCCTCAAGAAGGCCCAACTGACATTGTTGAAGGATTTTGAGAGGTCAATTTTCAAGGCGAGGGCATTGAGCTTATTTTATTTGATGGAGTGCAAGGATTCTTCCATGAGAGAGACTACATCATGGATCTACCCATTGGCTAGGAAGCCAGGTTATTCCTCAGGGATAATCTCACCGAATATTGGCTTTATGTGGTGTGTTATAACTTTGAGATTATCTTATAGATAAAATTGCAATAGGAGATAGGTCTATAACCTTTGAAATATACCCCATCTTGTTTCTTTAAAATGAGGGTGAGAAAGGTTTGATTTAAGGCTCCCAACACATTCCCCATGAGTTGTGTTTCTTATATAACTTTTAGGATATAATATTTGAGAAAATCAAAGGCGTGCATATAAAATTTAACAAGAACTCCATAAAATCCATCTCTCTTCCCCCGAGGCATGGAGAAGATGATTAATCCAATTTCATTTTCTGCGACATCTTCCTCCAAATCATAGTTGATATCTTCATTAATCATAGAATTAAATTCAAATACCATCTCAAGGATTTCTTGGGTGGGACACCTCACTAGATATTTATATATATTTTCAAAGTTCCTAACTCCTTCTTGAGCTTTGTCAATGATGGTTTCTACCAAAGAGTCATCTTCTTTCTGAATTTTCTAAATGAAATTTTTTGTTTTCTTGATATGTTCCAAATTTGTGAAATAATATAATATTGTTGTCACCCTCTTTTATCCAAATGGCTCTATTGTTAATTCTCCATTCTATTTCTTCATTTTTTAGCAATTCCCCTATCCCCTATTCCAAAGTCAATCTAGGAGAAGAAATGATATCTTCAATGAAAGTTCCACTCAAATTATTGTAAAGAGAGGTTATGTCTAGTTCAATTTCCTTTAGGTGGGATTTTTGTTTCTTCTCATAGCAGTTGTACCAACTTTTGGTGGCTTATTTTAGTTCGTTGATATCCTTTCCAAAGTATACTATATATGATTCAGGGAAGGAGTGGTGTAGATTAATCTAGGAATCCTCCATCGAAGTCTTCCTTTGAGAACTAGGAGTGATTGACATGGAGACAAAGGAAAGGTTTTTCTTGATCAAAGGATAAACAAATCAGAAATGGGAGATGATTAGAATGTCCACCTATAGTGGTCCATGACTAGTAGATGATTTGGGAGTTTAGAAAGTCATGGATAATAAAAATCGATCAAGCTTTTAGAAATTGCATCATCTAAGGTGTGAAATTTCCTCCAAGTGGGGGTGATCTTGATAGGTTCTATGCTAATGAGATGTAGAAGGTCAAAAAGAGAGGAAAATAACTACAAATGGGTTCAGGTCTAGGGTAGCCCCCCTATACCTCTTTGATGGAGATAATAAGATGGAGTTCCCCCTCCAATGATAGTGTAGGGTTTTGAACAAGCACTAGAATAGGTTCATCCAACAAGGAAATTCTATTCAAGTATGAACCATATATGTATAGGATTGTAAAAATGGTCTGAAGTTCCTTACATTCTAGGTGGACAAATTTATTAGATTTATAGAAAGAGGAGTCTAGGGCTCTAAAATTTGGGGTCCAACATAGAAATACTTCACGAGAGAGATTTATAACACTAATGGTCAAGAAGGGCTAATATTTGATCGAATGGCTTGATGAGATCTAGCCCCATCAACCATAGTTTCTTGTAGCAAGATGATGTTGAAGTTGTGGGACACAATGATACATTTAAGGGAAGTTAATTTCTAAGGTCCCTCCAACCCTCTAGCATTATAGGATAAAATAATAATGGAGGAGAGGATTTAATGACTAAACCTACTCTAAGGACCCTTGTAATAATGAATATTTTGACTTGTCTTATGTTGAAAACTACTTTCAATTGGGATTTAAGTAATCTTGAATTGCACACAACATGATTAGTGAAGATGGGATTGAGGGAAATCACCTTGTGAGGGAGTAGCATCGTGGTAATGAATACAAGAGTGTAGGTGGTAAGGTGGCCTATCGGAGGAAGGTGAAGGGGAGTGTTTAAAGATAGCCTGCATGGTAGGGGAAACTTTTTGGGTGGTTAGGGGCCACAAATATCTAAGGTACTAGGAGTAGGGTCGAGGGAAGGGGAGGAGGGGGAGAGGGGGAAGAAGATGTGGGTGGAAGGACTAGTGTCACTATGGTGGTAAAGGAAAACAAGCTAGAGGGAGTAAAATGAGTTAAAACCAACTAGTGTGTGATGCTCGTGTGTGGGGAAAGTGGAGCAACAACACATGCATAAGATTAATCCAGCATACTTTTATTATAGTTTTTTTAGGGAGGAAGAGAAGAAGGGAAATACATACCTAGAGTCAATATGCATTCTATCAAGGGCCACTACTATTTCATCGAAGTAGTCATTGTAGAGATTAGCATAAAAATTTGGCAAGGACTGATGTAAAGTGGTCCATTGACGATGGATTATTTTGGCTTGTTCTCTTCGACCAAATATTTTTGTATTCCTTTGGTCATGGTCCAAATGTTAAGCACTTATGCCTAAGGTGTCAAATGACATGGGAAAGGTAACAATATATGGGTAGGTTCTAGTAATCAATTTTCTAATGTCAAGTGAAGGAGTCAAGAAAAGCTTGGATCTCCCTTAGAAGACCCCTATTGACATCAAATGCCACCTTCATCCAGATCCATCTTCGATCAATTTTTGATGTCCATTTTAGCTTGAGTTGAAGAAAATATCTAATCTTTTCCCTGTGGCTTTGAGGATATTTTCCAACTAGAAAATCAATAAGAGTCTTGGGAGGAGAACACAGACTTTTTGGTGTGAAACTAATTCTCTTGTTAGATAAAAAATTATATCCCATTATTTGAGAAGAATGTGAGAAGAGCCGGTGCCATTCCTGCATAAATAACATAAATATCCTTGTTGCATAAATAGCATAAATATCTGTTGGAAATAAATAAATGCCATCCTATATTTGGTGTATCATTAATTCTATTGGTTATATTCAAAATACACGGACACTTATACAACCTATTTAATTTTAAAATAATATTAAAAAAATTAGTAAACAAATTTAATGGTTCAAAACGTGTTATAATTTTTTTTAAAAATATTACATTAAAAGTTAAGAAATTCCCTAATATTCTCATGCTTTTCTAGAAGACGAAATAATTTCATAGGGACAAACATCGTGTTAGTGAGATGACTTGACAATTGATTAGACGACCACAGTCGCGAATAAATGCAAAAGCTAGGAACTATAGGAGCCCAAGCGTCACAGAATATAGTACCGTGACAGCCACGAGGCAAGGAAGATGGCATATATAATGCGGCTTGTCCTATACCAACACTATAGAATATTTATGATGTTCTGACATGTGTTGGAGATAGTCCCTTATAACACGTGCCCGGATGACTATAGGAAAAAAAGAAAAAACTGCCCGTTATAAGGGACTATCTCCGAAGCATGTCAAGCGTCATAAATATTCTATAGTGTTGGAAATAGCTCTTGCCTATATAATACAGTCAAACACTACTTAGAATATGCCACGCAAGCTCAAATGCATTAATAATTTCCACATACGAATATGCCAACTCATAAGCACCAAACTGTGAATAATTCGTACAAATAAAATAGAATTTTGTAAAGGGATTGCGTGGAGTGGAAAATGTAATGAAATAAAAGATGCTGTATTCCACAAAATCTTTCTAGGCTTTGCCCGCATGGAACGCACTGAGAAGCCATGTGTGGGTACAGATAATTGAAGGTGTGATGATGAAGGTGACCAGAATGAAGCTTAAACAAACCCCGGAGGCAGCAGCTTCTGAGAGCATGGTCACATGAAGATCGAGATGAGGTAGAGGCTGATGGAGATCTCCAACAATGTGAAAGTGCTGCTCCATAGCGGTGGTCAGAAGGAGCTTCAACTTCAGCAACTGCTGTCCCAAAGGCTAGTATATATCTTATGATAAAGATTAAATTTCAATTATAAATGTGTAACAACTTTCATTCTAAATGGTTAATAAGAAGTTTTCAATTATTGTGGGGAGAGGTTTACTCTAGCTTTAAATATGATAGAGACTTGTAATATAATGTATGGTTTATTATTTTGATTTGGTCAAATTATAATTAAAAAAAATTAATGATTGTAAGTATAATTAATAATTAAACCAATTTACATTTATTTTAATTCTGGATCTACTAAAATCCGAGAGAGATTAAACTTCTTGAGATATAAACCTTTTTTAGAGTGAAGAGAGATTTGATCCTTCTTTGCGCTTGGTAAATCCATAGTTAAGATGTATCTAGGTTGGTTATTAAAATCCACATCCACAAACATTAATAGTGACAATCTTAATTATTAATAAACACTTTGAAATAGCCCATAGGGCGTCGAATAGACAATGATGGGATGTATTGTTAAGTCACTTTGTGATGTGAAGGTCACCGGTTCGAAATTCCATGGGAAAAAATCTAGCCATGTTAAAAGTTGGTGTGGACTAGACTAGGTGCAATCCTTGGGAGATTTTGATGGCTTAGATGCCCCCAGGTCGTGGTTTTTCAAGCCACATGTCAGGCTTGTAGTAATCTCTAGAGAACTCAGACAACTTAACAATCAAACAAAAAATAACCACTTTGAAAATTTTGACGTAATTATAAAGTTTTTTTTGTGACTAGGTTGAGCCTAGGTCCATGATGGAAGAAGATTGTTTCACCCACAATGGGATGCTTATCACCTGGATTGTGTGAGGCTCGGTTAAGCCTAGATGCCCCTTGGAAAGTTTAATTCCCCCACCTCAACCCCTCCTCATAAGGTTTGAACTTGTGAACTCGCAGGGACTAAACCACATGCATACCAATTGGTCTTCACTTCATTGCTAATTATAATGTTTATGTTAGTTCTCACATAATATTTAAGCATCTAAATTGTGAAGTTAGAAGCAGATTGAGGCTTTTACATACTGCTTATGAAAACATTTGAAGGATTGTATTTATTAAGAAGATTATACATTTTAATAGCTTTTCATTATCAAATTTGACTTTTAAGATATTAAATGTTTTTATTTGGTTTCTTTTTTATCCCAAAGGAACCCAATTGCTTGCATGACACATGGCTAACAGTACATCTCTAGAGGTCTACAACCTATCCTCTTATCTGTAAACCAGGTCATAACCAAGGGGATTTGAACCTTGGATTGGCCTTCATAATTTTTATGTTAGTTCTCACAAAAGATTTAAGCATCTAAATTGTGAAGTCACAAGCAGACTAAGAGTTTTACATAGTGTCTATGAGAGCATTTGGAGGATTTTTGATGAATCCTAGAGCATTGTGACAAATTCACAAAATCTTGGATTGAATTTGTTAATAAGATTATACATTCTAATAAATTTTCAGTATTAAATTTTACTTTTAAGATATTAAATATTTTTTTATATATCACGTAGGAACCCAACAACTCGTGTGACATGTGGCTACCAATAAACCTATAAGGGTCTACGACATATTTTCCTATCCATAAAGCGATTCAAAACTAGGGGGATTTGAACCTTGGGTCTCTTACTTTTCTCAAGACTCACATTACCATGATCACAAATTAAGTCGCCCCCTTAGTGCTTTAACATATTAAATGTTAAATATAAAATTTATTTGATTTGATTTTAATAAGGTAGTAAATAATTTCACTTAACCTTAAGTCATGGGGTGCTTTAAGATAGTGGTTTGATGATTTATGCACACATAAGTGAATCAAATCCCAACTCCATGGTCACATGTAGCTCATGTGGTAGGGACTAATAGTTCTAATTCCACCCACCTCATCAAAATCCTAAGATTAACCTCAACATGAGATTCTAGGCTCCATGGATAAAATTGAGGGTTATAGTGGCAACCTTGAGGATAAATCTTGAGCCATGTAAGAGAGATTTTTCCAGTTACCAATGCCGTCAATATTAATTATTAAAAAAGAGGATAATAAAGAATAACAATAATGTATAGGATCTTTATAATTTACTATGACATTCTCTCTCCCTCTCTCTCTCAAAACTATGAAACAACTTAGATGAGTGAGTTGAACAAAGAATGGAAGTGAAATACATCAACTATAGGAAGAGCCTAAATCATTTGAGGTGATTTCTTGGTGATAATAAGATTCACATTAGCATTATTGGTGTTCAACTACATGATTATAGTTAGTACATTACAAAAACCAAAAGGTAATTCCAGTCATGAATATAGATTGTTCCTTCTGTCGAAGGCGATATTTTAGGTGTGTTTCTCTTTAAATATTACCTAGTGGTATCCAAGTTTTAGATTAAAATAAATGAAGTACTTGGAATGCAACAAATCATCTAATAAATCATCAATATTGGGAAAATGGTATTTATTCTTAAGCATGATCTTCTCTAGATCTCTATAGTTTACACACGTTCACCAATTACCATCCTTCTTAGGTAATATCATGAAACGTGAAATAGAAGGAGAGGTGCTTTGTTGAATTAGTCCGTATTGTATAAATTTCTCCAAATATTTATTTAGCTCATCTACTTCAAGGACAAACTACCTATAAATACCAATATTTGGGAATGGGAAGTTGGAAAACAAGTATATCTCATGCTCCACTTGCAACTTTGGTGGTGACTCTTTAGTACCTTGAAAAAATTCTTAGTGTGCTTACAACAACTCCTACAAATGACTTTTCTTCTCTTTAGTCCATCCCTCTAGATATATATTTACTTTTACCATTTCATCACCTAGTTGATCCTCTCTAAATAAAAGAAATACAAATTTTCTATTATAAGTGATTAATTTCTTGGCTCAGTTACCACTTACCATAAAATATCCTAGATTTACTGTTGTGTGCATTAATTATGAAATATCACCCATTCTTGATAATATTTACTATTTTTATATCCTTCTGAAGGATAAATCCCCCATATACATGTAGGGGCTTATAAACACTACAATACACACATTAATATACCTCAAATTCAATAATACATTTTGGGCTTGTAGAAAATTTTATATTACATGATTTATTGACCTTGAGATCTATATCATTATTTTATCCATCGTAAATAAATATGGATTAGAATGACCATGAAATTCCAATCCAAGCATGTGAACTAGATTTTCTATTATGATGTTGGCATATGAATCAAAATTGAATAGGGCATTGACCATTAATTTCTTTTCCTAATATATTGTTATGGAAGAATTTGGTAATCTCCTTCTCTTCCTTATGATGATGGATATTTAAGTTCACATCCTCCTACCCTATATTGTAGATAATATTTTTATCAACATTCTTGGCATGATTCATGCAGTTATTTTGATCCAACTCTTAATGTAGCCTCAAACACTTATATTCAGTGTGATAATAGATATTGTAATGGTTATGGTGTTTCCTTGGATCCACGCACTACTGCATAATGGTTTTTATTTGATTTTATTTTCATTTTGTCCTCTTCTTTTCCTTCTTGGAATGGTCTTGGTGGAATTTTTGTTTAGAACCAGTTGGTTTCCCTTTCATATTACATATATTCTATAGACATTGTGCTTTCACACAGGCCTCATAAACTTTGTAAGTTTAAATAGATGCAGTTTGTTTTGTAAATGACTATTTAAATCCCCATATAATTAACAAATGCATGTGTGTTTCAAGGAGATATTCTGAGCATAATCACCATATTTATGATAACATACCCAGTTGCCTCAATGACTTATGAAGGTTATGGGGTACCCAAAATTTTATTTTTTTCCTTTTACTAGCTTGACAATAAGATTTGATACCAAATTATCACATACCTCTACTAAATTTATCCTAACCACACTTGCAAAAACTTGATTTTCATATCTCATATATTTTATCAAATACTTTACATGTAAACCTTTCTTTAAGTACTTTTACACAACCAATTAAGTAGTATTTTTATTGTATACCTTTTAACAAACATTTTGTATGAAATCAAATCAGAAACATTGTTATAATTCCAATGAACTAAAGTATAACACTAAATCATACAACTTTTCACTTTTGTCTTTGAGGTATTTTATCAAATAATTTATATGAAAATTGTAATAAAAAACCTTTAACACATTTCTTCAAATTATTTTCACGCAAATAAGAATATATCAACTTCAACAATACTATCATACAACAATACTATCCCCATCCAAAAACGACAATTTCATTGGGCCATTTCATCAAACAGTTTGCGTGTAGTGAACCATTAAACCATTTAGTCATTTCTTCAAACACTTCGCATGAAAATTAATATAGAAAATTACTCATGGAATATATCCTAAATTATAGCATTTCAAGTGCTAAAAACTAAATCAGATGATCATTTACAGTTCTTCTTACTATGGTTCAATTTTCAACCTCTGGAACCACCCACATGAAAAGCTATATCACAAATGCTAATATGACACGTTTGATGCATGATTTTATGTACATTTAGGAAGTTCGACTTCCTATGATCATATCTCCTAAAATGTTGTGACCTGGGATCTAAAATTTAGATCATATGATCAACAACATTTCCCCTCACCATGGTCCAATTTTCATCTTCTGGAACTTCATAGAAGAAAAGTTATACAAGAAATGACAACATGAATTGTTTAGTGCATGATTTTAAGAGCATTCAAAAATCTCCTCTTCCTTTGACCATATATCCTAAAATATGATGACCCAGGATATGAAATTTCAGCCAGAGGATCATTGGGATTTCACTTCACTGTGATGCAATTTTCAAATTTTGGAACCTCTTAGAAGAAAATTTATAGTAGAAATTCCAACATGGCCTATTTAATGCACAATTTTAGGAGAATTCAAGAAACTCGAATTCCTATAATCAGATATCCTCAAATATCATAACCAAAGATTTAAAAGTTGGACCAGAGGATTAGTGGGATTCCCCTTATCATGGCCCAAGTTTCAACTTTTGGAACCTCCTATAAGAAAATATACAACTTAAGGTGATAAATTGTAATCGTAAAATACTGCATTTCCATATGAAACATATTAACTTGCACAAAAAAATCAAGACATCTTTCTTGCAACCTCAAAGTATAATTTCAATATAATCCACATAACAGTCAAGGCATTTTGCATATTGAATCCATGTAATGGTTTTCTACAACCATGTGATATTATCACAGAGCTATACATTAATTCAATAAAGAACTAATCATCATATTCACAACTCATATTAATAACACTTATAAAAGATAATGATGGTTGAAACTAAAGGTGGGACTTCAATTTTCCACCTAACCATAGGCTAGCTATAGCTTGAATTTCTTGTAGTAGTCACCCCCAAGCGAGATCCATAATCCAAGGGGATTTTTCAAACAACCTCAACTAGAAATTATGCTGAGCACTAAGAGTATGGGGATTCATTTGTTACATCTCATTTTTCAGTTGTGGAAAGAACTATGGGAATCACCTTTTTAGGTGATTTTTCAACCCAAAAGTCTATTTATATCCTTCATTCCATTTCATTCATCCCTATGGGATACTTCTTTTTGTTTGTTTTTAGAATGGATTTTATACTTTTTCTTGAGTGTCTCTTCATGTTCCTCATGGAATATTATTCAATATATTTATTGCTAGATACTAGTTTTTTTAAGAAGTTGTGCTAGATAAAAACACTCATGTTCTTCTTCCTTTCCCCCTTAGATCGTGAATTTTTGGTCCCACTCTTTAGGTAATTGAAATAAGTTTATAATTATTTATAATCAGAATATAATTACATTGCAAAAATCAAGTGGAGTATACCAGGGTTGTTACAAAACCCAACCACTTAAGGGGATGATGGGGATTGTACAATTATATTGTTTATCATCTGTCTCAATAGATTCATAGTGGAAAAATTGGAGGAATCAACTTACGGGACCGTTTTTATCAGCGGGAGCGAAATTGTGAAAATAGTGTCTGAAACCTTTTGGGAGCATTTTGAGGCATCAAATGACATTTTTCAGGGGTAAAAAATTACCAATTTACATATGCACCTTTTCATGGTATTCTAAACACAAATATATTTCTAATGGTGCAATAATTGCATCAATAGGAGTCTATATGCAAAAGTTATGCCACTAAGAAGTTGACCTTCTTGTTTTCACACCCATAATTCAGGAGGATGTTGCATGAACCCCCATTATTCATGGAAAATGTGTTAGCCATGTGATTATGATTTAAAATACTCTAGAAGGGTCTAGATTGTAACTCTTGTTAAGAGTCGAGGTAGTCAAACTGTTATGAAACCAGCTCAAGAAAAGATAGAAAAGATAGATCAACGCCTTAGAATTCAGCCTCTTCGAGGGGGCAACCTCCTTTACATTACATAAATGAACAATTCTTTGATGATACAAATGACAAAACCTCCTTTCTATATATAGGAGTCTAAGGAGTCACAATATAATCAAGCCGACCTAACAATAATAATATAAAGCCACAAAAATAACAATAGAGGGATTCTATGGGGCACATAAATAACAACATGGGGGTAATAGGGGCACAACAATATAAATAAGGGGTATAACTACAATAGTAATGGGGTAATCACTAGTATTATAGGGACCCAACATGCCCCTCTCCTTCAAAAAAGTGTTGTCCTCAACGCTTGAGTAGTTCTGGATACTTCTGCATAAAATTCTCATCCTCCCGTGTGGAATCTTCAGTGGATAAGTTCTTCCACTTGATAAGATACTCTGAAATTGATCGATTTCGTAGCTGTCGAGTTCTTGTTTCTGTGACTGCTTCCGGTTCCATTATAATTTTTCCTTCCTCATCAAGTTCTGGCAATATTGTTTGCACTGGGAGCTTGTCACCTATAACCTTCTTTAAACATGAAACATGGAAAACTGGGTGCAATCGAGAAGCTGCAGGAAGCTCCAATTTGTATGCCATGGTACCAATCTTTTGCAACACCTTGTACGGACCATAATACTTTGGTGATAATTTATTATCCTTCTTAGCTTGCTTTAGGGACATTTGCTTATATGGTTGTAGCCGTAGGAATACCTAATCACCTACATCAAAACTTCTTTCACTGCGATGTTGATCTGCCTGTTGTTTCATTCTATTTTGTGCCAACATGAGGTTATCCTTTAAGAGTTGGAGGACTTGTTTTTGATGTTCGATGTGATGTTCCACTGCCTGAACCTTAGAATTTTCTCTTAAATATGATGTGATGGATGGTGGTTGATACCCATAAAGTGCCATAAATGGGGTCATTTTTGTTGCTGTATGGAAGGAAGTGTTATACCACCATTCAGCCGGAGGAAACCATTTGACCCATTATGTCTGTTTATCAGATACAAAGCAACGAAGATATCCTTCCAAACATTTGTTTACTATCTCAGTTTGCCCATCAGATCGAGGATGATAAGATGAGCTATGAGCTAACTGAGTACCAAGACAAGAAAATAATTCTATCCAAAAATTTCCAGTGAAAATGGGATCTCTGTCACATACAATAATCTTTGGGTTTCCATGTAGCTTTTGAATAGTTTCCATAAATGCAGTAGAAACTGTACTGGCTTTAAATGGATGTGATAATGCACAAAAATGTGCATACTTGGTAAGTCTGTCAACTACCACCATGATGACACTCTTTCCCTCAGACTTGGGTAAACTTGTGATAAAATCCATTGAAACCTCCTCCCAACGTTGGCTTGGAATGGATAAAGGTTGTAATAGACCCGGTGTCTTAATTGTTTCAACTTTATTTTGTTGGAAAACCAAACATTCCGCCACAAACTTTTGAATATCTGATTTAAGGCCATCCCAAAAAAATTCCTTCTTAACCCTGTGGTAAGTTTTTAAAAGTCCTGAGTGCCCTCCTAAGGGATAAGTGTGCAATTCCATAAGAATCTTTTGTTTTAGCTGGGAATTCTTACAGAGGTATAAGCGATCTTTGTACCATAATGAATCATTTTGCCAGCTAAATGTATCAGACGTACGGGAATCTCGTTGTAGCTTTCGAATAAGTGCCCACACTTCTTCATCATTCTTCCATTCCTCCCTTGCTTCGTTTATCCAATCTGGTTGGATAATAGAAATGGCGCACAACAATGCTTCCACATCCTCATCCTTTCTTGAAAGTGCATCTGCCACCACATTTTGCTTCCCTTTTTTGTAGATGATATCAAAGTCATAACCCAACATCTTTGTGACCCACTTTTGTTGCTCTTGAGAGGATAATCTTTGTTCTAAAAAGTATTTAAGGCTGTCATGATCCGTTTTTACCTTGAAGTGTCTTCCCATTAGGTAGGGTCGCCATTTCTTAAGTGCATGGAGTATTGCCAACATTTCCTTATCATAAATAGCTTTTCTTAAAAACTTTCCCTTGATTGGACAACTTTCAAAAGCAATGGGTCTTTCATCTTGCATTAGAACAACACCAATTCCATTTCCTGAAGCATCACATTCCACAATAAAGGTTTTTGTGAAGTCCGGTGTAGCTAAGACCGGTGCTTGGCACATTGCCTCTTTAAGATGTTCAAAGGCCTTTATTGCTTCCGGAGTCCATGAAAATGCATCTTTCTTCAATAATGTTGTTAGAGGTGCTGCTATTCTCCCATAATTCTTAAAAAACTTGCGGTAATACCCTGCCAACCCAAGAAATCCTCGCAGATGCTTTATGGATGTGGGGATTTTCCATTCCTTAATGGCTTTAATTTTGCTAGGGTCTACCTTAACTCCTTCATGAGATACAATATGACCCAAATATTCCACCTCCTGGACTCCAAAGAAACATTTGGATCTTTTTGCATATAATTGTTTCTCCTCCAATAGTTGTAGCACCCTGTCAACATGTTCAACATGATCCTTCCAAGACTTGCTGTAGATTAGTATATCATCAAAAAATACTAACACAAATTTTCTAAGGAATGGTTTGAAAATTGAATTCATCAAACCTTGAAATGTTGAAGGTGCATTAGTAAGGCCAAAAGGCATGACCAAAAATTCATAATGACCCTCATGAGTTCTAAATGTCGTTTTCAGAATGTCTTCAATCTTCATTCTGATTTGATGATATCCCGAACGAAGATTCAACTTGGTGAAGTAAATTGATCCATGCAATTCATCCAGTAATTCATCAATGACAGGAATGGGGAACTTATCTTTAATAGTGAGCTTGTTGAGCTCCCTATAATCCGGACACATGCGCCATGATCCATCCTTCTTGTGCACCAATACTACTGGAGCAGAGAAAGAACTTTGACTTGGTTGAATTATACCAGCCTCTGGCATTTCTGCAACCATACGTTCAATTTCACTTTTTTGGACATAGGGATATCTGTATGGCCTGATGTTTGGAGGAACACTTCCTGGAATCAGATGAATAGCATGATCATGATCACGCATAGGTGGGAGATCTTTGGGAGTCTCAAATACCTTTGAATGATTGTCGAGGACTTTTTGGAGATCTGGAGAAATAGATGATTCTGATGTGGAAACATCTAGTGAACATAATTGTGCAATTACACCTCTTTGCTCCTTTTTTAGAAGCTTTGTCATACCATTAGAGCTGATTATCTTTCCTGGTTTCCCTACAATACCCCTTAATTCAACTTCCTTTCCTTCCGTAGAAAATTTGATGAAAAGTTCTTGAAAATTAAAAGCTATTGTACCCAAGGATTGTAGCCATTAGACTCCTAGTACAACAGCAGCACCTCCCATTGGAATGGAAAGCATTGGGCTAGTCAATACATATTCTCCCATGGATAGCTTGATATTATGGCACCTTCCAGAGAAATTTATTGTTCCTCCATTTGCAATCATCACTTGACACTCTGGTGCTGGATATAGGAAGGAATTCAATTCTTTTGCTACCCTACAATGAATAAAATTGTGGGTGCTTCCTAAATCAATCAACACTATTACCTTTTTCTTCTTTATTTGTCCTTCTATCTTGATGGTTTGAGGAGTGGTAATTCCCGCGAATGCATTAAAAGATATGGTCAGATTTATTTGTTCTTCATCTAGGCTTTGTTCCTGGAGTATATCTTCTTCTTTTGACCTTTCTTGCTCCTTTTCTTCTTCCTCTTCACAATCTATGTAGAATAATTTCTTCTCAGCACACTTATGACCTTTAGTGTATTTGTTATCACAATTGTAACAAAGCCCTTTTGCTCTTTTTTCTTCCAATTGTTGTGGTGTCAACCTTATAGGTTGTTGAAGACTAGGGGCAGCAACACTTTCGTCTTTATAGTTGTGAGTGGTATGCTTCCTGGATGCCATAATTTTGCTTTCCATTTTTCTTGCTAACCTGAATGCCTTCTCTAATGAATCAGGTTCCCAAAGGTGAACATCATGTTGGATATTATCCTTTAAAGACCCTATGAACACATCAATCCTATGCTCCTTTGGAATATCTTTTACCCTTATGTTCAATTTTTGGAACTCCTCAATGTGCTCCATTACTGAACCCTTTTGTTTGAGACTTATCAATTGGCTAAAAAAAGTGTTGCTTTTTGTATATTCATAATGTGCTATCAATTCTTCCGTAAAAATTGCCCAAGTGATAAATTTTTTACGAGAGCAAAGCCATTGATACCATACAAACTGATTTGGCTCTAAATATACAGTTGCCATACGTACCTTTTGTGTGTTTTGCACATTATTGAGATCGAAGAATTGCTCCATCTGTAATATCCATGTGGCGGGATCCTTGCCATCAAACTTCCTCATATCGATTTTTGGAATATGGTGGGTCTTCGATCCAACATTAGCGTCTATGGAATCATGATTAACATTGATTTTGTTCACATCATGAGTTTCCTTTACAACCTTTTCACCATTAGTAAGTATTTCTTGTAGAAAATTTGTCAAATCTGTCGTCAAATCTGCCATGTCTTTCTTCAAATCTATCTTGAAATCTGCCATGTTTGTCTTCAAATCTGTCTTCAAATCTGCCATGTCTCTCTTCAAATCTGTCTTCGAATCATCCATCTTAGCTTCCATGCCCTTTATCTTAGATTCCACGCCATTTATCTTAGATTCCATGCCATTTATCTTAAATTCCACGCCATTTATCTTAGATTCCACGCCACTTATCTTAGCTTCTGTTAGCTTTTGTGAGCGTGACATTTGTTGCACTTGTTCTTGTAATTTTGATATATCATGTAGCATTTCTTCCTCTTCTTCATGAGTCATGCTAGATCTTTCAGGTTCCTTACTAGGTGTTTGCATTTTCTTTCCTCGGGGCATCAGTTACCGATAATAATGCTTTACTATGCCCTTTGAATTCCGTTAAACCAAGCTTACACAAAAATTAAAAAAAAAAAAACTACACACCTTTTTTCACTTTATAGAAGCCTGATATTGAATCTGATCTATCTCTGTAATTTCAGATCATCTAGTTCTGAAATTGTGACTTGTAGTATCCTTCTGCGTCCTCTTTCCAATGCCACAAGTCTGACCCAAATTGGATTCTCCAAGGAAGAGTTATGTGAAATCTCCCACAGTGACTTGCTTTTAGACTAGTTCAGTAGAGCGAACTTGTACGACGTGCCACGAGTCACTGTTTCAACCTTTGAATCTAAAACACGCATACAAGAAACTAAATCCGTCCTCTTTCTGTACCTTCTTATGAAATTTCAATCCGATCCCCAGAGAGAAAGTTATGACGATTTTCCCCAGGTCACCTGTTTTGAATGTAATTCAGGAGTCTGCAAAAAGACCAACTTCCTCAGATCATATCTCCGCAAATATCAGGCAAAAATCTCTGAAATTCGGACCCACGGTTTAGCGTGATTTCTTCTCAAATGGGTTTTTTTTGCGACTTCTGAAACGTCACAGAAAAAATGTTATAGTGACAATGCCATGATGACCTGTTTGGATCAGCGAAACCCTAGAATCCAAATCTCTTATACCAAATGTTATGAAACCAGCGCAAGAAAAGATAGAAAAGATAGATCAACACCTTAGAATTCAGCATCTTTTAGGGGCAATCTCCTTTACATTACATAAATGAACAATTCTTTGATGATACAAATGACAAAACCTCCTTTCTATATATAGGAGTCTAAGGAGTCACAATATAATCCAGTCGACCTAACAATAATAATATAAAGCCACAAAAATAACAATAGAGGGATTCTATGGGGCACATAAATAACAACATGGGGGTAATAGGGGCACAAAAATATAAATAAGGGGTATAACTACAATAGTAATGGGGTAATCACTAGTATTATAAGGACCCAACACAAACTTAACCACTAGTAGGCTATTGGGTTGTGTTATAACTGGGCCAATAAGAGTGCTAGGCCATGAGAGTAACTCCACAAATAAAATTGTATTTTTACATTAAGAAAAAACATGGATATATACAAGGAGAATAATACTATTAGGATTCATCTCCAAATATCTCTTTGTCTTCCAAATTCCATTATTTTTCTATTTACAATATTTACATGGATTTTCCTAATCCGAGAGATAAGGTTTCAACATTCCCCCCTTATTCTGAAGGGATGTTGGTGAGTCCAAGCATCATTCTGAATCTTTCAAACTTTTATAGTCCAAGTGCTTTGGTGAAAATGTCTACAGTCTTCTCATTTGTGGAACAATGTCATACGTGGATTGTCTTGGCCTCAACATGATGTCAAAGAAGATGATACTTTGTATTGATGTTCTTGGTTCGATCACGGAACTTTAGGTTCTTAGCAAAATTTATTGTTAGAATTCTTATCAATCAAAAGAGGAGTTGAAGGAATTTGTTTCTCCTAGAAATCATCCATAACTTTCCTTAGCCACACAATTTCCTTCATCACTTCAACTGCTACCACATATTATGCCTCATTCGTGGAATCTGTTGGAACTGATTGTTTTTGCGACCTCTAGGAGGCAACTCCTCTTCCAAGGCTCATAACATAACTTGAAGTAGATACTCCAATTTCTTTATCTCCATCAAAATATGAGTCAAAGTATCTAATGAATCCTAAGTCATCCATCTATGTATACTTGAGTCCAAATTCTTGAGTTTCTTTTAAGTACTTTAGGACCCTTTTTACAGTAGACCAATGACCCTCACAAGGATTTTCATAAACCTAGATAGGATTCGAACAAGTGAAATTTCTAGCCTAGTAGTAGTCAGGTAGTTGAGACTTCCTACGAGTTGTCTATGCCTCGTCGCATCCTGAAATTCTTTTCCTTCAGTGGATGTGAGCTTTAATTTTTGTTCCATTGGAGTAGTTATAGGATTGCACTCATCCATGCCATACATGTTCAATAGATCTCCAATGTACTTCTTCTGAGAGAGGGATATAAACCTCAAATTTTGGGTTAATTCAATACCAATATAGTAGTGAACATATCCCAAATATATCATTTCAAAGCATTTTCTCAGTCCTTTCTTTATGGATGCAATGTAGTTCTTACTGTTCCCTATCACTAGAAGATCATGTACATACACCACAAGGTATACAATTATTTCTCCAACTCTATTGAAAAACAAAGTTGGATCATTAAGATCAAAATGTTTGAAATTGAGTTTCATAAATACTAAGTCAATTTCTCGTAATAGGCTCATGGTGCTTGTTTGAGGCCATATAAGGATTTGACAAGATTGCATACTTTGTGTTCTTGAACCTTCACAACAAATCCTTCTGGCTTGGACATAAAATCATTCTCTTTCAGATCTCTTTTCAAGAAATAAGTTTTTACATCCATTTGATGGACTTTCCAACTGTTTTGAGCTGCCAAGGAAAAGAGTGTCTGGATGGTATCCCATTTTTCTATGGGGGAAAAAGTATCCTCATAATCGACCCTTTACTTCTGTGAATTTTTTTTTCCATAAGCCTGGCTTTATGCTTGTCAAGTGAGCCATCTGCGTTATATTGTTTCTTGAACAACCACTTGAAGCCAATTGGTTTGGTTCCTAGTGAAGGATAAACCAGCTTCCAAGTGCCATTTTTTATGAAAGGATCATATTAGTTTAGCATTGCTTATTTCCACTCATCATGAGAAGCGACTTCTTTAAAGGAAGTTTGTTCGAAATTTATAGACAAATTTAGTTCAAAATCATAAGAAACATCCATATCACCATGTGAATCAGGATTGTCTACATCACCTCCATTTTATCTAACAAAGCTTCTTCTTCCTATATTTCCAACCTCATTAGGACAAACACTTTCAAGTGTCTTTGTCATCCATTTTTGTGGACCATTCTGAGATGGCCTAGGCTTCTTAGTTGACTAAAATGAGGATGAATCAAGATTTAGCCTCCCAATTATATCAATCACATCACTCAAAGTGTCATCTTGATTAGTGGTTGGAGCTTCATGAGTGGGAGAGAGTGCTTCATAACGAGATTCTATAGATTGATCTAGTATATGGATGCCCCCTTCATGATTTGGAATCTCATTATCAAACTATTGAAAATACTTTGCATGTATGAATCTATCCAAGCAATCAAACTACCACAAAACAACATTGTTAGCTTGGAAGATTCAAGAAAGGCCACATATCTAGATATTATAAACTTCTTATTCACTTCATCATAGATATGGTATGATTTAGAGGTATTTGACTACCCCAATAAAATGCATTTTTGACTCCTTGCACTGATTTTGTTTTTCTATTCCTTAGGTATCAAGGAATAATAAGTGGAACCAAGAACTCTAAGATTCCTCACTGAAGGAATGTGACTATACCACATTTCATAAGGAGTCTTATTTTTGATAGCTTGAGATGGACACCTATTCTTTATATATACAATGCATAGAACTGTGTCAACCCAAAAAATCAACTTATCATTCTTGGAAAACATCATTGAATGTACCATATTTAAGATTCTCTTATTCCTTATTTTAGCTACTTCATTATGTTGGGGATTATAAGGCATATTTGTTTGATGTTTGATCCCATGTTGGCGAAGATAGTTTTAAAATTCATTTGAAGTATATTATTTTCCATTATCACTACAAATAGATCCAATATGATATTGTGCATCATTTTCTATCCATGCATGAAACTTTTTAAAAGTTTCAAAAACCTCATATATCTTCTTCAATAGATATACCCAACACATATTGGTGTAGTCATAAATAAATGTCATCCTGTATTTATTACCATTTTTAGAAGGAACATGAAATGGGCCACATAGATCATAATGAATGAGTTTAAGTTTTGTATGTGCTCTAGAATGAAAGGATTGTTTTCTATGCTTTCATAAGATGCAAGCATCACGTTGCTTATGTTTCCTAGGAATTGTAGGCAAACTAGTAACACCATTTTTCTTCAACAAGCGAAGGATGTCATAGTGAAGATATCCAAATATAGCATGTCATAAAAGACTTGATATGAGTGTACCTTCATCTTAGTGAGAATTGTATGAAATTTTTTGTGCATGACCATAGGTTCCTTTCAGCTTCAAAAGTCTTTCTTCTTCTATCCAATAGATGCCAAGTGAGTGATTTGATGATTTTTTGACCTCAACCTTGTGATCAAATATGTGAATGGACTATCCTTGCTGACGGATGTGGACCAAAGACAAAAATTTCTTATCAACTATGGGAGTTATAGAACATCATGTAGAAGAAAGTCTGGTGTTGAGCTATGGAAAAGGTATGAATTTTCCATTTATTTCCTTATCTTTTCCTTTTATCATAACTCCTTTTATTCCTAAGATGATAATATATCAAAGAATTATAGAAAAAACTAGGGAGTTATTGATTATTGTGAATTAGTTGATTATTGTCTTTTTCCATGCAGAAAATAGAAGAAATGGAAAACTACCATTTTGAAGGAAAAGACAAAACATAGTAACTGATGTTCCTTCACTAGGAAGCCATATCCAGACAAGCAGATCAGGATCAGAGCACACAGTTAAGGATAAGGATGGAAAATCGCAGCATCAACACAAGAAGACAAAGGGATCAACTAGAGTTAAAGGATGGAGCGTATCCTTTAGGATCTCTTGATCCTGAGGGATCACTATTTTATAGTCTATCTAATTTCCTTATTTTATCTGCCTGTCCAGTATAAAACAAACAACGTCTGTAAAGATTAGGATCGCTTATCATTATTCAGAATTCACTATTGTATTTCTCTGATCATCAACTCTCGTTGATTAAAACAGAGTACGATTACCTGTAACATTTTCACATGATTAATACATATGTCAATTGTTGTTCCATTCATTTATACTGAAGTAGTCCAGCAGTGCTTCACTAGTGGCTAAGGGCCCGACCCTGGTGGATCCACTTTCTATCTGTACCATTACTTTAAAATTGTAGTTGTGTGATGGTTTGGTTTGGTTTTCATTCATTTAAATCGCATTACTTTACTGTTGTTTGTTTCTAGAGTCTATAAATTGCTATAACTATAACTAAATTGTGTTACCGTTCCTTTTCATCATAATAATATCACTACTTTCTGAAAAATATATTGTTATGTTGTTCATTTCAATTATAATGCCTCCCTGTTCATTCCAGTAAACTGACTTTGTTGTTCATTACAGATTGTTGTTCATTTCTACTAAATAACATTGTTGTTCATTTACTTTCTGCACGTATTTGGTTTTGCCTTTTAGCATTATTACAGTCAGCATATTCATTCCATTCCTATTGGAAACATTGTTGATTTAATCTATTTCCAATTAGTTGTTTTAGTGTGGAGTGTAAGATCAACAACTGTAAAGAACATTGGCTATTATTGTCAGAGTTCTCAGATTGAGGATCTTGTTTATGTTTGATTTCATTTACATCAGTTGACAAAGGAAAGATTTATTGCTACTACATCCTTGACTGATAATTGTTGTTAATTTCTTAAGTGAATGATCTAGTTTCAGAGCATTGAGTTTCTTTTAAATTGCAAGTAGGTTTTATTCAATAATCCATTTAATTTTATATTTGAAGCACTGTACTGCAAATTGGAAAGCATTACTCTTGGATTGAATTGACCACCTCAGACTGAGTACACTCTTGAAATAGAAAATCGCACCTGGATTGATAATTAATGTAGGATAAATAGGAGTTAAAAAGACACCATTTATACCTCAACATCTGGAAGACTAGGAAGTTTGTGCTTGATGGTGCCAAGCCATGATGGCTTGAGTTTTGACTTGCCTACAAAGTAGAATGCTCCACCAAAAATTTCAAAAAATTCTTTAAAGAAATCTCTTTTTAAAGTCATGTGGCAAGTTGATCCTGAATCAAGCAACCAAACATCTTTCCATGATGCAATTGAAGCATTAAATAAGTCTTCAGTTACTCTAATGTTGCAATGTGCCACAACATAATGAGCGAACTCGAGTGCTTTTCCTTTGCCTTTACTAGGTGTTTTACCTTTTTCTTCATTTGTTTCCTGCTCAATTCTATCCCAAGGTAGCTTACATTTGGAAGAATCATGTCCATTTTTCTTACACCATATGCAATGAATATCATACCTTTATCCTTGGAAAAATTTTCCCCTCATGCCTCTAAAATTCTTCCTTCTTCTTCCTCTTCGACCACCTCCTCCTCTAGAAGAATCTTGTCCTTGATTTTTCTGTTTGTGTGCAAGGCACACAACTTCTTCAAAATACTGAGGAACTTTCTTTTTCCTAAAATCCTTCTCTCTTTCAGCAAAATTATTCTCAAGGGGGTGAAAGGAAATATCCTTAATATTTCCACTTGCTTGCGATGACTCAAGATAATGTGAATAAGCAGGATATAGTGCCTTGACATAAGGAGCAAGAGGAACATCTATACCAGTGGCTTTTATGTCATGCATAATCGATATTATTTTTTTTGCTAAGGAAAGAGGGTCATCATTTTTCAACTCAAGTTTGAGCAACTTGATCATCAACTGAACAAATTCAAGCTCAGAATGTGAATCATATAATTCCTTCAACTTCTTTAATGCTTCAAAAGGATTTGAAAATGGAAAAATATGATGACTCACCTCTTCATTGACTAAAATTTCAATCAAGGCATAATCCTTTTTGTTCTTGTTTTCCCAAATGGCAAGCTCCTTGTCTGAAGCGGGCCTTTTAGGTGCATTGTCTCCTTCTCCTTCACAAACTCCTTTCCAAAGCTCATTGAAAATAAGGGTGTGTTTTATCTTCTTGGCCCACTCATGGTAGTTCTCTTTTCCAGTGAGAACGACTCCCATTGTGGAGATCAGTGAATGCATTCTACGAACCTATATGCTTTCGAAAAAAACTTTACCCTTTACCATGCATAGGAATAGTCACACCACCATATAATATTCCACTGCTTCACATAATACACAACCATATAATATGGAATTTCATTACCATGCAATTTCATTACCTTATAAAAGAGAGTGAATGACACATACCATACTAGGTACCACTCATGGCCTCCTTCAAGAAATGAACTCAAATTTTATATGCCACATTCACTCCCATTATCAGATAACCCATCACTTCATATACACTTTATATAATACATTCACTCCATTCAAATTATATGCACATTATGAATAAGAGTGACCATATGCCATAAGAATTTCAAAGCATAACATGATACACCATGTACCATAAAACACCACTCCTAAGAATTGAATTCACTTTCATTGTACCCAACATTCATGCACATATAAATTGATTTAATGAAATCAACATATATCATTACACCTCAAACCGGTTGCAATGCATGGATTCATGGAAAAAATGACATGGAGATTCACACAACTTTCAAATGGGAATCATGGCCATTATTGAGTACACAAAAACACATACCATATTTAATTTAATACAGGAACACAACTAGAAGCATTAGAACACAACCATCGAAAAAACTTCAATGCATAGCTTTTGCAGGAGAATTATGAGCATGAGCAGTTTCGATCTTCCGAACATAAAAAAAATCTTTTGAATATATTTGGTTTATATCTTTGCGTTGAGCAGAGGTTAAATATAATTCATTGAGGGCTTGAATATTTGTTTCAATGTCTACCTTGGCACTTGTATGTTGTAGGTAGGGATGGGGTTCTGTCTTCTTTTCAACACTTGTGTCAAAACTATATGTAGAGTGTTTGAACCATCGATAGAGGTAGCGTTTAGTCAAAGAAGAGGTCTTATTTTTACTTAAGGTAGAGGTCAAATTTAACAACAAGCCACTCTCATGAGGGGAAAAACTTATCATTAATGAACAATAAAAGGATATAGAGAATAATGGCAGGGTTTTGTAGGAGTTATAATGCAGAAAACCAAATTTGGGACATGTACTCTGATACCATGGCGTGTTGTTAGAAAATTATATATTATAGAGCAACGGAACACATAAAAAATTCTATAGAAATATAAACATAGAAAACACATAAAACTGAAGAAACACAGATATACGTGGTTCACCCAATTTGGGCTACGTCCATGGAGAAACAGTGAGTCCTTCCTTTTATATTATCCAATAAACTGAAGAGATACAACCTACAACAGATCCGCTACAATACCCTCTTCTCTCTCACACAATCTCCTCTCTCTTTCTCACTCAGAATACAGATCTGCATAGACGCAATACAATTCCCTCATATATAGCGAGGGGTTGGCTTCTAGGGAAAAAAACCCTAAATTAAACGTAACTTCTATTGTCAGATCTCCGCCTAATGAATGGCCCAGATTGACTTCGAAATTACAACATTTTACAAGGCAAATTTTACATCTATTATTAGCTTTAGGGGCGATACCCCCAATCCCCTATGGGGGGGGGCTCCTTAAGATCGCTGCTGCCTCCAACTGGAACACCCTTGTAGCACAAATATTACGGGAAATGTTTCTGCCACATTATGAACTGGGGTCCAATGCAGTGATACCTTTGAATAAAGAAGATAATCAGGCTCCACACCCAACAATCTCCCACTTGGAGACTGATTATAGCAACTCCACCGCTGCTTCATTTACTGGACAATGACTCCACTTTGGACTTGGTTGTTCTCATCTTCATCATCATACTTGAAGACCAATTGAAATCGAGCAAAATCTTAGTTTCTCCCTGGTTACAACTTTTGTTAACATATCTAGAGGATTCTAGCTAGTGTGTACCTTTTCTAGCTTCAACTATCCATCTTCCAACACTAACCGTATGAAATGATACTTGAGTTGTATATTTTTTGTCTTGGAATGAAAATAAAAGTTCTTTGCAAGATGTATGGCACTTTGGCTGTCACTGTATAACCTTCCCAACTCTTTCTTCTTACCCAATTCATCTAGAAACCTTTCTAACCAAATAATTTCTTTACCAACCTCTATAGCAGCAACATACTCTGCTTCTATTGTTGAGAGTGCTTCACCTACAGTAAACACATACCCTGTTATGCTTCTCCTGTTATCTCTATCACCCACCATATCTGCATCAACATATCCCTGTAGAGAAATGTTTGAACCACCAAAGCATAATGCTTGATTTGTGGTACCTCTCAAATACCTAAGAATCCACTTCACCGCCATCCAATGTTCTTTTCCTGGATTGTTCATGTACCTTCTTACAACTCGCACTGCATGTGAAATATTAGGCCTTGTGTATACCATTGCACACATTAAGCTTCCAACTGCTGATGCATATGGGACTTCAGAAATATAATCCATTTCTTCCTAAGTCTCGAGAGACATTTCCTTACTTAGTTTGAAATGGCTAGCCAAAGGTATACTAACTGGTTTTGAATTCTGCATATTAAATATTTTCAACACCTTTTCTATGTACTCACTGTGAGACAATGTTATTTTTCGATTCTTCATGTCTCTAGTTATTCTCATACCAAGGATTTTTTTTGCAGCACCCAAATCATTCATTGCAAATGAGTTTTCCAATTTTCTTTTGAGCACATTTATTTCCTGCATGTTAGAACCTGCAACAAGCATGTCATCTACATACAATAACAATATAATATAGTTTCCATCATTTTTCCTTTTGAGATAAACACAATGATTAGAGTGACATCTAGTATAACCTTGTTCAACATAAACCTGTCAAATTTTAGATACCACTGCCTTGGAGCCTATTTTAAGCCATACAAGCTCTTCTTCAACCTGTACACTAGTTTCTCCTTCCCTTTTACCTCATATCTTTGTGGCTGCTTCATATGTATCTCTTCCTCCAAATCCCCATGGAGAAAGGTTATCTTTATATCTAACTTCTCAAGATGAAAATCTTCAGTTGTTACTAGACTTAGAATAGTTCTGATTGAAGTCATTTTAACAACAACAGAAAATCTATCATCAAAGTCTATACCATTTTTCTGTGCAAACCCCCTTCACCACAAGTCTAGCTTTATACCTTTTTCTACCTCAATCTTCTTCAATCAACCTCTAAACCCATTTATTCTGCAATGTTGTTTTACCTGCAGGCAAATTGACTAAGTCCTAAGTCTGGTTATGTGCTAAGGAGTCCATCTCTTCTTTCATGGCTTGCTCCTACTTCTTCCTGGTTTCTACCTGCACTGCTTCTTCATAACATTCTAGTTCACCAGAATCAGTCAGCAATACATAATATAATGAAGGAGAGTATCGTTCAGGGGGTCTACTTATCCTGGTAGATCTTCTAACACCACTTTCAGGTATTTGAGGTGCTTGTTTTTGTTGTGGTTTTTGTATTTGTTCTTGTTGTTGATGATTATGATTTTCAGGAACCTTCACTTTTTATGTGATCTCATCAAGCACTATGTATTCTCTATTTTAATTTTCCTGTTTCTTTTCCTGCAGCTGATCCTTATACAAAACCTTTTCATTGAATATGACATCTGTTCTCCTAATGATTTTGTGTTTTTCATAATCATAAAAGCGAAAACCAAAATCATGAACACCATATCCAATAAAGGTACATTTCTTTGATTTTTCCTCAAGCTTTGTTCTATTTTCTTTATTAATGTGGACAAAGGCTTCACAACCAAAAGTCTTTAAAAATGAGTAGTTTACCTTTTTACCTATCCATGCCTCCTCAAGAATACCACCATCCAAGGAACTTGAAGGCCCTTTGTTTATTAGATAAACAACAGTATCTACAACATCTTCCCAAAATTGTAAAGGCAATCCTGCATGCAATGTCATGCACCTTGCACGCTCCATGATTGTCCTATTCATCCTTTCTGACACACCATTTTCTTGTGGTGTTCTTGGAACTATCATCTCTCTGTGAATTCCATTCTATGAATAGTACCTATCAAACTCTTTGTTTCAATATTCACCTCCAATCTCTTATCTGAGACACTTCAACCATTTTCCTGTCTCATTTTCAACCAAATCTTTCCATTTCTTGAAAGTTTCAAATACATCATATTTATTTCAAATACAATAAATCCAGGTTTTTTTGGTTGCATCATCAATAAAAGTAACATTATAGCAAAATCCACCGAGAGATGATACCTGAGAAGGTCCCCATACATATGTATACACAAGTTTTAATTTTTCGCTCTTCTTTTCTTTCCCAACTCTGAGGAATCTGACTTTCTTCTATTTTCCATAAACACAATTCTCACAAAATTTTAAATCAACATGCTTGAAACCTAGCAACAAATTTCTTGAGTGAAGAATCTCCATCCCCTTCTCACTCATGTGCCCAAGCCTATGATGCCACAATGCCGTATCTTATCATGTATAGGTTAAAGGATTAACAGAATTAGAAATAACATTGCATAAATACAATGAACCAACCTTTTCTCATTTTTCTATTACCACGTCTCCTTTAGTGACCTTCCATGTTTTATCTATAAAAGTAGTCACACAGCCTTCACCTCCTAATTTCCTTGTTGAAATCAGATTTTTCTTTAGATCTGGAACACACCTTACCTCCTTCAATAGCCATTGATTTCCATTCTGTTGTTTTATGAAAACTATACCCATTCCAATGATTTTACAGGGTTTATCATCACCAATCGAACTTGTCCAAAATCTCCTTGAACATAATTGTGAAAATGTTTCTTCTCAGGTGTGGCATGGAATGAGGCCCTTGAATCTACCACCCAGGCATCAATAATATTTTCTAATGAAATAATAAAAGCATATTGCAACACATCACTTGTCATATTCGCTTCATGATTGTTTTCTTGCTGCACATCTCCTTCTTTTCCCTTCTGAGACTTTCATTCTTTCTTCAGGTATCCTTTCTTCCTGCATTTCCAACACACTATCCCTGATCTAGACTTGGATATGCCTTTCCTTGACTTACTGCGATCTATTGGGCTATTTCCTCTTTCCATTTTTCTTCCCCTATTCTATGTAGTCAAAGCATTACCTTATGTCTCACTAGAGCTTTTCTCGTCGCATTTCCTCACTAAGGATGGCATCGACAACATCATCAAAATTTAAAGTATTAGATCTAAAGACAAAATTACTGATGGCCATAACTAAACCATTCCAACTTTCTCGCAATGAGCATATAAATAACAGAGTCCTAACTTCATCATCAAAAGTTACCCCTACAAAACTTAACTGGATGGTAACTGTATTAAATTAATTTAAATGATCAACAACAAATCGACCTTATGATATCTTCATATTAAATAAACGCTTCATAAGAAATACCTTATTTGAGGTCGAGGGTTTTTCATATAGTTTGGCCAATACCTTCATTAAATCCTCTGTTGTCATTTCCTTTGAAATATTAAACGCTACCAATGCTGTAGGCACAATCGTATTGTTCCAAGTGCCTTTTTTTCGAGAACATCCCATTCTGTGTCTGTCATACTCGTCGGCTTCTTTATCCTTCTGCTCAATGGTAGGTACAGATATTTTTGATACATATAATCCTCCATATGCATCTTCCATAGCTCATAGTTTTGTCCGTTAAATTTTTCGACCCTAAACCTACCACCTTCCGCCATTTCTCCCACTCGAACCAGGAACCCTTCTCTCCTGCGAGTTTATCAGCCAAATAGGCCTTGGGCTCTGATACCAGTAGTTATAAAATTATATATTACAGAGCAATGGAACACATAAAAAATACTACAGAAATATGAACACGAAAAACACATAAAACAAGAGAGACACAAATATACGTGGTTCACCCAGTTTGGGCTATGTTGATGGGGAAACAACTAGTCCTTCCTTTTATATTATCCAACAAACTAAAGAGATACAACCTACAATAGATCTGTTGTAATACCCTCTTCTCTCTCACACAATCTCCTCTCTCTTTCTCACTCAGAATACAGATCTGCATAGACGCAATACAATTCCATGTTATATAGTGAGGGGTTACCTTCTAGGGAAAAAAACCCTAAATCTCCACTTAATGAATGGCCCAGATTGAATATGAAATTACAACATTTTACAAGGAAATTTTGCATCTATTTTTAGCTTTGGGGGTGCTGCCCCTGATCCCCCACTGGGGGGGCCTCCTAAATATTATTGTCGCCCCCCTGGACCCCCCCTTGCAGCGCAAATATTACGGGCAACATTTCCGCCACATTATGAACTGGGGTCCAATGTAGTGATATCTATGAATAAAGAAGATAATCAGGTTCCACACCCAACACATGCCAAGAGAGTAACTCGATGAATCAAATTATATTTTAGAATTAAGAGAGAACATGGATATATACTAGGAGAGTAAGATTATTGGGATTCATCTCCAAATGTCTGTTCATCTTCCAATTTCCTCTATTTTTCTATTTAAAATATTTACATGGATTTTCCTAATCTTAAGGATTAGGTGTTAAAAAGGAGGAAATGGCATTTCAATATTTCAAGCTCATTTGTTCCATAGATGATCAAAAATAGCCAAGAAGGATAGGAGGTAGAGCACGTAAAGAGGATATGTGCACCATAGTAGCCCACGGGCCACATGCCATACTTCTTTGTACTCACAGCCATATTTCCAAACAGAGAAAGAGAGTAGACTCAGTAGATTGACCACGCCTTCCAGTTGTGTTTTTCTCCTTAAAGGGTTTCCCAGAGAAAATATTTTGTCTTCTGTGTGTCTGCACTTTTATTTTCCATTCTCTATTTTCTGCATTATTTCCATTAGCGTGCATGCACTATTTATGGTAAAATCTATAGATCTAAGAATTTAATAAAACTGTAATAGTGTATATTTCCATATTTTAAATATAGTTATATCACATCTAATGTGACGATGTGTCTAGTGGAATATACATGGAAGTTTACGGATTAGGGTAACATTGTCCTCAATGTTCTTAGTAGTGAAATACTAAAAAAATATTGAGCTTTATAAATAGCTCTTACATCCACTTAGTCAATAACAAATATGGGTACATGGCCCTTATATACTGAACTATCTCCCAGATGAATTCATTAGGTCCAAAGTGCTTCCATTGCACCTTGACCAACTTGATTACTCGATTCCATAGCATGATCCTCTTCCAATTTCCAACCACACTATCCACTGTGATCATTCCTCCTTCAGGAACAATTTTAACTCTTTTATTTCTGGGACACACCCAATGAATTCTTGATCCCAATTGGTATGTAGAAGATTCTATCAAACCAATTCATATTTCAAGTTCTAGAATCCCCTTCTCTACTTCATTAGTCCCTTGGTAAATATGTTTCTTCTTTCATGTATTCATTTACCTTCCAAGCTCAAGAATCTCCTTCTATACTTCCCCAGTCCCTTGGGTGATCCGTCACTTCAAAGTGCTTCTTCGTACATGAAGAATTATCAAGTGCTTCTTCATACATGAAGAATTATCTTAGCTAAGACATCACTCTACCTTGCATTAATAACAAAACACATGTCATGGCGCACCTCATGGTGATTAGTGCATATCAAAAGGTTCTAATGTCACCAAAATGGTCTAAATTCTAAATTCTTTAGTGCCATTAGGTTGCTTATACTCTTATGTCATTAAATTAATGTTGTTTACCTTATAGTCATCCTCATACACATGTGCTGGGAAGTTCATTGATTCTCCTACATCATAAACATATGAATTCTATGATATTCAATAATAAAAACTTTAAAACATATGAAACCATAATTAAAAATAGAATTATCTTTTAAATTAATGACTAATACTTATCTTTGTGGCTTCCGATTTGCTTTTTCACTAAGTGTCTTATCAATTGAATCAATCACTTAGTGTTGTGTGTGCTCCATACTATTTTCAATCAGCTTCTTCTTCAAATTCATCTCACTAAGTAGTTGTTAGCCCCAAGGGAAGCACTTAGTGTTGGTCACACTGCTCCACATAGTATTTTTGTACAACTCTATCCCCAAACATAGTTCACTAAGTGGTTATCAACTTGAACTTAGTGTCAGACACACTACTCCACATAATATTTATACATAAATCCCAATTGGCTCCCTCATTCTAATCCCCTAGTGAGCATATGATTATTTATTTTCCCACCAACTACTCACCTTTACAAGCATAGGAAATCCCCATTATGGGAAATCTGCCTGGCCAAAGGCTTTCCTGTGTGGTTGTTATGTCTGTATAATACTAGCATAGCCCCCATATTATTATTGTTGTGCCCCATAGAATTCCACTATTTTTATTTTTGTGACCTTACATTCTTATTGTTTTGTATACCCTAATTATATTTTGACCCTTTACACTCCTATATATACCAAGGGAGGCTTATCATTTGAATCATCTAGTAATTTTTAATTTATGCGATGTAAAGGGAGGTTTCCCCCTCAAAGTGGCTTCTTATATAGTCACTGAGCTATCTTTTCTTGTGTTTCTATTTTTTTTTGGATTTGAATACATAACATTTTGTATTAGAGCTCTTGATCTTAGGGTTTTGCCGCTTCAAATGGGTCATCTTGGAATTTTTTCTATAATTTTTTTTGTGAAGTTTAAAACCATGAAATTATTAACACATGGAGGAAAAATCCTAATGAAAATATGGATGCAATTTTGGACCTTGGTTCTGTATATTTTCAAATATATGGTCCAAGGAAGTTAGGGTTTTTGTGTGCTCCAAAATTCAGCCTGAAACAAGCGGCTTGGGGAAAATTGTCATAAATTTTTCTTAGAGCATCATATTTGAACTTCGTAAGAAGTAATTGAAATATAGAGGAATTTAGTGGAATGTAGTTTGTCAGGTATTAATTTCAGGCCCAAATTTTAAAATTGTGATGTGTGTCATCTCATACAAGTTCAGTCTACTAAACGAGCCCATAATTAGGTTATCGTGGAAGATTTTGAATAAATTTAACTCGAATAATACAATATTGGCCTAACTAGTTGGGTTGGAGTTAAGACAAATATGAATACCACAAGACACAATTTTATACCTTGAGAGGCTAAAATAGTAGAGATACAACAATTTCAGGGATGCCTTATCAACAAGCTCAAAATAAAACCCTTTTTGAAAGATTAGTTTTAATTTATTCTAGTTGGATGGTGGAGCATCAATATCATTAATTGATTCCAAAATTTCTCATAAACAGAAAAATTACACACCCATTCAAAGCTCAGAAATTTCTACTATGGCGCATGAAGAAGAAAAAAATATATCAAAATTAAGGGACCGAGTGCATCAATTTTCACTCTCACAAAGAGAAAGAAAAAATGAATTGGAATGGATGATGGATGTTAATATGCATGGTTTAGAAGAAAAAATAAAATGGGACATGGAAGGTTTGAAGGATGGTTTAGAAGGAAAATTGGAAGGTTTGAGGGAAGGTTTGACAAAGTTGCTACAAGAAATGATTCTTTGTGACGATAAGGTATTCCATGAAACTAATGATGATTGAAAAAGAAATGTGAATCATGATTTTAGAGACTCCAAATTTCGTTGAAGACCCACCACATTCCCAATATCTATATGAGGAAGTTTGATGGCAAGGATCTGATAACATGGATACTACATGTGGATCAATTAGTTGATCTACATGATGTGCAACACAGACAAAAGGTACACATTGCATCTTTATATTTAGAACCCAATTAGTTTTTGTGGTATCTATGGATTTTTTTCTTGTAAATCACTTTTCACTTGGACAATTTTTATGGAGGAATTGATAGCACATTATGAGGATACAACGAGAAATATCTTGTTTAGCCAATTGATAAATATCAAACAAAAAGGTTCAATGATGCAACACGTTGAGGAATTCCAAAGATTGAATATCAAGGTAATTGATACTCCAAAGGAACATCTCATTGATGTCTTCATAGGGACATTAATGGATAACATCCAACATGAGGTTTTCCTTTGGGAATATAATTAATTTGAAAATGCATTTAGGTTGGCAAGAAAAGTTGAAAGAAGAATTATGGAAAGAAAGAGATCTACCACTGACAACTATAATGATGGAAGTGTTGCCACTCCTAGCCTTCCACAAAATACAAGGTTGATGCCACAAAAACTAGAGGGAAAAAGAGCAAAACGACTTTGTTACAATTGTGATAGAAAATACACGAAAGGTCATAAATGTGTTGAGAATAAATTAGTTTACATAGATTGCGAATAAGACGAAGAAAAGGAACAAGAAATGTCAAAAGAAGAAGATATAAACCAAGAATCAACCACATGGGTTGAAAAAGAAGAAACAAATCTGAACATATCTTGTAATGCATTGGTGTGAATTACCACAACTCAAACTCTCAAGGTAGAAGGATATATGAATAAGAAAAAGGTATAATATTCATTGATTCTGGAAGTACCCATAATTTTATTCAATGGAAGATAGAAAAAGGATTTAAATTGATTTCTATATCTAGCATCAGAGTGTCAAGTGATGGTTGTAAATGTTATAACTATAAATTTCTCAATGAAGTGCCATAATATCAATTTAACCATATAGGAATGTGTATTGAATATTCTAATCCTTTCCATTCTAGTGGAGGGTGTTGATGTTGTATTAGGAGTCCATGGGTTACAATCTTTTGGGAAAATAGATTTTAATTTTCAAGAATTGTTCTTGAATTTTTTTTGGCAAAGGAAAGGAAACTGAATTAAGGGGTATCATAGGGAAACTCCGGATGATAATTATATCTAATTCCATGAATGTATTTTTGAAGAAGGAACAATGAGGGGTAAAAAATTGCACATTTACACTCACTCGATGTTCAAACATCTAAGTAATCCATTTCTCCAGATTTCCAAAGAGTCCTTGACAATCATTCCAAGGTATTTGAGAGTCCCAAAGGTCTCCCACTTATTTTCGATCATGATCATGATATTCAATTGATTCTAGGAAGTGTTCCTCCAAACTTTATACCTTACATATATTCCTATTCATAGAAGTCTGAAATTGAACATATGGTTGCATCAATGCTAGAGGTTGGTATGTTTCAACCTATACAAAGTTATTTCTCTTCTGAAGTAGTATTGGTACATAAGAAGGATGGATCATGGCATATGTGTCTAGATTATAGAGAGCTCAAGAAGCTCACTATTGAAGATAAATTTCCCATTCATGTCATTGATGAATTGTTGGTTGAACTACATGGAGAAATTCACTTCACCAAGATGGATCTTTGTTCATGATATCATCAAATTAGAATGAAAACATAATACATTTTGAAAACAACATTCATAACTCATGAATGTCATTGCGAATCTTTGGTCATGCTTTTTACCCTTACTAATGCACCTTTAACATTTCAAGTTTGAAGAATGCCACTTTCAAAGCCTTCCTGATAAAATTTGCCTTAGTATTTTTTTGATGATATACTAATCTACAATAAGTCTTGGAAAGGTCATGTTCAACATGTTCATCATCTACTCAAACTATTGGAGGAAAAACAATTGTATGCAAAGACCTCTAAATGTTTCTTTCAGGTACAAGAAATGGAAAATTTGGGTCATATTGTATCTCGTGAAGGTGTTTAGGTATGCCCTAACAAAATTAGAGCCATAAAGGAATAGAAAATACACACAACCTTAAGGAATCTATGAGGATTTCTCAATTCGATATGGTATTATCGCAATTTTTTTAAGAATTATGGGAAAATAACATCACCTCTAACAACATTACTGAAGAAAGATGAATCGTTATGGACTCCAAAAGCAACTAAGGCCTTTTGACATCTGAAAGAGGTAATGCAATGAGTTGTGCTCTTAGCTACACCAAACTTCATAAAAACCTTTATTGTTGAATGTGATGCCTCGAGAAATGGCATCGGTGTTTTTTTAATGCAAGAGGGAAGACTGATTTCTTTTAAAAGTTGTCTAGTCAATGGATAGTATTTACACAAACCTATTTATGAGAAGGAAATTTTGGTAACACTGCATGCCCTGAAGCAATGGAAACCTTACCTAAAGGGAAGACACTTCAAGGTAATAAAATACCATGAGAGTCATAAATACTTCTTTGGACAAAGATTATCTTCAAAATAGCAAGAAAAATGAGTCACAAAGATTTTGGGTTATCACTTTGAAATAATCTACAAAAAATGGAATCAAAATATTATTGTAGATGCTCTCTAAAGAAAGGATGAGGATGTGGATAAATTTCTTTGTTCCATTCGTATTATCCAATTAGATTGTAGAACTAAAGAAAGGGATGAACGTAAGAACCAGGAAGAGGTGTGGATACTCATTCAAAAGTTGTAGCAAGTTCCTAGTGCATCTAATACATTTATTTAGAAGAATGAACCACCGTGGTACAAAAATCACTTATATTTATGTAATAAATTCCAAGTCAAACAAAAGTTTCCTTTGGAATTGCACAACTCTCCTATAGGAGTGCACCCAGGACCTTTCAAAACTTAACACAGGGTCAAGAAGGAATTGTTTAGGATGGCCTTAAATTTGATATTCTAAAGTCTGTGTTAGTATGTATGTTTTCCCAACAAAATAAAGTTGAGACAATTAATACCCCAGGTCTTTTAAAACCATTAGTCATTCCAAGTCAGCATTTGGAGGAGGTATCAATGGATTTTATCATAGGTTTACCCAACTATGAAGGAAATAATGTCGTCATGGTGGTAGTTAATAGAGATACAAAGTATGCACACTTTTGTGCATTATATCATCTTTTTAGAGCCAGCACAATTTCTACTGCATTTGTGGAAAGAATTTAAAATCTACATGGAAACCAAAATATTATTGTATGTAACAAAGATCCCATTTTTCACTGGAAATTTTTTGATAGAATTATTTTCTTGTGTTGGTACTCAACTATCTCATAACTCATCTTAGCATCCTCAATATATTAGGAAAAATAAGATATTGAACAAATGTTTTGAAGGATATATTCATTTCTTTTTATCTAATAAAGAAACACAATGGGTCAAGTGATTATGTCAAGTAGAATGGTGGTGTAGCACTTCCTTCCATACCACAACAAAAATGACTCCGTTTATGGCACTTTATGGATATCATCCACCATCCATAACATTGACTTTAAGAGAAAATTCTAAGGTTGAAGCAGTGGAAGATCACACTAAGCATCGATAAAAAGTTCTCCAACTCTTAAAGGATAACCTAACTCTAACACAAAATAAAATGAAACAACAAACATATGAATGTCACAATGAAATAAGTTTCGACGTGGGTGATTGGATATTTTTACAGCTACAAACATACAAACAAATTTCCCTCAAGCAAGCTAAGAAGGATAATAAATTATCACCTAAGTACTATGCTCCTTACAAGGTGTTGCAAAATATTGGAACTATGGCATACAAATTAGAGATTCTTGCATCTTTGTGAGTACACCCAATTTTCCATGTTTCATGCTTAAAGAAGGTTATAGGTGACAAGCTCCTAGTTCAAACTATATTTTCAAAAATTGAAGAGGAAGGAAAAATCATATCGGAGCTTGAATATATCATAGAAACAAAAATATGCCAACTACAAAATCGATCAATTTTAGAGTATCTCATTAAGTGGAAGAACTTACCTGTCGAATATTCCACATGGGAGGACATGTTTTTTATACAAAAGTATCCCAAACTACTCAAGCATTAATGACAACACTTTTTTGAAGGAAATGGCCATGTTAGGTCACTATAATACTAGTGTATCCCCCATAAATTTATTGTCCCCTGTAGAAGCACATTATTGTTATTCTTGTGCCCTTACATTATACTTATTATGTAGGCCTAATAATATTTTGACACTTTAGACTACTCTTATATATAGAAAGGAGGTATTTTCCTTTGAACCATCTAAGAATTATTCATTTATGTGATGTAAAGGGAGGTTTCCCCCTTGAAGTGGCTTATTATCGTGTCATTGGACTATCTTTTCTTTTGTTTTTATGTTGATGTGGACATAGATACATAACAATGGGCCCCTATTTGTCACCCACCCTTGCATGGAGTAGCCATTATATTATTATTGCCCATTAGCCTTTTTTCACACTCTAATGACATGTGCACGGAGTCTCAAGGAAAACTCATGGTCTAGCATGCTCTCTTGCACTACTCATGAAGTCTTAGTGTTAAGGCCTTGATTGGGACTTCCTTCCTTAAGTTAAAAAAAGTTCCACAAAACAAATTACCTTCCTCTCAATATTATTATCAAGCTCCCAATTCCATCATGCCACATATATCACAACATTTAATATATTTCATGAGATATACTCAAAATTTCATACTAGAAATTTTAATTGCCCAATCCTTGCTTCAACTAGAATCTTTGTCTAATAGTTATGATACTTTTAATATTGTTGTAGGGCTCCTTTGCAGGTGGTGTTAATATGTAATGGTGGATTTGATTTCCCTCCATTCCGACACATTTCATATAACATTATATTTCAATCAACCAACAATTATCAATGTTCATATATACATATATAATTACATAAACTCACAACAGCCTGAAGTGACTTCGAAATTGTTACATCCATAACATTTCTATCACTTGGGTTCAAATAAATTGAAATGGTACTATAAATTTGCATCATGTTTATTTCATCCACTTAATAATGCAATTAAACCTTCATTCCAACAAACTAATAAGCGAGGACAAAAAAATGTATATCTCTCAATTCATTATCTCTTTAATTCACCATTTCAATCAACACACATTGCAAAATTCAATGCAATGATTCATACCAAAGGCCCTCTGGCTTCACCATACCACTTCCTGGTATCCATACAATCATTCACAATTTGGAAACAACATATTTTCAATTTCAGCTAAAGAAATTCCTACCCAATTCCTTCATTTTTACATCTTTACTTAAGCTCACCACTGACTTCATTTACTTGGTTGTCATTCCTAATGTCTTTTGCTGAAACCTTTTGAAGGGTCCAACTTGATTATGATGTTCCTATTGTCTGAATTCTCAATAGTTCTAGAATGGTCTTAGCATCACACATATTAGTCATAATTTCATCAACTTAACTATTTATGGATTTCAATGAAATATTCATAAGGGAATTTTTATTTGCATTCATTTCTAAGATGTCCTTATCCATGCTACGAACATGTTGTCATCTTCCAACCTTTGTTATTTTCATTTATGTACACAACGAAGGTCAAAAGCATCAACATAAGCATAGTCCAACATGTTGGCATTATGAGACAAGTGTTGTCCTTGATGGCAAACCTCACTGATGACAACTCATAGTGCAGAAGGTCAGCAGCAAGGAATTGACGATCAGACTATAAGAAGAAGAGAAAATTCATATACGCAGGTTCATCGAGCCCAAGTCGCGTGTACACGCAGGATGGCTTCAGTAAAAGCGCGTGTATGTGGAAAACTCTTTTTTGGTCCGTGGCGGTTATTCCTTGGAAGTTGTGCCTATGGTTTCGGACCATGGTGTCTTGACGGACGTGTCGATCCCTAGTTTTGAGTTGATGGTTTTGGATTTCTATGGTTTTGGCTCGTGGTATTGAGCAAGGCCTAAGGCTATATAAGGAGAAGAAGATCATTAGGAAAAGGTATCTGAAATGTCTTGAATATCTGATGAAGTATTAGATCCAGTATGCAGGTTATTGGTTGATGGTGTATTGCTTGATCTGAGCTAAGGAGAGATCTCATCGGTTGATGGAGAACAAGATCTAAAGAGAGATCGGGATCAAATGGTTTGAAATGAACTATCTTTATATGGTTGATTATGCGAATTTCTAGATCTGCATACTGACGCAATGTTATATTCTGGGTATAACTGAAATCTGGTACAGCTGCAAGTTATGAAAATTTATTTTTAGATCTGTACGCAGGTTGTCTTCGGTAAAACCGCGTGTATACGCGGGTTTCCTTCATAGTAGTAGCGTATATATTTTGGAGCTTGATTTTTGGGTTGCAGCTGGATCTGACTGTTATTGCAGAGTTCTGTAGTCTGCTTTGTGTTCTGGTGACTGGGTTTGACAGGGTTTCAGTGCTTCAGTGATTCAAAGATTGATGATGCTAGTATTGGTTGTTTTATATGATTTGTGAATGAATCATGGTCTTCAGATTGTAATGTTGTGCTTCAGGAGTATCCAGTCTGAAAATTGATGAAAAGTGGTACCTGAAGGAAAGAAGATTGTAGGCCAGCACCTACGTACTAGTATCTTAGCTAGTACAAGAGCAAAGGGGGTTGGAGCTCCCTTCCAAGGAAGTTTGGAGAACGAGAGAAGGTTGAAGCCTTCTGCAGGTTGTAGCCTGCGTACTGGTATAAGGCTGCACCAGTACAAAAGATTGTAAACTGAAATTCTTATTAAAGAAAGATAGAGACGACTTGCAGCAGGTGGTTTTCACCCACATTGGGTTTCCACCTTATATCATGGTGTTCATGTGTGTGGCTTTTGTGTGATGATATGTTCTGTTATACTGCATATGTTTACTCTTAATATGGTGAATGATGACCTGATGCACTTAATTGAAGATAAACTAACTGAATTATAAGTTTTCTGGTTATACATTGTTTTCCTTAGACACAGTAGCGTGTACACGCTGGTTCACTTAACTGAAGTAGCGTATATGTCTCTGAGCATTGAAAAAGTTTTATTGATATGATAATACTGATTCACCCCCCCCCCCTCTCAGTATTATTTTCAACAATTGGTATCAGAGCAGGTCCTTCAGAGAAGCTTGATCGCTTGAAGGTAGATCGTTCATCATGAGCAACTACGAGAGAGAAGCATCAATCAGGCCACCGGTTTTTGATGGGACAAACTTCAATTATTGGAAGGTAAGAGTTACTGCCTATCTTCAATCTCTTGGTATAGAAGTTTGGGACATCGTAGAAACAGGCTACACTTTTCCTTCAGCTACTCCTACAGATGCAGCTGAGAAAAAGAAGTATGAAACAAATGCGAAAGCAGTCAGTACCCTATTAGGATGTATATCCCAAACGGAATTCATGAAGGTAATGCACTACAAATCCGCAAAAGAGATATGGGACAAAATTGTCACGAGCTATGAAGGAGATGAACAGGTAAAGCGTGCTAAACTTCAAACTCTCAGGATTCAATATGAGACTCTCAAGATGTATAATGATGAAAGTGTGGCTAACTATTTTCTTCGGGTAGATGAGATTGTTAATTGTATGAAAAATTTGGGTGAAGAAATAAAAGAGGCTATAGTGGTTGAAAAGGTTCTAAGATCATTGTCCCCCAAGTTTGAATCTAAAGTATCTGCAATAGAAGAAAAGGAAAATCTACGAATTCTTACTATGTCTCAGCTACATGGAATTATAACTGCTTATGAAATGAGAAAGGGAGGTCCATCAGACAGAAGAGAAGCTGCTTTCAAGGCATCAGGCAAAGAAGATTATTATGAAGCAAGCCATGTCCCAGAAGAAGAGGAAGAAGAATCAAATTTTGTCAGAAATCTTCAAAGGGGTTCTGGAAGGTTCAGAGGTAAGTTACCTTTTAAATGCTTTGCTTGTGGAAGAGTAGGTCATTATGCTGCAAAATGTCCTTATAAGGATAAAGGAAAGGAACCTGCTAGATGGAACAAGAAACAGAGTGCAAATAAGAAAAGCTACTACACTCATGAAGATAGTGATGGTCTATCAAATAGTGATGAAGATGAACGAGGTAATGAATATAAGTTGTTAATGGCATTTGAAGATGATGATTATATGGATGCTATAGATGTGGATAATCTTTATGATGAAATTACTAGACTCAAGAGATGTATAGAAGAAAAGAATATGATCATTGATACTCTACAATTTCAAATTGATGAAAAGGAAAAACATCTTGAAAAACTAGAAGGTGAAATTGTTGGTCTTAGAAAAGAGATTGAGAAAACAAAAGCTATTAATCTTAAATTTGTTAAAGGATCTGAAACCTTGGATGAGATTATCAATGTGCAGCGATCTCCTCTGATCAAGACAGGTCTTGGATATCATGGAGAAACATCTCAAGCCTCTACCTCTAAAAGTTATCTTGATGCAGCAAGGAAAAGCGAGCAAAGGCCAAATAAAAGTAATCAGGTGAATCAGGGACAGTTTACCTCAAGAACAAATAAAGACCATCAAGAAATTTGGGGACAAACTGCCTTAAGAACAAACAGAAGCTACAATCAGCCACAGGTAAAATCTTCCCAAGTTGCTCCAAGAATAAATAGAAGCTACAATCGGTTGGATGATAGATCTGATTATCGCAGAATTTTCTTTAATGGCCAATGCTTTTCTTGCCATAACTTCGGTCACAAAGCAGCTCAATGTGTTGCATACAAGACAATCATGACTAGAGAAGCTCAAAAGCAAGGGAGAATGACTGAAACCATGAAAAGGACTTATAACAACTTTTCGGTTCTTGAAAATGAAGTTGAATGCTCTATTTGTAATAACTTTGGTCATGAAGACTCTGAATGCAGGAGCAGGTTCCGAAAGACAATTCAGAAGGAGCAAAACTCAAATGTCAGAACATGGAGAATAAAGGAACCACAACCAGAAAGATGTGGGATATCCTTTTATGCAGAAGGTCAAGAAAGCCTATGGTACATTGACAGCGGATGTTCGAAGCATATGACAGGGGACAAAGAAAAGCTTGAGTCATATACCACATTAGAAAAAGGGAAGAAAGTTTCTTTTGGAAACGATATCTCTGCAGCCATAAAAGGAAAAGGTGTGGCTCCATTGAAAGAGAAGGTCAAAGTTGGAAATGTTTTGTATGTTGATGGATTGAAGCATAATCTTCTGAGTGTCAGTCAGATGTGCGATCAAGGAACAGAGGTAATATTTAGATCAAATGGATGTTGTGTTCGTGATCTTGATACAGGTAAAACAGTGATCAAAGGAAGAAGGACTCCAAATAATCTATACATATTTGAAGAAGGACCACAACAATGCTATTTGAGCAAGGATGATGAACACTGGCTATGGCATCGAAGGTTGGGGCATCTAAGCTTTTCACAAATAAGGAAAGCATGCAAATATCAGGCAGTTCGTGGTCTTCCAGATATCAAAATTCCAGACAACACTATATGCAAATCTTGTCAGTTTGGAAAGCAAACCAGAAATAACTTTCCAGAGAAGGAAGGATCAACTAGCATGCCTCTTGAGCTAGTACATACAGATACATGCGGTCCATTCAGAAAAAGAACACCTCGAGGAGAAGAATACTTGATATTATTCATTGACGATTTCTCCAGGTTTGTCTGGTTAGGACTTATGAAGCACAAAGATGAAGCATTCGAAAAATTCAAATCCTTCAAAGCCTTGGTTGAAAATGAATCAGGACACAAAATTAAGTGCCTCAGATCTGACAGAGGTGGGGAGTTTACCTCAAACGAATTTTTCGATTTCTGTGAAGAACATGGGATAAGAAGAGAATTCTCTACAGCTAGAACTCCTCAGCAAAATGGGGTGGTGGAAAGAATGAACAGAACAATCCAACAAATGGCTCGTGCTATGCTTGATGAATCAGGTACTCCCGCAACTTTCTGGGGTGAAGCTGCACATGCTGCGATTATTATTCTTAACAAAACAAATGTCCGAGTAAACAACACTCAAACACCTCATGAGCTCTGGAGTGGTGAGACTCCTTCGGTGAAGCACTTCAAAATATTTGGGAGCAAATGTTATATTAAGAATACTGATGAGCAACTTGGCAAACTTGAACCAAGAGCAGATGAAGGCATTCTTCTTGGTTATTCTCCATATAGCAAAGCATACAAGTGCTACAATAAAAGACTTGGCAGAATTGTTGACAACATTGATGTAGTGGTTGATGAGAAGGGATATATTCCTAGGCAAGTTCATCATGAAGACATTGAAGAAGATGAAGGCTACACTCAAAGGCAGAATGATGAAGAAGAAGAACCTCAAGAAGAACCAGAGGAGCAGGCAAGAATAGAAGAGAAGACTCCATCCAGATATGTTCAAAAGAATCATCCAGAATCTCAGATTGTGGGGCAGAAAGAAGCAGGAATACAAACAAGAAGAAGAATTGCAGAAGCCTCAAGCTATTTGGCATTACTCTCTTCCACTGAACCACAAAATGTGAAAGAGGCATGCAAAGATGAATGTTGGGTCAAAGAAATGGATGAAGAACTTGAGCAGATCGAAAAGAACAACACTTGGGAACTGGTTCCTAGACCAAAAGATAAGAATGTCATAGGGACAAAATGGGTCTTCAAGAATAAATTGAATGAAAATGGAGAAGTAATTAGAAACAAGGCCAGACTTGTTTGTAAAGGGTATGCGTAGCAAGAAGGGATATATTTTGAGGAGAACTTTGCTCCTGTAGCAAGACTTGAGGCCATCCGAATGTTCCTTGCTCTCTCAAGCTTTCAAAACTTCAAGGTATTTCAAAGGGACGTGAAATCAACCTTTCTGAATGGAGACTTAGAAGAAGAAGTATATGTTGAGCATCCAGATGGTTTCATTCTTGGGAATGATCCAAACCTTGTATGCAAATTAAAAAAGGCTCTCTATGGTCTCAAACAAGCTCCAAGGGCTTGGTACTATCGATTGGACAAATATCTTCACCAACAAGGCTTTTCAAAAGGATCAGCAGATAGCAATCTCTATATAAAAATTGAAAATAAAAAATTACTAATACTTGTTGTTTATGTAGATGATATTATCTTTGGCAGCAATGAAGAGACTATGAGTCAAAACTTTGCCTTGGTTATGTAGAAAGAATTCGAAATGTCACTACTTGGAGAATTGACATACTTTCTTGGATTGCAAATCCAACAAAATGAAGGAGGCATCTTCTTGTCTCAAACCAAGTACCTCAAGCAGATCTTGAAGAAGTATGGCATGGAAGATTCAAAGCCAGTATGTACACCCATGGTTACAGGATGCAGCCTCAGTGCAAATGATGAATCAGCAGCAGTTCATCAACCAACTTATAGATCCATGATTGGGAGTTTGCTTTATTTGACAGGTACCCGACCAGACATCATGCATGCAGTCCGAATAGTTGGGAGATTTCAGGCAAATCCAAAGGAGAATCATCTTCAGGCAGTAAAGAGAATCTTCAAATATCTTCAAGGGACACAAAATTATGGATTATGGTATCCTAGAGATACATATCTCACACTTCATGCTTATACAAATGCAGATTGGGCCAGAAGCGTGGATGACAGGAAGAGCACAAGTGGTGGTGCATTCTTTATGGGCTCTAGATTAGTATCTTGGTTCAGCAAGAAACAGAGTTCGATTGCCTTATCTACAGCTGAAGTAGAATATGTGGCTACGGCATCTTGTTTCACACAACTTCTTTGGATGATGCAGACCTTGCAGGATTTTCAAATCACTTGCACTTCACCAGTCTCTATCTTATGTGATAATACAAGTGCAATCAGCATTTCAAAGAATCCAGTCATGCAGTCAAAGACCAAGCACATACCAATCAAGTACCATTTTCTTTGGGAACAAGTGCTTGAGCAGAAGGTCAAGTTGGAGTATGTTCCTTCTAAGGAACAAGTTGCTGATATTCTCACAAAACCACTGCCCAGGGAAACTTTTGAATATCTCAGACAAAAGCTGGGAGTAGTTGATGCTTCATCCTGCTGTTGAAGCTTGTCTGTTCTACAAAAATTTTGGTATACGCAAGTTACGTAAGGGATATCCGCGTATATACGCCGATTTATACTGGGAAAGTCGCGTGTATGGGGTACGCGTGTTGCAGAAAGCATATCCGCGTGCATACACCATTTTCTGCAAGAGAAGTCGCGTATATGGAGTTCTGAACAGCAAAGCCAGACTCTGGTCAGAGAAGGTCTGAGATGGGTATGCCAGAATCCTTCAGGCACAGGTTCAGGGGGAGCAGCAGGCACAGGTTCAGGGGGAGCAGATTAAAGTTTCATAAAGCATTGTTGGCATTTAGATGCTTTTGGTTCTAGTACACAACTGTTGTTGGTTTCAACAGAAGGAGCTCAGAAGGAAATCTTGGATGCTGATCTAAAAGAGGTGTATCAGATGCTGCTTGTGACTTTCATAAGTCTTGGTCTAGATTTGTTGTCTCTATGTCATGTATCTCTTCTGTGATATCTCTTTTATGGTGTCAAGGTCATGTAACAGCCTATGTTGATTTCCCCACTATGCCTGGGATGGATGAATGATGTAATGTTATTGGTTATTATATTTCTGATGTATCTCCTCTTGGTTGGGAGTATGGATGCATGCATTGAGTCTTTTGGTGATAGGTAGGTCCTTTATGATGTATAAGTCTTGGTTCGTTTGAAGAACATCTTTTGCAGATCTTGCCTATAGTCAGGGGGAGCATGTTCAGCACAACAGAGCAGAGAAATCAGCATGTACTCAGGGGGAGCACAGCCCTTTGCCCTTGATGACAAAGGGGGAGAATGATTCTAAGGATCTTGGGGTTGCCATCAAGTCCAAAGGGGGAGATTGTTGGCATTATGAGACAAGTGTTGTCCTTGATGGCAAACCTCACTGATGACAACTCATAGTGCAGAAGGTCAGCAACAAGGAATTGATGATCAGACTATAAGAAGAAGAGAAAATTCATATACGCAGGTTCATCAAGCCCAAGTCACATGTACACGCAGGATGGCTTCAGTAAAAGCGTGTGTATGTGGAAAACTCTTTTTTGGTCCGTGGCGGTTATTCCTTGGAAGTTGTGCCTATGGTTTCGGACCATGGTGTCTCGACGGACGTGTCGATCCCTAGTTTTGAGTTGATGGTTTTGGATTTCTATGGTTTTGGCTCGTGGTATTGAGCAAGGCCTAAGGCTATATAAGGAGAAGAAGATCATTAGGCAAAGGTATCTGAAATGTCTTGAATATCTGATGAAGTATTAGATCCAGTATGCAGGTTATTGGTTGATGGTGTATTGCTTGATCTGAGCTAAGGAGAGATCTCATCGGTTGATGGAGAACAAGATCTAAGGAGAGATCGGGATCAAATGGTTTGAAATGAACTATATTTATATGGTTGATTATGCGAATTTCTAGATCTGCATACTGACACAATGTTATGTTCTGGGTATAACTGAAATCTGGTACAGCTGCAAGTTATGAAAATTTATTTTTAGATCTGTACGCAGGTTGTCTTCGGTAAAACCACGTGTATACGCGGGTTGCCTTCATAGTAGTAGCGTATATCTTTTGGAGCTTGATTTTTGGGTTGCAGCTGGATCTGACTGTTATTGCAGAGTTCTGTAGTCTGCTCTGTGTTCTGGTGACTGGGTTTGACAGGGTTTCAGTGGTTCAATGATTCAAAGATTGATGATGGTAGTATTGGTTGTTTTATATAATTTGTGAATGAATCATGCTCTTCAGATTGTAATGTTGTGCTTCAGGAGTATCCAGTCTGAAAATTGATGAAAAGTGGTACTGAAGGAAAGAAGATTGTAGGCCAGCACCTACGTACTAGTATCTTAGCTAGTACAAGAGAAAAGGGGGTTGGAGCTCCCTTCCAAGGAAGTTTGGAGAACGAGAGAAGGTTGAAGCCTTCTGGAGGTTGTAGCCTGCGTACTGGTATAAGGCTGCACCAGTACAAAAGATTGTAAACTGAAATTCTTATTAAAGAAAGATAGAGACGACTTGCAGCAGGTGGTTTTCACCCACATTGGGTTTCCACCTTATATCATGGTGTTCATGTGTGTGGCTTTTGTGTGATGATCTGTTTTGTTATACTGCATCTGTTTACTCTTAATATGGTGAATGATGACCTGATGCACTTAACTGAAGATAAACTAACTGAATTATAAGTTTTCTGGTTATACGCTGTTTTCCTTAGACACAGTAGCGTGTACACGCTGGTTCACTTAACTGAAGTAGCGTATATGTCTCTGAGCATTGAAAAAGTTTTATTGATCTGATAATACTGATTCACCCCCCCCCCCCCTCTCAGTATTATTTTCAACACAACAATGATAGTTAACAATAATATGTCACTTTTCACACCGGCCCAATGGATATTGCATGTGGCCTAGAATTTATAAATTAATTTCATTATGCTACTCACAACATGGAAAATACAAATTTCATTTTCATACCATTCACATAGTGATAATAATTTAAAGATTAACCACTTATCTTACTATTATAATAGTTCTCAACCAATTACCTTTTGAACTAAAAGGTATTTTTATACTTTGATTGCATTTTCTCTTATTCATAAAATAAAGAATGCATATGGAATCCAAGCACAATTTCGGTGAAGAGAACTCCCTTCTTATGTCGTTTTCATGTTTGTTACATTGATTCCCACTTCTTTCAAGTAGGCTAAGCTAGATCCATTTTAGTTTCTTTCTCATCTTCTTCTATCCCCTTACTACCATTTACCTTATGCACAAGTTTTAGCCAACGTCTTGCACTTCCATTTTTTTTTTAAACCCAAATCTTCTCCAAAGTTTATTTTTCTTTCACTTCTCACACACAAACAAACACCAAGCCCAAACCATAAAAGGAAACAAGAAATAATGAAAACAAATAAAACTACAGTGATAACACAAGGCAAAACAAAAAGGAAGCATTACCATGCTCAAGGAAATAGTGAAAACAAAAAAGAAAATATGAAGTCAATCAACAAAATACAAAACATATAATTTTTTTTAACCCATAACAACTCAATCTCGTGAGTTCTTGTGTTTGGTGTGTCCATCACCACCACCACACACAAAAAAAAAAAAAACAAAATTATACCGAGTGTTCTCCAAGTTTTATCACAACCTTATAATTTTAACATTAATTTAAATAGCTCCTTGCGGGATCCTCTCTTTTAGGGGAATTTCCCCTTTCTTGTTCACGATGAACTTGATCCATGTTATGTTGCACCATACCACTATCTATGCCATCACACACACCCAACTATTAGTTATATCAAAATAAATAAATCAACTATTATTGTTCCATGATAATATTAAGCATGTTGTTCTGCAACTATTCAGGCATCTAGGATTCATGTCCTTCACATGTTCCAAGAACCAAGAATACATATGAACATGCTTATAACCATTTTATCACAGGATCATAACTCTACCTTTTACCAAGGCTAACTTCATCAATTTTTGAAATTATCCTTTTACCAAGGTGTTGTTGTTGCGACAATGACCCTCCAAATTTTTTTCCTATGTTGTTTCCAATCCTATGCTAATTGTTGTTTCAAGCCCCCATGCATCATCATGTGGCTTGATTTGTTATTTGAGTGTTTTCTCGTAGTGTCTCATCCTCCTATTTCCATGTGTCTAAAGTGTCGTCACTTAATAATTAGAAGCATTCAAGGTAGTAAGTTTGAGGTTAGGTGAACTCACTGTCTTTCTTGACTTAGAAACTTGACTTCTAGCCATCCACACACTAAAAAAAGCACATGAAAGTGGGAAAAGTAAGAAAAAACCAAAAAAATCTCTCACAAAAGAAAAGGTGCACTTTGAGTTAATGAAGGCAGGGAATTAATGTGAGCGCACTCCTTCAGTATAAAGAAGTGCACCTTACCTGGGTGTACTCATTCAGGTTGAGCAAGTGTGCCCTACTCGGTCATAATCCAATGTGTCAAAGACATGCACCCTGTTAGTTGCATGCATGAGCTAACTTGTTGCATGAGAGCACACTCCTATAGAATAGGAATCACCTTAAATCCTTCTGAATGATTCTTCATGCGATGACAAGTGGTACACATGCATGAAGAAAATTTTCATGTTAATTTCTTTAAATAAACTTAGTTAATCATTCTTCCAATCATCATTTCATTTTAGTTGAGTAAACAGGTGGAGAATCAAGAAGTGCTTTATCAACCAATGCAGCAAGTAAGTTGCATGCTAAATCTGTTACCTTTTCTCATGATTCTGCTGTCAAATCTTGCTTTGTTTACTGTCAATCTCTTATTTTCTTGATTTTTTCCTAGGTTTTTAGTTGAATCTTCATCTTGCAAGCATTCATCCACTCTTGCATGCAAGTAACTCTTCACATTATTGAAACCCTTCATCTTCCACCATGCTTACGACAACAAATTTAAAGCCTTATAGATCATTCGTCTCCTCATATTAGGATCAAATTATGTTGTTTAAACTTGTTGCTGAGATTTTTACAGGCAAAGCGCACTACCTGAGCTCAAAGTTCCTTTAGCCTTGAAAAGTGTTCCCTATTTAACCCAATTTTCTTCCTGAGTGCATGGGCGCATCATGAAGGAACAAAGATTTTACCTTCAACCCTTCGGACTGATACAGTGCACATCCTTTCCCTTAGGGTGCATGGGCATATCACAAAGGCACGAAGTCTCAACATTTAGTACTTTAGCATGTGATAGTGTGCCCTCCTTTACCTTGAGCTCATAGGAACAATTTGAAGACCCAAAGATTTATTTTCTTCATCGTTCCTCCTTTTGGAGTGTGACAATGCATCATCCCATTCTCCCAGGGCATGTGGACACATAGGGAAGACTTGAAAGCCTCTTCCTTCGACTCTTCAGGGTTCTACAATGTGCCCTAGCTAATTTATTCCTCTTTCTTGAGCACATGAGTACACTACGAAGCCCCGAATGACCATGCATATCCCTTTCGAGCTTTGAAAGTGCACCCTCCTAGTTTGCATGTGCATTTTTCTTGCATGCAAGTTATTTTTGGCTATTGTTCATTATTGTTCATGATCTATCATATGTGATGACTCTTTGAACATGATGTACAAGTTTTGTTGCATAGTTAGTTGTTTGAAGCTAATCTTGTTGCTATGAGTGTGATTCCACAAACAAGTGATTGTGTTACAAATTTTGCTACTGTGTCATCATCTATTGGAGATATGTCATCTCATAAAGTAGCTTTGAAATAAACTTTAGAAGAAAACACTGGTGAGCATTTTAATGTTGGAAAGACCAATGTTTCTACAAATGTGGACTCTCACTGTTTTGTTGACAAGATGACAGAGGTTACCAGGATCAAAATCTACAACACATTCATGAAGGATAATATTTCAGAGGAGTTAGAAGATGCTCATGCATATATCCACATTAAGAAGTCCAGGATACATAGGATCACATGCAGATTCCCAGTCATGCCATGTTCTCAAGCTATTGAATGGATCATGACACATATGGATGACAAACGCCTTGTGCTACATAGTGAGACTGGTAGTCACCTCGCCAGCAATTATGGTGAGGATATGTAGAAATACTATAAGTGCTCAAGCCTAATGAGTATAGCAATGAAATTTTCTACACAAGAAGGGATACTCTTGACATGACTAATGTTATTAAACAATGGTGTCGAGAACCTGCCATGTTTCGCCATTACCCATCAACAATTTATCCAACAAATATCTTAAGAGAGGAATATCAGTATTTGATGGCTATGTATTTTGAAATGTTTTGGCTTAAGAACTCTGAGGTGTTCCAAAAAAATTGGATATGTGGTAAATATTTTAATTTAGCAGATATGTTATAATATGAATTGTAACGATAGGTGGGGCAAGCCAAAGCATATTTATAGGCAAATCAAGCACCAAAATTCTACATGCCTTCATATCTCCTAGATAGAATTTATGCATGATATGCATTCCCGAAACTATATTGGAACTAGACTCGTAAAGAGAAGTTCCAAGTTTGTTTCCACTGTAGGGAGTTATGATAAGGATGCTTCAGAGGTGCATATGACAAATTGGATGAAAACTTCTTTGCAACTACTTTCTTCCTGATATTCAACACTGATCCACCATGCATTATTGATCAAGTGAAGGGGTCCCTTCAATATATAACATACTAGTTTACAAATCTTAAGGGCACATATATTAGATATTTCATATCTCAAACAACCCCTCATCTTATGCTGTGATATGTGAAAAATCAAGTAGTCATGCAGGAAGTGGAAAATTAGTTAGATAAAGGGTTACCAGGAATTATTCAAAGGAGGAAGAAATCCCCTTGGCCTATCGCTTTATTGAGGATTAGATTGTACGAATTAAAGAGTCCCAAAGCATTGGAAGTTGAGATGGAAGAGTTGAAGTGCATAAACTTTGCCATCAAATACTTCCATGCTTCTGATCCTAGGCGATTTGTTAGGATGCATTGTTAAAGGTTCGGCCATAACACAGGGTATTAATTACTGTCCAGACCAGAAGACTAAAATATAAAGAACTAGTACAATGCCATAATGAAGACACATCTACCCATACAAGCTAGTTCACCCCATGACCCACCATCTCAGTACTTGAAAGAGAATGAGCAGGAGGATAAGGAAACAACACCTTAAGTAACGAAGCTAGCTCTTAGGAAAAGGATCAGGTATTTGTCAGGTGAGAGAAGTAGGAAATTGAAGGCCAACCCTTTAAACATAGGAGATACAAAAATAGACCCAAAGAGGAGAAAAGGGGATGAAGAAGAAGAAGAAGAGGAGGAGATAAGTAAGAAGGATGAGTTTCTTGAGAAGAAACAGATAAAAGAAGAAGATAGGACACATATAGAGGAAGGAAAAGACAGGCAGTCTCAGGAGGAGGAAGTAACACAGAGGCTAGAAGAAGAATGATTGAATCAAGAGCTAGAAGAGGAGCAGTTAGAGGAAGAAGATACCATCTAGCCCATGCATGATGAGCCCAGTTCTCTAGGTGAACAACCACTTATAGGAGGTCATCTTCCATTTGGGTAAATTGGGATTAAACCTCCACCAATAAATCGAGTCATGGAAGTATGCAGTGTAACATTTGATCAATTGAAGAAGCGTATTGTGTAGAAAAGGAATATATATTTCCCATAGGATGCTCAGAATATAGTCTCAGTAGGGTCAAAAAAGGTGGTTGGTGAGCCCTAGTATTTCACCAAGAGTGTTGCAACTCCCAAGGGATCCTCAATTCAAATTATCAACCAGAGGTTTGTACAAACCTAGAGGTGATATTGCTATATGCATAGTAGGTTAGGTTCTACTCATGTCGCCCTCAGTCATGAAATCAGATAAAAGGTGTTCAGGGATTCCTCCAATGAACTATAGTGAAAAATTCTTATGAAAGCATAATTCAACTTGATTCTAGCTATGAAAGTGAAAATGTCATTCATTCAAATGTAGATGCTAATTGACATTGCATGAAAGAGAAAGGGATAGTATACTTGCAGAAGTAAAGCTACTCTACTTTACACATTTAATCGAATCATTAACCTATTTACATGTATCATTGATCTACTTCACATTTTCTTGAAAATAAGGAATCTAACTTTTAACATGCTTATGGAAAATATACTAATTCTAACTTTGTTTTGCAGTGAGGAAAGGAGGACGTTGTAGTGGTCTAAGAGTATTACTTAATCATAAAATCACAAGTTGGGGCCATTATTCAACTTAAATAGGCTAGGATCGAAGTGGGGAGAAAAACTGGTTGAAAAGAGCACTGCTACAGGGCTACTACAAGAGGTCTTGTATTGCTACATGAGGCCCTGTTTTTCTACATGAGAGGTTATGAGAACCTTTTCAGGTTAGAAATGGTGTCTTGATAGAAGGGGAGGTTGGAAAAAAGTAGGAGGAAGTGAATGAATGTTGGGGGATACCCCAAGCCAAGCCTAAGACCTCTCAGAGGTCTATCTTTCACCAAGGGTGATGCCCATGGTGTCCTCTATTTTCCTTAACATAATGACTGTGGAAATAAAGTTTGAGAGTAGTGTGATGTGCAGAGTAAGAATATGGAATGGTCCAGGTGGGGATGGAAAGATGTGCCCACACCTTCAGAGAAACACAACCCTGCAACTAGCCAAATACATGAATAAAATGACTAATAACACAGTGAGATAAACTATCATGTAAAAGATGAGTTGAATTTGACTAAAATCTATTATATTCCACAAAACTACTATAATCATTGAACTAACTCCTAAGTTGTAGAGAATAAACATGAAAAATTATTACAACTAACATCTATCTATTTCCAAGAAATCATAAACAAATTTTTTTGGACTGAGATTGTAAATCTTTCCAATCACTCTTCCCATAAGAGAGGTGACAGGGAAGGCTGCAATCATATGTTTTTATAGCTTAAAATCTACTAAAACAAGAGAAATACATGAAATTATTTGAAATAAAAACAATAAATAAATATAAAAGAGGGACTAAATCCTCTTGGTTGGGCCCAAACCCAAGGGTTTCAGCCTTCTAAAACTAGCTCAGATGCATATCAATGGAACACTTCTCATTAGCATAAAATAGTAGTCTCATACATCACATGAAAGTTAAGAATAAGAATGTAATGAATTGGTATCAGAAGCTACTCTTATCTCAATCAAAAACTTCAATCCTAATGAGTTTTTCAGCTGGTTTATTTATACAAAAAGGTAGCTGATGGCACTTCCCTTGAAAATAGGAGCAATTCCCTCTAAGATCTCGAAATGTGTGGATCTGGTTCTCCTTGATCTTCACATGGACTTTCAGTCCCTCGGATGCTAGTGAATTCGAGCCATGAGTGAGGATCCTATGATCCTAAGCCGAGTTAAAGAGTTAAGGAGGTGGACAAACTCCCTAGATTCTCTCTTGGTTGTCTCCATCAAGCCCCTACATGGTAAATATCTCCAAAAATCCTTCTTTAACCTGCATATTAATCACATTAGGCCATACAATATGAAAAACACTTTTTAGTCTTCCTACTAAGCATATTATGGCTAAAAATGCAAATTAATGTGAGAATGATAGTTTTAAGGGTTGGAGGATAGCATAATGAACTTCAAAATATGCCTATTAATGGGTCCCATCATCACCCTCCTACTACATGTGTTTCTCATCCTATGAGAAACTTAGTCATCCATATGAAGCTCATTCATGGCCCTGGTGGCCTCTATGACATCCCATGGTTCCTTAGAGGTGTGCCTTGCTGTGGATATAAACCAACATTTGTCTCTATATTTGTCCATACCTTTTGTTCTTTTGTCTGGTTTTTTCCTTCTTGAAAGCCCAATAGAAAGGGTGGATTGAATTTGAGTCCTAATCATTTGATATTCAGTATTTACATGATTCTTTTGTACAATGAGGTTATTTCCAAGGAATTCCTTAGCCCTTCAGGAGAGTGATACTCTCTCATTTGTAGACTGTGGGGTGAGGCATGCCACCTTCTCTGAGAAGATTCTAGAAACTCTATTCCTAACATCCTAAAAGTATATGTTATGCTCCTATACCAATAGGTGTCATATTTCATGATTGACTTGATGAGCTCTGTAATATGTTCATACCTTTTCTTGTTGCAAAGGTTTTCCATATTGTCAAAAAATAAAAAAATTTAAAAAATGTAAAGAGGGTATACCCTAAAAGAAAAATCAAAGGGTAAAAGGAATAAAATGGTCAAAAAAATGAGAAGAAATGAACCCCAAACAAAAATAGACTAGGAAACTGTGCAAGTCTAAATGCTACTACTATTTCATTTTCTATAATAAGTAATTGTGTGCAACTTGTTAATCTTATGCCACAATTAATGAAGGGAGAAACTGTTCAAACTTGGCTCTTTCATCTTTCAATTTCATGCTGTAGAGATAGAGAATAAAATCTGATCAAATTGTTTAATCTTGGTAGATAAGTAGATAGGTAGAGTGAATAAAAGGAGCTCAATAGTTTAATCTAAGCCCTTGTATGTAATAAGGTTAGACTTAGATAGGTTTCTCTATGTAAAAAAAGAAGTGTGATAAGGGTTTGCCAGTATAAATGCACCCTAATAAAGAAGAAAAAATGTCAGGCTAAAGTAGGTAGGGTAGGTAGATGATGTTGCAGAATGATACTTGTGATGAAAAATGCTTCTAAATGTGTTGATCTTTACTTTCCTCACCAGTGCAAGGCATACATTACACTTGATGCAATTCAAGCAAGGCAAGGATAAATAACTAACTTCCATTCACATTTTCCCCTAAAGATTTCACTAATTCCCCCTAAAAGTATTAAGGACTTTGAAAATCAAAGGGGCTCAGAGCATTTCTCTGACTTCTGGAGGGACCAGACCCTCGGCCCAATGATCTAAAAGCCTAAGTACTCAGAAATCATCCATCCATCATTCATTTCATTTCATAAATTTTCCTAAGTAAAAAACCTATCTTAGGAAATGCATAATATCGCTTAAAAGACCCGCTTTTCCACCTTAGCCTAAGTTTTAATGTAAATTGCAAACATTCGCTTAGCACTTATTATCACTTTGTTTCATATTAACGACTAACACCATTATTATATAAATCCAAAACATTTACCCATTTCCCGTATTATGTAAATATATTAGAAACCCCGATATTTTATGTATTCCCACCCCGATGGTATATAACCATTATATAGTTAAGATAGGAATTAATAGGTTTATTTGAAACTTATTAAAAACCTTTCCCCACCGTGCAATAAGGGATTAATTAACCATTTGGGTTAATTAATAACCTACCCATCAATCAATAAAATTGGCCTCTATACGATTATACCATGTTTTATTGTACCGGGCCCTGCTACATAACTCCCCGCCATCCCCAACACCCGTTAGCCATCCGATCTCCACATTTTCATCCAACGGCTGACGGACATATCATGACCGCCATTCCCACCTTGTTTTAACCCATGATCACTCTGCAGTTTTCTGTCGTACCCCCGCCGCGTGTTGCTCACTCCACATGCTCACTCACCCTCTGTTCAAAACCGCCTAGCCCCAAAAGCGGTGCAACGCTTACCAGTTACCACCCTTCCGCATAACGACAACACGTCCCATCACGCTGATGTCATCCACCTATTAAATGCCAAAAAGCCCAGACAAACTGAATTTCGTTAAATAAACGATAAAAACGTCATTTTCACCACTATCCACTGCAAACTGTGCTCCATGCAAATTAACGTTCACTCGACTATCCGAGTATTCAGCCCACCACCTGGCTAAGGAAATCCAACGTCGTGCTCTGCAGTCCGCCAACCAACCTAATATTACACAGTTTTCCTCCTTAATCCAGGTATTTATCCGTTTTACCATGTTAACCTACAATTTCAGTTTCTGCCGAGAACTCTATCAGTGAAAGCCAAATCTCAAGATAAATACAGTCTGTAATTACCATAAAAGACCCCAAAATTGTTGTTTGGTCCATTTTTTCCCCAGAAAGCCCCAATTCCAGTTTGAATACATAAGAACCAAACATGGAAACTCTTATAGCCCTAAATGTCGTACCCATTAATGCTCCTCACAAAGACTTAGATTACCTACCTCTTGAAAATAAAGCTTTTCAAATAAAAGATTTATCTGGTGATAGGAACCATCTTCAGGCCTTCTGCCAAGTCAGAGATAGCTATTTGAACAAGTTTGACATTTTTGGACTGTGGTAATCTAATCTTCCCATGTATTTCCTCCCCTCAGTCCATGTTTTCCCAGAAACAATTCATCATTGCTGTGCCAACTATGACCCTATCCATAGAGCAGTTATGTCCCCATCCCAAACTGTCCTTTTTCCCATAATTGCTAAGTCCATTAATGAAATGATACAGTTCCACTCCACTAAGCCCCTTGCTCCTCTTTCCATGGGGTATCTACTTGAAAAAGCATCTCAATTGCCCACATTAGAGATAACCCATATTGTTTAGACCTTCATGCTACCAAAGCACCATCCTAAAGGTCCACCTCCTTATCTGCAGACTTTTTTCACTGACACTGGCAAACTCATTATTGAAATGATATCCCTGATCATGGGATTCAATTCCAGTGAATATGTTGATGACATCACCTTAGTTTTACTATCAATCTTTACTCCAGGACAACCCCCTGCTGTCAGATATGACTATGCCACTTTCATTACCAAAAAAATCCATGATCAATTCATAAGTTTGGATAGGGAAGGAATCCTCAAATATACATCTTTTATATACAATCTTTTGTTGTATCATCAGCCAGACAACTTTTCTTTCCCCATCAGGAAATTGGACTCAAAAGGAAATTGAAGGTCTATGATTTTTTGGAGTTCCATCTTTCATAAAACCAGTGAGTCCCCTTATACTTATAATGAGTTCATTGACTGGTTTGTACATCCAGCAACTGCTTTATTGATAGGCGTTTCCCCTCCTAGGATCATTGGTGACATGAAGAAGATTATGCAGCTCTCTAAACAGTACAGGATAGGTGACTAATACCTGTATCAAAATCACACAGAAATAAGAATGTATGGGTGTGAACTTTTCCCTTTCAAGTTACCTAAATATGTGCCCATGAGATTATTTGCACTAGAATACTTTAGACAACTTATAAATGTAGACTTACCCATTTTTGTAGCACAAAGAAAAAGGCTCAGCTAAGAATCAAGAACCAGTTAGGCCCTTTTGTAATCAATTCTAGGGATGCATGGCAAGAAGCTGAAAAGATTTTAGAAGACCACCTTAGATTGAAGAAAAGTTTTTGGTGGGTGCCATATGACCCAAATAGTTTCATATGTGACAGAAGGACAAAAAACAGGCTATTAGTTTATATACATCATAGGATCCCAGAAATTGAACAGTTTGCAAATCAGGATGAATGGGTAGAAGGGACCCTAATAGAAGAGATTAGTGAACAGGAAAAGATGGAAAATGCTATGAGAGATCTTGAGAAAACCCTTGACCTGGATTCTTTTGGGCAGGTATTTTTCAAGCTATCTCAAAGGCCAGAAAAGGGGGCATCCAGTGCTGGAACTTCTCAACAGCCTCCACCAAAAGTCAACATACCAGCCACAGGCACACCTAAAGGGAAGGAAGTAGAGACCACATAATAGCCCACAATGACAAATCAGCCTGAAAAGTCCAAAGAACAGGGTCAAGAACCAACTCCTCCACCTCAAACTAAAGCAGTAGAAACTCTAGTGTTGCAAACTCCTCTAAATGAGGAAAGAGGAAAAAAGAGGGACAGGGAAACCACTACTCCTGCCAGTGGATCCATGGAACAACCTAGGACTAAAAGACAAAGATTGAATCCTCTGTCAAAAGAGGAAATGTTGAAAGAGACTATAGACAGCCACAGAGAAGAAACGGCAGTGAGCCAGCAAACTTCTCCATTGGGAGAAACATCTCTTAGCTCACAAAGACAAGAGCTAGAAAGACAGCACAGTGTAGAAGTATCATCCACTAGACCACAAAGCAAACAGGCCTGAGACATTAAGAAGAAATTTACAGAGCTAAAAGGCAGGAACGATCGAGTAAGGCTTCAAATTTACAATGAAGATGGCCCCCTCAAACCAGCAGATATTGATGTCAGCTTATGATATTAAAGAAGGAAAAATGATAATGAGTCATTTTAAGCCAAAGGTGCAGCAACCCCAGTCAACAGCAGATTCCATCAGAAAAAATTTGGAGGTCCTAGGCAAAGATATTCATCCTATGGACCTGATTGAACTTCACAAGCAAACTGGGGAAATGGTCATTTCCAAACTGACTGACAAAGCAATGATGTCCCACAAGCTACAAAATTCCTTGGATAATACAGCTGCTCAACTTCACTTAGAAAAAGCCTCTTCCATAGCCAAGGATAACAGAATAAAATCATTAGAAGAGATCATCATTATATTGGGACATGATCCCAAAGATGCTAAATGCATACAAGCTCTGATCAAGAAGAAAGGAGGACATTGCTGCCTTGAGGAAACAGCAGAAGCTACCTCCTTCAAGACATTCTCAGACAGCAGAAGTTGTACAACAGAAATCAGAAGAAGATATGATGGACCTGCTCCTGAAACTTAATGAAAGATTGAATGATATAGAGCAGGCATTAGAAAAAGCACTGAAGGAAAAGAAGAGAGAGTCGACCTCCTAGCCTCCTAAAGTGATTCCTATAGGTACATCAACAACAATCCCTTCTGTACTTGGAACAACATTGGCTCCAAACATCCCAACAGGTACAACAGAGGTGATTACAGGTACATCAACAGCAGGAACAACATCAGGAAACAATACTAATATGAGCACTAAAGAATTGATAAATGCCATGGAAGAACTAAAATTACATGTTACAGAATTAAAAGAATCAAAAGAACGATTGGCTAATTTAGAAAAGAAATATGATGCCTTAAAAATAAATGTTGCAGAAAAAACCAGGGAGATTAAAGCCTTAGAAAAGAAAGCTAAAACATTAGAACAAGAGCTCACTTTTAACAAGCCTCTAGTAGAGATCAATAAAATCCTTTGGGCCAACATCATTCAATCTATCAATGATGTGTGGGTATGTATCCAAGTGATTTATGAACAGATTGATTTAGTAAAAGCAGCACATGGAGAAATTCAAAGAAGAAGAGCAGAGTTAGGACAAATGCCTGAACAAGCCAACAAGCTTATACATTTCTTAAATAATAGAAATAGGGAACAACTGGAAGCACTTGGAATCCCTGATAAGACTGACACTATTTTGGAAATCAAAAGGGTGCTAACTAAAAGAACTTTGATGCAGAATCTGGAGAGAAGATGCCAAGATATGCAAGTGGAAATCAATTCTTTGATGGAGAAGTTCACAGTTTTGTAGAATAAAGGGCTACCAAGTCCTTTGGCCATCAATGACAGATTAATGAAGCACATTGATTATGTAGGTAAATTGAATAAGTATGCTATAGATCAAGCTAGTTCATCAACAAGTGCATCAGGAATAAAAACACTTCCTACAGGCCGAGTTCTCTATGACAACTTGGAGAACTTATTCTATATTGAGCATGAGGTAAAGCATTTGTTTCAACTCCAGCCTAATTTTTTCAGATATACAAAAACTAAGGAGACTCTGAGGAAACTCCAGAAACACAGATTGCCAAAACAAAAATGGTGGGAAGACATATTGAGAATTTTGTAAATTTATTTTTGGTAAAAGGTAAATTTTCGACTTTTACCATAACAAGATGAATAAAGATGAAAAGGGGTCAAACAACTTCAAGTGTATCAGAACACGTGAAAAGTATTGGTCAAAACAAGGCAGCTAGTACAGAGTTACTAAAGAGGATAACAACAAGCCAAATAAAAGGGCCTGCCTCCTGCACATTCAATGAGAATAGGAACAGCCCATCATCAGTTCACTTTTCTCCTATCTTTGAGACTAAGTGTTTCTATTTTTCTGTAAAAATAATTAGTTATCACTAGAATATATCTCACTTTGTTATGAGATATTTTTGTAAATATTTTTTGTATAGATACCCCCTCAATTGGACTATTGAGTGTGGATTCTTAGATATTGCTGTAACATTGACTATTTTGGAACAAGGCGCTGTTTGGACCAACTTTGTGGCTTGCTGGATGAAGAATTGGAGCTAAGGACTTTGTCCAAATTCCTGAATCAAACACCAGATTAATAAGTTCATCTATACCTTGTGTTTTACAGTTTTCCTTGTTTAAAATATCATCTACGTTTCACATCTAAATGATAAAAGAAAAAAAATAACTCATAATTTGCTTAACTGCACTCTGCTTTCAATCATTATTATTCTCAATGTTTTCTTCTGAACTAGAATAAACAATGAATTCTTGATTGCTCTTGTTTCCTAGTTTGTTCATTTTAATCATTTAGTGAAGAATTCTTGATTGCTCTTTACTGATGGTTAGTCATTTTCTGCTCATTTAAAGTATTTTAATATATTCTTAGTTGTCCTTTAACCCTTTAAGCCTATTCCATTTTCCAGTCTCTGATTGCTCCTTGTTTCACTACCTTGCTCTGTTAAACCATCCTTTGTGAAGAAACCAATTCTAGTTAAGCCATTTTCTTTGACTCCATTAGCCCCATGTGTTGGACACCTAATCCTAAAGGGTTAGTGTGGAAGCTGAAAAGACTAAGCAGTCCAAGAGACCTTGGGATCTGAAACCCAAGAGTCACAACATTGTATTATAAATGTACATCTTCTGTTAATAAAAAAAATGTACTCAATGATTTATCTTTCATATTGTGTTTGTTGTCCATGTGTGTTTAACATGGTATCAGAGCAGCCGAATTCTGGCCCTGCTCATATTTGAGTCACTGTTTGCTTGTGGCCTTTTGTTGTGTTTCTCTCACCTGACCTATGCATTGACCATTAATGTTATGTGGGTCGTGAACTCCTTGTGATATTTTTGGTTGATTAATTTATGTGCTGGTGTTGAATTCGTTATATATATTTGTGCTGGCATATGTACAATTTTCGGTGCATTTGAATGAATACAACAATGTGTGCATTAAAAGCCCTGGCGCGCTGGCTCTGCCATCCCGACATTCCTGACCTCTGAAATCCGCAGGTCTCTGGCTATTTTAAGATTCTCTGTCTGACGACATTACCTGCGCTCTCATTCTCTGCCATTATCTGCGCTCTGCTCCATGTGATTTGTTGTAATTATGAATGGTCCATAAAAAGCATATGCGTTGGCTCCCATACGCTTCTACGTTACACCATTGACTGCGCCCTCTGTCCTGAGCGCATCAGATCTGCAACTAGCCTCCATTGAATGTCCACACCTGCGCTGCCCTGACATTCTATTTATGATTCCTGCGCTTCTCTGATCATAAACGTTTCATATTCCGAATGATGTCCATCAGTTACATTCGAATTCTGTCTGCCATATTCCCTTGAAACTGCTGTCTGCACTGTCTGTCCATAATTAACGCCTCCGTCCAGAGCGCTACTCTGCCATAACGCCTAACAGGAGCAAATTGGTCAAGAAAAACTGCGTTCCTCACACTATCAATCAACAATTCTACCATCTCGGGGAGATAGGTTTTGAGAGCATCGAAAGTGTACCCCATCTGTTCTCGGGATGCCGATGCCGTAACATTCCCTCCGATGGCTTCCACCTCACGTACCATCCGAAGATGGCTTCGGTTCTTTGTGGTTTTGAACGCCATTCGTTCCAGGAGGTGAGTTGCCCCGCTGGACAACGGGGTCTCATACACGGAACCACAATCAACGTACAATCCAATTGATGCAGTGGGGCTCGAAGAGTTTTCGGATGCAACTTTGAGACCATTTGGAAGGGTCGTGACAATGGTCTTTGTTGGTTCCACATGATCTGGAAGTGTAGCCGGAATACAGAATCGATTACTGTAAATGTGTGTCTCTGTGTGTTTGTTTTTTGGATCTGTCAATCTGTTCACAGTGTAGATCAGAATTGTTAGAAGAGGGGCACAAAAGCTTCTTTGCCCCCGTTGCATCCAGAACCGACTTCGTGAGTGGTTGTTGCTTCCCGCCTGGTGTAGAAGTTTTCTTGACAAAGAAAATGTAGAATACCCATTGTAGCAGTTCAGGGGCGAAAATCCTGTATAGAAAGATGACATTATACCACATGGGGATGGTCACATAACGCTTTCCTCTGCACGCTCCTTCCACGATAGCCTTCGCACAGTCTTCTGTGAAGACAACGGAAGAAGGCCCAACTTGCACATCTCGAGTTTCTTGGTCGACTTCCACCTCTCCTCGTTTGGTGACAAACTTGCCTATCATCATTTCTGACTTGATCCATCCTGGTGTTGCAATAGTAATGCTCACGGAAGAACCCACCTCTGCTCTCAGACTATCATAGAAATTAATCAGTGCAGCTTTTCCCGCATTGTAGATGCTCATCCGAGGCATCGGCAACCATCCCGCAGCAGAGGCAGTCACCACTATTCTACCAGAGGATCGCTTCAAATGGGGAAGCGCATAGTATGTCGGGTAAACGTTCCCCCAAAACGTGACATCCATAACATGTGGAAAAGCAGAAGTGTTCGCTTCTTCAAACAGGAAACTACCTGCTATTGCAGCATTGTGAGTTTATAATAATTCAAGGCATCAATATTTTCTGAACCATCCAAATATTATAACAATTATCAGACTATTATGTTTTTCGAATGAGTATGGTCACTATTTGCTGTGTGTAACTTCTTTCGCAATAAGGGAAGAATATTGTTGGTCACTTCAACTCCGTTTTTCTGGTTCGACTGTCGGAAGGTGCCTGGGCGCAAGGAAGAAAGATCTTCGAAACCATCGTTTTGCATGCACTCTTGGCGTCGCCTGAGAGATCAGAATTCCACCAGGTTCCACCAGCAGAATTTGAATAGCCAGACTTTTACATCTCTTTAATTCACATTGGTATATATGTTACATGGCTTTTGTTGAATTCCATCATCCGCAAATCAGAAGAAATAATAATGGAGGCTTCCAAGACATATATCCACGGACATGTGACAAATTAAGGGCCCGGAACATCACAGAATAAGGGTTGGATCTTTGGTTTAGAAACGTCTCTCCTTGCAGGAACGTACAGTGGCAGACGTAGCTCGGATTTGAGATCATTACAGCCTCGGTGGAACCTAGAATTGTGCGTACTGTATCCTCGGTGGAGCCCATAATTGTGGCTATTGTAAACTTCGGTGAAGAAGTCAGACCTTGGCCATATTGCAGAAAAATAATACCAGAAGTTTTTTGTGGCACTTCTGGTGTTCATACAACTTTTTGTATTTTTTACCTATAGAAATCAAGAAAGGTCATCTCATTGAACAAAACTTCATCAACTACCTCGAACTGTGGACTAGTTTAGCATTCAGATTTCTCTTTTCAACTTTGTATTCGGTCTAATCAGTACAATGTTTTGTTTGTTTCACTGGTACTGTTGTGTACTCAATTATATTTACTCGTGCCCCTTTGGTGAACTTCTTGTGCATAGTATCTCCTTTGAAACACATCTAGAAGATAAGCTTGTGTGAATACTAGTGCGATAAAAATTCCGGAAGATTGCCTTGCATCCAGTAACAGAAATTAAAGGTGTAATTGATTGACAAACACCGCAGAAATTGCAGAAGTATCCATCCAAAGCGAAAGAATTCATTTTATTGAAATACTGATCAGGGAGTTGCTTATGTTGTGGATATTGTTTATTTTTACACAGCCAGTGGAGAGTGTTGTGGGAATTTCTGAAGGAAGTCCTTGGGAAGGTTCTGGTGCCCTTTTGCCTGTGTAATCAGATTGAAGAAGTTGTTTCCTCTGATCATCTTCTTTATTTCAAGCGCTGCATAAGAGTTTGGTGGGTTGTATGAAGGCAGTAATTGTTCTGGCAATTAAAAGTAGCCTTTTGTGGAGGAAAGTTTAGTCATTTGTATTGTCATAACATGTTGCATTCTATATGCTGGTCATGAGCTCGATGCTGATCATGAGTGAACTGCTGATATTGAAGTTTTGATAACCATCATTTCTGAAGGAGTACTTGAAGGTTCCAAGCAAGTTTGCAATTGCTGTTGCCCCAGTTGTTGTATTTAAAACTCATTATAGTGCATTGATTCCTTGATTCCACTGCTGCATAAAGATTTTGGTGAGCTGATTGTAATCCTTTATATTGCACACTGATCATTCGCTGACATTTATAAAGGATATTGCTGTGTACTGTGAGTAGATATTACTTTTCTGCATTGAGTAGTAGTTGTGATCAGTTTTTTAAGGTGTAAATCAGACATTGAAAGAAAAATGGCCAGAACCAGTGAAGTATTACAGTTCCTTAAAACTTTGATATTATCTACTGTTGATGACACATTACAAATCAGCAAAGGATCTCTCTCAGAAATTCAGACATGTTTACAAAATGCACAAGAAAAGATCGATTTTTTGCAGCTTGAATCACAGCTACAGCAAGAAGAGCTACATCAAAATAGACACCATTCTGAACCTGTTTTTGTTCAGAACATTGAGACAACCACCCATCAGCAGCATGTTAATAATGTTACAGATAAAGCAGCAGTTGTACATGCAGATGCAGAAACTCAATCTGCACTTCCCAAGCCCATCATCAGACCTTGGGAACAGCTTGTCCACAACAAGCACAGAACTGGTCTTGGATATGACAAGGACTTGTCCTTTCATATTCCAGACTACTCAAAGCCCATTCAGTTTCAGAGTGCTGGATTCATTGATGATAGTTCACCTGCTTCTCATGACAGTTCAGCTTCAGTTGTTCCAGACTCTGCCCCTCTTCTACAGCAACAACAACAACAACAACAAAAACAACAGATCGTGAAATGCCAACACTGTGATCGAGTTGGCCATCTGAAAGATCACTGTTTTGATCTTCATCCATGTGAGCACTGTCATAAAACCAACCATTCTTCACACAGATGCTTCAGAAACAAACGTCCTGCAAGAACAAAGATTCATCTTGGATGGATCGCTTCTTGGCAATGGGCATCAACAGCCAAGAAGATATTCCAAACACATGTTAGAACTTGTTCTAGAGTATTGAACAGTCTTGCAGTTGAGTTTTCTCCATCTTCTCACCTTGTATCTGACAGGGGGGGAAATGATGGTCATCTACAAGCTTCAAAGTCACATCAAGCGAGCCTGAGCCACAACCTGCCACACCAGTTTCAGAGTTGTAGCCAGAGACAAAGATGCCTGTGAACAGATTGAGAACACTTCCTCTAGCAGAAGACACCAGCTTCTTGCCAGTTTTGGAAGAGTTCCAGGAATTTCATTAAGCATTCCAGAGTTGTTGGTTATCCTTAAACCATCACAGATTGAGAACACTTCCTCTAGCAGAAGACACCAGCTTCTTGCCAGTTTTGGAAGATTTCCAGGAATTTCATTAAGCATTCCAGAGTTGTTGGTTACCCTTAAACCATCACAGATAGAGAACACTTCCTCTAGCAGAAAACTTCAGTTTCTTGCCAGTTTTGGAAGAGTTCCGGGAACTGCACTAAGCATTCCAGTGTTGGTGGTCATCCTTAAACCACTGCCCTTTTTTACCAACATTTCATAGAGCACATTCAGCCTAGTGTTGCCATGCATTTTTGCACATTTTGTATTACAGTTCTCTTCTTGGACTCATACATAACCCTTCGGATTAAGGGGGGGAATGTTGGACACCTAATCCTAAAGGGTTAGTGTGGAAGCTGAAAAGACTATGCAGTCCAAGAGACCTTGGGATCTGAAACCCAAGAGTCACGACATTGTATTATAAATGTACATATTCTGTTAATAAAAAAAATGTACTCAATGATTTATCTTTCATATTGTGTTTGTTGTCCATGTGTGTTTAACACCATGGACTAAGCTACTCAGTCTTACCCCTTTGCTATTCAATTTCACCACCCAAACTCAAACAAAACCCCCAAACTTCACAACTAGCCAAATATCTTTTAAAAACCAAGCTAAATCATAAAGAGAGAGCCCTCTCTGAGTACAAATTGGCTAGAATCTGTACTTAAAAGTCGGTTTTTGGTTACCTCAAACCCCTTTCCTCTTCCCAATAACTTCTAGGAAAATCCGAGTGATAACATAGTGGCGACTCCAATGGGGATCTAAACATTTTGTTTGTTACTATTCTTTACTTTATAAACTACAGACGGAGCCTGAAGTTAGCCATGTAGCCTTTGAAAAGAAGTAAATGAATGTTGCTTCAGTCTATCTCTGGTCTACTTTATGGATTGAACATCTAGTTTCAAATTCCTGATCAGTTCCTTTTATTATCCAATAAGTCTTTAAGAAATTTAAAATCCTATATCTAAAAGCTTTTTAAAAAAATTGTAAGAAGTTGTTTTTGCCAACCCATTTAGAGAAAAAACCCAAAAATACACCTAGAAACATGGCTTCAGAAAGGACTTGTTACACCAGAGCTAACCCTGATCCAAATCCACCCCCTGTGTTTGAAAACCCTAATATGATCCCTAGGATTCTTAGGAGACAAGATAGCCAAGAGAGTTCTGCCAGTTCACGGCCTTTACATAGATCAACATCCTGTCCAGATAAGTGGATTTACCTTTAGGAGGAACCCTTTGATGAATGGTTTGAGACCTCTTTTTTTGTAACTTTTTCTAAATCTGGGTTAGCCCACAGAGTTCATGATCCTTTACTCATCGAAAATTTACAACTTGAATTTGTCACTTCACATCTTGACAGACATTTGCAGAATTCCATTCAATCTGAACTTACCTCTGTAGAAACATCAAACCTTTCTGTGATCACTTCAGCCTCTCCAAGTTCATCTCAACCCCAAGCCACCCCTTCCACCCCTCCATCTACAACTCACATTCTCATTGTTATCCCTGCTCAACCATCTGTCACACCTACCCCTCCATCCATGGAAAATAGATACACTCCTCTGCATTTACCTACCAATCCAAGGGCTATGCCCCAATACTATCAAAGCAAAATCACTCTTTTTGATGGCTCTGGTACTTACACTGCACAACAACATACTAAAAAGATGACAGACTTGTTGGCATTATGGCACAGGTTTGGCACTATGGCACAAGTTTTGTCCTTGATGGCAACTCTCTCTGGTGACAGATCTCAGTTCAGGCTCTCAGAATGCAGGAAAAATATATATACGCAGGTTCACCTAGACTAAGATACACACGAGTTAGATGTTACAAAGGCGTGTATGCGTATACATGCACTTTCACGCAAGGAAAAGCACGTACATGTTGGAGAACTTACTTTTGGTCCATGGTATTTAGTCCTTGGTAATTGAACCTATGGTTTTGGGCCATGGTATCTCGTCAGAAGTGTTGATCCCAAGTATTGGGTCGATGGTATTATTTTGTTATGGTTTTGGACCGTGGTATTGTGAAAGGCCTAAGACTATAAAAGAGGAAGGAGATCATTTGGCAAAGGATTATCTGAAATATATTGAATATCTGATAAAGTGCTAGAACTGGAATACTAATGATTGGGGTTATGGTGCAGATTTAGATCTGAATGAAGGAAGAACCTAAGCGCAAGGAGATAGATAAGTTTTATTGATGGGTCAAAATCTTAAGGCTTGAATAATAGTATCTTTATATGATTTGATTTGTTATATGTGGCGCATGCTTGATCTATAAATCTGGTAATCTGGGTTAACTAATGTCTGAATGTTTGAAAGAGTGAGTTATTCTTTATAGATCTGTATGCAGGTTCAGTGAAGTGAAGATTCGTATACACGTTGGTTCCATGAATAAAAACAACGTATACTTAGGTTGGTCCAAACACAGAAGCATATGCATACATGTTTCTGGTTATTGAAGTAGCGTACATCTCTTGAATTGTGTTCTAGCTGCTTCTGTTTATTGCTGTAGTGTTCTGGGTTCAGAATTGGTGTGTGGTTACTATTACTGTGTTCTGGGTACAACTATCAGAGAAGTGTCTAGTTGATTCAGTGTTAATTGGTGGAAAGGAGATTGTTTGATGCAGAAATTCTTGATGATTGATTGATGTTCATGGATCCAGTCTGAAAATTTATGAAACGTGGTCCCCGGAAGCAAAGAGAAGGTTGTAGCCTTCTGTAGGTATTAGCCTGCATACTAGTATCCCAGCTAGTACAAGAACTAAGGGGGTTGTAGCTCCCTTCCAGGAAAAGCTGGAGAACGAGAGGGGGTTGTAGCTCTCTGCAGGTAGCAGCCTGCGTACTGGTAAAGGACTGCACCAGTACAGAAACATTGTAAAAAGAAGTTTCTAGTTAAAAGAAGATAGAGACGAATTGCAGCAAGTGGTTTTCACCCACATTGGGTTTCCACCTTATATCTTGTGTTCTTGTGTGTGATTATATTCTGCTCTGTTTCACTGTTTCTGGCTACTATTTATTTGATTCCGATACATAGATTAATGATCAACATCTGTAAGATAAATTAAATTATAAGTATGCATGGTATACGTGGGTTTCCTTATCTGTAGTTGCGTATATACGTGGTTTTAACTAACTGAAGTAGCGTATACGATCTGGGTTTGAAAAGAAAATAATTGACTTGATAATACTGATTCACCCCCCCTCTCAGTATTATTTCCAACAATTGGTATCAGAGCAGGTCCTTCAGAAGAAGCTTGACCGCTTGAAGGAAGATCTATCATCATGAACAACTACGAGAGAGAAGAATCAATCAGGCCACCAATTTTTGATGGTACCAACTTCGTCTATTGGAAGGTAAGAGTCACAACCTATCTTCAATCTCTTGGTACAGAAGTCTGGGATATCATAGATACAGGGTACACTTTTCCTTCAGCAACTCCTACAGATCAAGCTGGTAAGAAGCAATATGAAACAAATGCAAAGGCTATCGATACTCTATTAGGATGTCTATCTCAATCAGAATTCGTCAAGGTTATGCAGTACAAATCCGCAAAATAAATATGGGATAAGATTGTTCTGAGCCATGAAGGAGATGAACAGGTAAAATGAGCAAAACTTCAAACCCTCAGAATTCAGTATGAAAATCTCATAATGTACAATGATGAAAGTGTTTCTAACTATTTCCTACGTATAGATGAGATTGTTAATTGTATGAAAAACTTGGGTGAAGAAATAAAAGAGGCTGTTGTGGTTGAAAAGGTTCTAAGATATTTGTCCTCTATGTTGGAATCAAAAGTTTATGCAATAGAAGAAAAACAGAATATACAAAACCTTACCATGTCACAGCTGCACGAAATTCTAACTGCTTACGAAATGAGGAAAGGAGGACCATCAGACAGGAGAGAAGTTGCATTCAAGGCTTCAGGGAAAGGAGATTGCTATGAGTCAGGACATATGTCAGAAGAAGAGGAAGAATCAAATTTTGTTAAGAACCTTCAACTGGGTGCTGGAAGATTCAGAGGTAAGTTAGCTTTCAAATTCTTTGCTTGTGGAAGAGTCGGTCACTATGCTGCCAAGTGTCCTCATAAAGATAAGCTTGACAAAGGTAAGGAACCTATTAGATGGAACAAGAAACAGAATGTAAATAAGAAAAGCTATTACACTCATGAAGACAGTGATGGACTTTCAAATAGTGATGAATATGAACAAGGTAATAATTATAGACTTTTAATGGCTTTTGAAGATGATGATTTCAGGGATGCTATAGATGAAGAAGGTCTTTATGAAGGGATTTGTAAACTCAAAATTTGTTTATAAGAGAAAAATATGATTATTGATACTATGCAATTTCAACTAGCTGAAAGGGAAAAACATCATGAAAAGTTAGAATGTGAAATTGTGGGACTTAGAAAAGATATTGAGAAAACTAAAGCTCTTAATCTTAGATTTGTTAAAGGATCTGAAAAGTTAGATGAGATTATCAATGTGTAGCGTTCTCCACTAATCAAGATGGGTCTGGGATATAATGAAGAAACAACTCAAGTGCAGAAACCATCTACTTCCAAAAGTTATCTTGATGCAGCAAGGAGAATTGAACAAAGATCCAATGGAAATCACCAGGTAAATTAGGGACAATTTACCTCAAGAATGAACAAAGAGTACCAGGTAAATCAGGGGCAATCTACTTTAAGGACAAACAAAAGCTATAACCAGCCACAGGTAAAACCTTCTCAATTTTCCTCAAGAATGGATGTCAATAGAAACTACAATCATTTGGCTGGTAGATTTGATAATCACAGGAGTTTCTTCAATGGCCATTGTTTCTCTTGTCATAACTTTGGTCATAAAGCAGCTCAATGTGTTGCCTATAAGACACTCATGACTAGAGAAGCTCAAAAACAAAGGAGTATGACTGGGATAATGAAAAGAACCTACAATAACTTTTCTGCTCTTGAAAATGAAATAGAATGTTCTATTTGTAACAATTTCGGTCATGAAGATTCTGAATGCAGGAGCAGGTTTCAGCAGATAACTCAGAAGGAGCAAGCCTCAAGTGCCAAAACATGGAGAATGAAGGAACCACAACTAGAGAGATGTGGTACAACTTTATATGTGGAATGCCAAGAAAATCAATGGTATATCGATAGTGGATGTTTGAAACATATGACGGGTGATAAAGAAAAACTTCAGTCATATAGTGCCTTAGAGAAGGAGAAGAAGGTCTCTTTCGGAAATGACACCCTTGCACTCATAAAAGGTAAAGGTTCTGTTCAGTTAAAGGAAAATGTCAAAGCTAGAAATGTCATGTATGTTGATGGCTTAAAGCATAATCTATTAAGTGTCAGTCAGATGTGCAATCAAGGAACTGAGGTAATATTTCGATCAAATGGATGTAGTGTTCGTGATATTGATACAGGAAAAATAGTGATCAAAGGCATAAGAACTCCAAATAATTTATACATATTCAAAATGGAAAACATCAATGCTATCTAAGAAAAGATGATGAACACTAGCTATGGCACAAAAGATTGGGGCATCTAAGCTTCTCACAGATAAGGAAAGCATGCAATTACCAGGGAGTTCGTGGTCTTCCAGACATCCAAATTCTAGACAATACAATATGAAAATCATGTCAGTTTGGTAAGCAAACCGGAACTAACTTCCCTGAGAAGGAAGGATCAGCTAACAGGCTGCTTGAACTTGTCCATACTAATGTATGTGGTCCATCTAGGAAAAGCTCACCTTGAGGAGAATAATACTTTATATTATTCATTGACGACTTTTCCAGGATGTGTTGGATAGGACTTATGAAGCACAAAGACGAAGCCTTCAAATAATTGAAATCTTTCAAAGCCCTCGTTGAAAATGAATCAGATCACAAAATTAAATGCCTCATGTCTGACAGAGGTGGCGAGTTTACCTCAAATGAATTTTTCGATTTTTTTGAAGAACATGGAATAAGAATGGAATTCTCTACTGCAAGGACTCCTCAACAAAATGGAGTAGTGGAAAGGATGAACAGAATAGTTCAACAAATGGCTCGTGCTATGATGGATGAGTTTGGAACTCCCGCAACTTTCTAGGGTGAAGCTGCATTTGCTACAATTGTTATTCTCAACAAGACAAATGTCCGGGTGAACAACACTCAAACTCCTCACGAGCTCTGGTATGGTAAGACTCCTACGGTAAAAAATTTCAAAATTTTTGGAAGCAAATGCTATATTAAAAATACTGATGAAAATCTTGGCAAGTTTGAACCTAGAGAAGATGAAGGCATTCTCCTTGGTTACTCTCCCCACATCAAAGCATACAAATGTTACAATAAAAGGCTTGGAAGAATTTTTGACAGCATTAATGTAGTGGTGGAAGAAGAAGAAAACACTCCGAGGCAGGTAATATCTGAAGATTTCGAAGATGATGAAGACTATCCATCAACACCAAATCAGATTCATGATGAAGAAGAAACCCATGAGGCACCAGAAGAACAGATAAGGATAGAAGATAAGACTCCATCCAGGTAAGTTCAGAAGAACCATCCAGAATCTCAAATTTTGGGGAAGAAAGAGGTAGGTATACAAACAAGAAGAACAATTGCAGAAGCTTCAAGCTATTTGGAATTTCTCTCCTCCACTGAACCACAAAATGTAAAAGAGGCATGCAAAGATGAATGCTGGTTCAAGGCAATGGATGAATAACTTGAGCAGATTGAAAAGAATAACACTTGGGAGTTTGTTCCTAGACCAAAGGATAAGAATGTCATAGGGACAAAATGGATATTCAAAAACAAGTTGAATGAAAATGGGGAAGTTATTAGAAACAAGGCCAGACTTGTTTGTAAAGGGTATGCTCAACAAGAAGGAATAGACTTTGAAGAAACTTTTGCTCCCATTGCTAGACTTGAGGCCATGCGAATGTTCCTTGCTCTCTCCAGCTTTCAGAAGTTCAAAGTATTTCAAATGGACGTGAAATCAGCTTTTCTGAATGGAGACATAAAAGAAGAAGTGTATATTGAGGAACCAGATGGATTCATCCTTGGAAATGATCCAAAACTTATATGCAAACTTAAGAAGGCTCTCTATGGTCTTAAACAAGCCCCAAGGGCTTGGTATTATCATCTGGACAAATATCTTCATCAACAAGGTTTCTCAAAAGAATCAACAGATAGCAATCCTTATATAAAAATTTAAAATAACAAATTGCTAATACTTGTTGTGTATGTTGATGATATCATCTTTGGTAGCAATGAAGAATCTATGAGTCAAAACTTTGCCTTGGTGATGTAGAAAGAATTCGAAATGTCCTTGCTTGGAGAACTGGCATATTTTCTTGGATTACAAATCCAAGAAAATAAAGGCAGTATCTTTTCATCTCAAACCAAGTACCTCAAGCAGATTTTGAAGAAGTATGGCATGGAAGATTCGAAACCAGTATGTACCCCTATGGTTACAGGATGCAGCCTCAGTGCAAATGATGAATCAGCAGCAATGCATCAACCAACTTATAGATCCATGATTGAAAGTCTGCTCTATTTAACAGGTACCCGACTAGACATCATGCATGCAGTGGGAATGGTTGGAAGATTTCAGGCAAATCCTAAGAAAGCCCATCTTCAGGCAGTAAAGAGAATTTTCAAGTATCTTCAAGGAACTCAAAACTATGGCCTATGGTATTCGAGAGATACAGATCTCACTCTTCATGCTTATACAGATGTAGATTGGGCTAGAAGTGTGGATGACAGAAAAAGCACAAGTGGTGGTGCATTCTTTATGGGTTCCAGATTAGTATCTTGGTTCAGCAAGAAACAGAGTTCGATTGCTTTATCTACAGCTGAAGAAGAATATGTGGTTGTCGCATCTTGTTGCACACAACTCCTTTGGATGATTCAAACTTTGCAGGATTTTCAAATCACTTGTACTCCACCTATCTCCATCTTATGTGATAATAAAAGTTCTATCAGTATCTCAAAGAATCCTGTCATGCTTTCAAGACTAAGCACATACCGATCAAGTATCATTTTCTCCAGGAACAAGTGTTGGAACAAAAGGTCAAATTGGAGTATGTTCCCTCTGAGGAACAAGTTGCTGATATTCTCACCAAACCACTGCCCAGGGAAACTTTTGAATACCTCAGACAAAAGCTGGGAGTAGTTGATGCATCATCTTGCTATTGAAACTTATCTGTTTCAGAGAAAAGTGGGTGTACGCGAGTTTCCTGAGGAGGATCCGCATACATACGCCAGTTTATGCAGAGATAGTCGCGTATATGGTAGTTTGAAAGAAATCAGTGGGGACAAACTCTAGTTGAAGAAAGTCTGATATGGGTCTGACAGAGATCATTTGGCACAGGTTCAGGGGGAGCAGATAAACTTCTGATAATGCATTGTTGGCATTACATTAGAAGCTCTTGGTTCAAGTACACAGTTTTTGTTGATTTTAGGTGGAACAAATGCAGAGGGAGAACATAAGGAGATCATGGTTTCTGATCTGAATAGTGATTGACAGATACTACTGATATTAGTTACTAGTGTCTTACATAGTCTTGCTCTAAATATTTCTTCTATATGTCATGTATATCTTTTATTATTATCCAGGTCATGTAACGACCTATTTTGGTTTCCCCACTATGCCTGGGATGATTGATGTAATGAACTTGGTTGTCATATGTAAATTTCTAGTGTATCCCCACTTAGTTGGGTTGATCATCCCCATTTGGTTGGGTGATGGACGTATGTATAGATTCTTTTGGTGATAGGAAGATCTTTATGATGTATAAGTCATGGTTCTTCTTGAAGGACATCTTTTTGCAGATCTTACCTACAGTCAGGAGGAGCATGGTCAGCACAACAGAGCAGAGATTTCAGCATGTACTCAGGCGGAGCACAACCCTTTGCCCTTGATGACAAAGGGGGAGAATGAATTTAAGTATCTTGGGGTTGCCATCAAGTCCAAAGGGGGAGATTGTTGGCATTATGTCACAGGTTTGGCGCTATGGCACAGGTATTGTCCTTGATGGCAACTCTCTCTAGTGAAAAATCTCAGTTCAGGCTCTCAGAATGAAGGAAAAATATATATATGCAGGTTCACCTAGACTAAGATGCGTATACATGCGGGTTAGACATTACAAAGGCGTGTATGCATATACACGAACTTTCACGCAAGGAAAAGTGCGTACATGTTGGAGAACTTGCTTTTGGTTCGTGGTATTTAATGCTTGGTAATTGAACCTATGGTTTTGTGCCACGGTATCTCGTCAGAAGTGTTGATCTAAAGTATTGGGTCCATGGTATTTTTTTGTTATGGTTTTGGACCGTGGTATTGTGAAAGGCCTAAGACTATAAAAGAGGAAGGAGATCATTTGACAAAGGATCATCTGAAATATATTGAATATCTGATATAGTGCTAGAACTGGAATACTGGTGATTGGGGTTATGGTGCAGATCTAGATCTGAATGAAGGAAGAACCTAAGCACAAGGAGATAGATAAGTTCTATTGATGGGTCAAAATATTAAGGCTTGAATAATAGTATCTTTGTATGATTTGATCTGTTATATGTGGCGCATGCTTGATCTATAAATTTGGTAATCTGGGTTAACTAATGTCTGAATGTTTCAAAGAGTGAATTATCCTTTTTAGATATGTACGTAGGTTCAATGAAGCCAAGGCGCGTATACACATTGGTTCCGTGAGTAAAAACAACATATACGCAGGTTGGTCCACACATAGAAGCGTATGCACACAAGTTTCTGGTTATTGAAGTAGTGTACGTCTCTTGAATTTTGTTCTAGCTGCTTCTGTTTATTGCTACAGTTTTTGGGTTCAGAATTAGTGTGTGGTTACTATTACTGTGTTCTGGGTACAGCTCTCAGAGAAGTGTCTAGTTGATTCAGTGTTAATTGGTGGAAAGGAGATTGTTTGATGTAGAAATTCTTGATGATTGATTGATGTTCATGGATCTAGTCTGAAAATTTATGAAACATGGTCCCTGGAAGCAAAGAGAAGGTTGTAGCCTTCTACAGGTAGTAGCTTGCGTACTAGTATCCCAGCTAGTACAAGAACTAAGGGGGTTGTAGCTGCCTTCCAGGAAAAGCTGGAGAACGAGAGAGGGTTGTAGCTCTCTACAGGTAGCAGCATGCGTACTGGTAAAGGACTGTACCAGTATGGAAACATTGTAAAAAGAAGTTTCTAACTAAAATAAGATAGAGATAAATTGCAGCAGGCGGTTTTCACCTACATTGGGTTTCCACCCTATATCTTGTGTTCTTGTGTGTGATTGTCTTCTGCTCTGTTTCACTGTTTCTGGTTACTGTTTATTTGATTCTGATACACAGATTAATGATCAACATCTGTAAGATAAATTAAATTATAAGTCTGCATGGTATATGTGGGTTTCCTTATCTGTAGTTGCGTATATACACAGATTTAACTAACTGAAGTAGTGTATATGATCTGGGTTTGAAAAAAATAATTGACTTGATAATACTGATTCACCCCCCCTCTCAGTATTATTTCCAACAAGACTACTTTGAGATATATGAAGTTGATGCTGATGATGTTAGAATGAGGATATTTGTTCAAAGTTTAACTGGAGATGTCAGAACATGGTTTAGATCCCTCCCTACAAATAGTATTAATGACCTCCAAGCTCTTTATTAGACATTCTTGAACATATGGGAAAAGAAGAAAGACCCTCTCCATATTTTGTTAGAGTATGAAAACTTGAAGAGGGGAACACAAGAGGCTGTACAAGATTACTCTACTAGGTTTAATAATGTTTACAATGCTATCTCCCAAAACCTTAGACCTCCTTCAGATTTGGCATTAATCAAATTCCCTGATGGATTTGATTAAGATATGGCATACCGACTTAGGGAAAGAGCTCCTCAAACCTTAAAAGAAATGCAAAGTATAGTTGTTAGCGTTGAAGCTAACCTAATATCCAAACGAGCTAGAGCCAGAGCTGAAAAGAGGATGCCTTTGAAAGAAGAACCATTAGCCTTTGAACAAAAACTTGATGCTATTATCAAATGTATGGAGAGATTAGGAGATAGAGTAGAAACAATCAAAAGGAATTCCCCTTGGCATTGACAACCTAGCAACACTGGGAGAAATCCAAATTTTAGGAAGAACCAAAATCAGATTACTAGGAAGACTGGCCCTAATCAAAACTTCAGGCCCCCTTTCCAAGAAAATTATGCTGAAGCCTCCACTTCTGATGAACCAACAAAAGACACCCAAATCAATTTGATGGGACTCAACAATGGAGAACAAGTTTTCTTGACCCAAGACGATCAAGAAGCCTATGTTCTAAAACAATTCCAAACTCAGTCAGGTGAATCATTTAACTTTAGGGAGGGATATGATACAACCATTTATGAAGTCCATAAACAATAAAATCTAAGGAGCGGAAGAATAGATTTTCTTGAAACTAATAAACAGAAAGCCACCAAGCAGGCTAACAAAGGTAAGGCCAATAATATCCCTGTACATATTCTGTCCGGAACAGACCCTAATCCATCTAACCAAATTATTGAAGATGTGTTCGATAATCAACCCAATAACAAAAAACTTTCCACTTCTATTCCCTCTAAAGGAAACGTGGAAGAACTTCCAGAAGTTGATGTGGAAACAACTTCAGCCCATAACCCCACTCCTGAAAAGGAGAGAAACACAGAGAACACAGATGAAAAAGAGAATCCAGCTGTCCAGAATGAAAGAACTCAGTTTTAAAAGCCTTTTAACCTGGAAGCTGAAGTAGGAAAATTAAAAATAGTTATTCCACTGTTTGAACTAGCTAAACATGATGTCTACAGAAGCCAAATTAACAAGTCACTCAAAATATCAGTTAATGAAGATTCAGTAAATGTTTTTAATGATCAGCCCAAATTGATTTTTTGCCCTAAAGTGAATGGGAAATCAGTAGATGGAGGAATCCCTCCTTTCTATGTGAGTCTGAACATACATGATAAAATACTTCATAATGCCATCTTTGATTATGGTGCCTCTCGTAACTTAATGCCTAAATCTGTAATGGAGAAATTGGACTTAGACATCACCAAACCATATAAAGACCTCTTTTCTTTTGATTCAAGTCAGGTCAGATGTTTAGGTTTAATCAAAGAGTTATGTGTGTCACTAGTTCAATTTCCTGCCAAAACAATTCTAATAGACATAGTAGTAGCTGACATTCCACCGAAGTATGGTGTGTAATTGTCTATGTCTTGGGGTGCAAAACTTCAAGGATCTCTACAATTAGACATGTCTTATGCTACTATTTCAGTATTTGGTTAACCAAAGAAACTATACAGAGAAACCTTAATGAAATACGTTGTAAGTAGTTAGGAGAAACCCCAAAATTTCCCTATCTACTCAGTTCACTCTGATATGGACTCTTTTATTCTCTACAATGCTGAAATTGATCCTTTAACTGAATCGGAAGTTTTAGCAGAACCAAAAGAAATTGCAAATGATAAATCTAGTGTTCAAATACATGAAATTTCTAAAAAAAATGAGACATCAGACACCAAAGAGAAAATAGAAGAAAGCAAAGAACCAAATCTCCCTATTAAACAGATTCCTGAGACTCCCGACACCAATTATGAACATGAAATTCTCTGGCACTTGGAATTTGATGGTTTAGTTAATAAATTAGGAGCAGGAGCAGGAGTCTGGGTGCATAATCTTGAAAGCGACCATGCTAAAGGCCATGCCTACAGATTAAACTTTAGATGCACCAACAATATGGCAGAATATGAAGCTCTATTGCTAGGTCTTAAATTGGTTAAGAAATTAGGAGCGATTAGGGTATCTGTCTTAGGAGATTTTGAGTTAATAGCTCAATAGATTAAAGGACAATATTCAACAAATGATCCCAGACTGAAGGATTACAGAGATACAGTGATAGAGATTCTCAACACATTTTTGGAAACTAAGCTTGCCAAAATCCCAAGAAAACATAATTTGCAAGGTCACAGTCTGGCAATGTTTTCTAACACCTGCAAATTACCATTTGAACCCAATCATCAGTTCACAACTGAGATTCGACATAGGCCAGCTATACCTGACAATTTGAAGAATTGGCAAGTGTTTGATGGTGATAAGCAGATCGAAATTTTTTTAACCTTAAATGAGGAGTTTTGTAACATAAACATAGATGTAGATACAATAAATGAATTTGATCAAACAAATAAGATAGAAACAAACATTTCAGATGAAAATGAAACTCAAATGCTGCATCCCACAAAATTTACCAAACAAATAATGCAAGAACTTCAAGAGATGGATATTGATGAAATTGTTGAAGGAGAATCTAAAGTAATCAATTTAAAAGACAATCATTTGCCTCAGGGATTAACACCTTTGGAAGATCTTTTTAATTTCAATGATATTCCTAAGAAACCCAAAATGGAACCCTTAAGAGCAGATATTGAGGACTATAATTTGGGAACTGAGGATAATCCTAAAATGGTAAAATTATCTAAATCTTTGTCCCCTGACCAAAAACTCAAATATGTTGAGCTAATGAGAGAGTTCCAGGATGTTTTTGCCTAGAGTTATGAAGACCTGAAATCTTATGGCACGTCCATAGTTCAACATACAATACCTCTGAAGAAAAACCAAAAACCATTCAAGCAAAATCTTAGAAGAATTAATCATGTAATTCTGCCCTTAATTGAAAACGAAATCTAACAAATGTATGAAGCAGGAATAATTGCTCCTATCAAGTTTTCAGAGTGGATGTCTAATTTAGTACCCACTAGGAAGAAAACCAGAGAAATTAGATTATGTGTCGATTTAAGGAATGTTAATAAAGTTTCTCTGAAGGACAACTACCCCCTGCCCAAGATGGACCACATTTTACAGAGGGTGGTAGGAGCCTCTAGGATTTCACTCTTGGATGGGTTCTCAGGCTATAACCAGATTCTGGTTCATCTTGATGACCAGGAAAAGACTGCATTTACAACACCATGGGGTATATTCAAATATGTTAAAATGCCATTCGGACTTAAAAATGCAGGGGAAACCTTTCAGAGGGCAATGAACATAGTGTTTGCAAAGGAAATTCATGATTTTCTAGTTATATATCTAGATGACCTAACTATTTTTTGTACATCAGATCAACAACACTTCGATCATCTGAGACAAGTATTCTTGAAATGTAGAAAATATGGTATTTCCTTAAATCCTAAGAATTCATTGTTTGGTCTAGAGGAAGGCAAACTTTTAGGCCATATCATCTCCAAAGAGGGCATCAGAATTGACCCTGCTAGAATAGAAGCTATTCTGCAAATACCCCACCCCATAAATGTTAAAAAACTTCAAGCTTTCCTAGGAAAGATTAATTTTTTGAGAAGATTCATATCTAATTTAGCTGAATTAATTAGATTTCTTAATAATATGTTGAAAAAGGATTCTAGTACTAGTTGGACAGTTGAAGCCAAGCAAGCTTTTGAAGAAACTAAAATGGCTTTGACTAGAACATTGGTCCTTACAAGTCCAAAGTTTGATAGAGATTTCATAATCTTTTCCTTTGCATTAGAACGCACCATAGCTGCTCTTTTACTACAAAAGGATGATCAAGGATGTGAAAAACAAATAACCTTTTTTAGTAAAGCACTTAGGGATGCACCACCGAAATACAAAATCATGGAAAAACAAGATTTTGCACTGGTGAAAGCTATTAAAGACTTTAGAGTCTACATATTATATTCTCATGTAATAGCCTATGTGCCAAATGCTATTGTCAAAGACATCTTGACTCAAGATGGAATTGAGAGCAAACGAGGTAAATGGATTGCTGCTATATTGGAATATGATATTGAAATTAGACCTACAAAGCTTATAAAAGGACAGGGATTGGCTAAACTCATGACTGAAACAAATTGTCAAGCCCTAGACATTAATGAACTAGATAATGAACAGGAGATGGCGACTCCACAAATCAGCTAGGCCTTCTTAGATTCACCATGGTATGCTGATATAATTTATGTATTATTAAACCTGCAGGCTCCTCCAGGGTTATCCAGGACAAAGAAAAGATTTTTAAAGCTGAAAGCTGCAAAATTTTGTATTTTAGATAATGCTTTATTTTGGAAAAATCATGAAGGTATTCTATTGAATTGTTTAGTAAAAGAAGAGGCTGACAAAGTTCTCCAAGAATTTCATGCAGGAGACTATGGTGGACACCTTTACTGGAAGGCAACTGTAGACAAGATCCTGAGGGCTAGATTTTATTGGCCAAATTTGTTCACCCATGTAAATAAATTTGTCACTGTTAGCCATAAATGCCAAATTTTTGAGGGCAAGAGAAAATTACTACCTTTACCCCTGAGACCAATCTCCACCGAAAAACCCTTTCAACAATGGGGCTTAGACTTCATTGGAGAAATCCATCCTCCATATTCTGGCCAACATAAATGGATTCTCACTACCACAAATTATTTCACCAAATGGATAGAAGCCATTCCCTCTAGATAAGCCAATGATACTGTGATTATAGGATTCTTAGAAACCAACATATTGTCTAGATTTGGCTGTCCTGAGAAGATCATAATGGATAATGCTACTGCCTTTAAATCCAAGAAAATGATAAGTTTCTGTAATAAATACCATATCACTCTAGGCCATTCCACAACCTATTACCCTCAAGGTAATGGTCTAGCTGTGTCTTCCAATAAAAGCCTAATTAACATCATTAAGAAATTATTGGAAGAAAACAAGAAAAACTGGCACAAGAAAGTTACTAATGCACTGTGAGCAGACAGACTTACTACAAAGAAATCCATTGGGACTAGTCCTTATGAATTAGTCTATGGCATGGAGGCTGTATTTCTTTCATCCTTAAGAGTTCCAGTAATGAAACTGCTTCAGGAAGCTCAAGTGGAACCCAATGACATTCAAAGGATAATAAATCAGACCATCCATTTGCAGCAGACCAGAGAGGAAGTATATCAGAGATATCAAGCGGTACAAGAGAAACTTAAGAAAATATTTGATAAAAGAACCAAGGCAGAGGACTTCTACATTGGAGACAAAGTTTTAAGATGGGATTCCAGGAGAGAAGACAAGGGAAAACATGGGATGTTTGACTTCCTATGGAGAGTACCTTTTGTTATCCATGCTTTACAAGGAAACAATACCTACTATCTCAAAAATTTGGATGACACAAAAACAGAAGAAGGACCAGTTAATGGTCGGATGCTAAAGCATTACTATGATCCCACTTTTTAATGTATTCTGATTTTAACATGTAAATACTATATCCTTGGTAATGTCACAGTTTGGATTGGATAGTAAGTTGCTAGAGTTGAAGCCCGGAGAGAAGGACCTAAGCTTCAAAAGGAGTATTGTCATACATACAATAAAGCAACTAGCAGAAGGAGATTTCAGAGCACAGTGAAACTCATTCAGAAGGCCATCTGACCTACTGTTCTTGACTTTCGAGCAGGAAAAGCCATCCCCAAGTGGAGCTAGTGTTATGCTCCTATACCAATAGGTGTCATATTTCATGATTGACTTGATGAGCTCTGTAATATGTTCATACATTTTCTTGTTGCAAGAAATAAAAAAATTTAAAAAATGTAAAGAGGGTATACCCTAAAAGAAAAATGAAAGGGTAAAACCAATAAAATGGTCGAAAAAATGAGAAGAAATGAACCCCAAACAAAAATAGGCTAGGAAAGTGTGCAAGTCTAAATGCCACTACTATTTCATTTTCTATAATAAGTAATTGTGTGCAACTTGTTAATCTTATGCCACAATTGATGAAGGGAGAAACTGTTCAAGCTTGGCTCTTTCATCTTTCAATTTCATGCTGTAGAGATAGAGAATAAAATCTGACCAAATAGTTTAATTTTTGCAGATAAGTAGATAGGTAGAGTGAATAAAAGGAGCTCAACAGTTTAATCTGAGCCCTTGGATGTAATAAGGTTAGACTTAGATAGGTTTCTATATGTAAGATAAAAAGTGTGATAAAGGTTTGCCAGTCTAAGTGCACCCTAATAAAGAAGAAAAGATGTCAGGCTAAAGTAGGTAGGGTAGGTGGATGATGTTGCATAATGATACTTGTGATGAAAAATGCTTCTAAATGTGTTGATCTTTACGTTCCTCACCAGTGCAAGGCATACATTACACTTGATGCAATTCAAGCAAGGCAAGGATAAATAACTAACTTCCATTCACATTTTCCCCTAGAGATTTCACTAATTCTGCCTAAAAGTATTAAGGACTTTGAAAATCAAAGGGGCTCAGAGCATTTCTCAGAATTCTGGAGGGACCGGACCCTCGACCCAATGATCTAAAAGCCTAAGTACTCAGAAATCATCCATCCATCATTCATTTCATTTCATAAATATTGCCTAAGTAAAAAACCTATTTTACTTAGGAAATGCATAATATCGCTTAAAAGGCCCCCTTTTCCACTTTAGCCTAAGTTTTAATGTAAATCACAAACATTCGCTGAGCGCTTATTATCACTTTGTTTCATATTAATGGCTAAAACCATTATTATATAAATCCCAAACATTTACCCATTTCCCGTATTATGTAAATATATCAAAAACCCCAATATTTTATGTATTCCTGCCTCGATGGTATATAACCATTATATAGTTAAAATAGGAATTAATAGGTTTATTTGAAACTTATTAAGAACCTTTCCCCACTGCACAATAAGGGATTAATTAACCATTTGGGTTAATTAATAAACTACCCATCAACCAATAAAATTGGCCCCAATACGATTAAACCATGTTTTATTGTGCCGGGCCCTGCTGCATAACTCCCTGCCATCCCCAACACCCGTCAGCCATCCGATCTCTACATTTTTATCCAATGGATGACGGAGATATCGCAACCGCCCTTCCCACCTCGTTTTAACCAGATATCACCTGGCGATTTTCCACCGTACCCTCGCCACGCATCGCTCGCTCCACATACTTGCTCGCCCTCCGTTCAAAACCGACTAGCCCCAAAAGTGGTGCGATGCTTACCGCTTACCACCCTTCCGCATAACAACAACACGTCCCATTACGCTGACGTTATCTGCCTATTAAATGCCAAAAAGCCTCGCCAAACCAAATTTCGTTAAATAAACGATAAAAACGTCATTTTCACCATTATCCAATGCAAACTGTGCTCCATGCAAATTAACGTTCAGTCGACTGTCCGAGCATTCGGCCCACCACCTGGCCAAGAAAATGTGGTGTTGTGCTCTGCAGTCTGCCAACCAACCTGAAATTACACAGTTTTTCTCCTTAATCCAGGTATTTATCTATTTTACCCTGTAAACCTGCAATTTTAGTTTCCATCGAGAATTCTACCAGCGAAAGCCAACTTTCAAGATAAAGACAGTCTGTAATTACCATAAAAGACCCCAAAACTGTTGTTTAGTCCATTTTTTCCACAAACAGCCCCAATTCCAGTTTGAATAAACAAGAACCAAACATGGAAACTCCTATAGCCCTGAATGTCGCACCCATTAATGCTCCTCACAAAGACTTAGATTATATGCCTCTTGTAGATAAATATTTTCAAATAAAAGATTTATCTGGTGATTCAAACCATCTTCAGGCCTTCTGCCAAGTTAGAGATAGCTATCTGAACAAGTCTGACATTTTTGGACTGTGGGAATCTAATCTTCCCATGTATTTCCTCCCCTCAGTCCATGTTTTCCTAGAAATAATTCATCATTGTTGTGCCAACTATGACCCTATCCATAGAGCAGTTATGTCTCCATCCCAAACTGCCCTTTTTACCATAACTACTAAGTCCATTAATGAAATGATAGAGTTCCACTCCATTGAGCCCCTTGCTCCTCTTTCCATGGGGTATCTACTTGAAAAAGAATCTCAATTGCCCACATCAGAGATAACCCATATTGCTCAGACCTTCATGCTACCAAAGCACCAGCCTAAAGGTCCACCTCCTTATCTATAGACCTTTTTCACTGACACTGGCAGGCTCATTGTTGAAATGATATCCCTGATCATGGGATTCAATTCTAGTGAATATGTTGATGACATCACCTTAGTTTTACTATCAATATTTAATCTAGGACCACCCCCTGCTGTCAGATATGATTATGCCACTTTCATTGCCAACAAAATCCATGATCAATTCATAAGTTTGGATAGGGAAGGAGTCTTCAAATATACATCTTTTATATACCATCTTTTGTTGTATCATCAGCCAGACAAATTTTCTTTCCCCATCAAGAAATTGGACTCAAAAGGAAATCGAAGGTCTGTGATTTTTTGGAGTTCCATCTTGATAAAACAAGTGAGTCCCCTTATACTTATAGTGAGTTCATTGATTGGTTTGTACATCCAGCAGCTGCTTTATTGATAGGAGTTTCCCCTCCTAGGATCACTGGTGACATCTGCAGCTCTCTAAATAGTACAGGATAGGTGATTGGTACCTGTATCAAAATCACACAGAAATCAAAATGTATGGGTGTGAACTTTGCCCTTTCAAGTTACCTAAATATGTGCCCATGAGATTATTTGCACTAGAATATTTTAGACAGCTTATAAATGCAGATTTAGCCCATTTTTGTAGCACAAAGAAAAACGCTTAGCTAAGAATCAAGAACCAGTTAGGCCCTTTTGTAATCAATTCTAGGGATGCATGGCAAGAAGCTGAAAATATCTTAGAAGATCACCTTAGATTGAAGAAATTTTTTGGTGGGTGCCATATGACCCAAATAGTTTCATATGTGACAGAAGGACAAAAAACAAGCTATCAGTTTATATACATCATAGGATCCCAGAAATTGAATAGTTTGCAAATCAGGATGAATGGGTAGAAGGGACCCTAATATAAGAGATTAGTCAACAAGAAAAGATGGAAAATGCTATGAGAGATCTTGAGAAAACCCTTGACCTAGATTCTTTTGGGTAGGTATTTTTCAAGCTATCTCAAGGGCTAGAAAAGGGGGCATCCAGTGCTGCAACTTCTCAACAACCTCCACTAGAAGTCAACATACGAGTCACAGGCACACCTAAAGGGAAGGAAGTAGAACCATAGAACAGCCCATAATGAAAGAACAACCTAAAAATTCCAAAGAAAAGGGTCAAGAACCAACTCCTCCACCTCAAATTAAAGCATTAGAAACTCCAGTGTTGCAAAATCCTCTAAATGAGGAAAGAGGCAAAAAGAGGGACAAGGAAACCACTACTCCTACGAGTGGATCCATGGAAAAACCTAGGACTAAAAGACAAATATCGAATCCTCTGTCAGAAGAGGAAATGTTGAAAGAGACTATAGACAGCCACAGAGAAGAAAGGGCAGTGAGCCAGCAAACTTCTCCATTGGGAGAAACATCTCTTAGCTCACAAAGACAGGAGCTAGAAAGACATCACAATGTAGAAGTATCATCCACTAGACTGCAAAGCAAATAGGTCTTAGACATTAAGAAGACATTTACAGAGATAAAAGCCAGGAATGATCTAGAAAGGCTTCAAATTTACAATCAGTATCTGAAGATGGCCCCCTCAAAGCAGCAACGATTGATGTCAGCTTATGATATTAAAGAAGGAAAAATGATAATGAGTCATTTTAAGCCAAACGTGCAACAAGTCCAGTCAACAGCAGATTTCATCAGAATAAATTTGGAGTTCCTGGCCAAAGATATTCATCCTATGGACCAGATTGAACTTCACAAGAAAACTGGGGAAATGGTCTATTCCACACTGACTAACAAAGCAATGATGGCCCACAAGCTACAAAATTCCTTGGATAATACAGCTTCTCAACTTCAATTGGAAAAAGCCTCTTCCCTAGCCAAGGATAACAAAATAAAATCATTAGAAGAGATCATCATTGGATTGGGACATGATCCCAAAGGTACTAAAGGCATACAAGCTCTGATCAAGAAGAAAGAAGAGGACATTGCTGCCCTGAGGAAACAGCTGAAGCTACCTCCTTCAAGGCATCTTAAGATAGCAAAAGTTGTACAACAGAAATCAGAAGAAGATATGATGGACTTGCTCCTAAAACTTAATGAAAGATTGAATGATACAGAGCAGGCATTAGAGAAAGCACTGAAGGAGAAGCAGGGAGAGTCGACCTCCCAGCCTCCTGAAGTAATTCCTACAGGTACATCAACAATAGTCCCTTTTGTAGTTGGAAAAACATTACCTCCAAACATCCCAATAGGAACAACAGAGGTGATTACAGGTACATCAATAGAAGGAAGAACATCAGGCAGCAGTACTAATATGAGCACTGAAGAATTGAGAAAGGGCATGGAAGAACTGAAATTACAAGTTACAGAATTAAAACAAGAAAAAAAACAATTTGCTAATTTAGAAAAGAAATATGATGCCTCAAAAATAAATTTTGTAGAAAAAACCAGGGAGATTAAAGCCTTAGAAAGGAAAGTTAAAACATTAGAACAAGAGCTCACTTTTGACAAGCTTTTAGCATAGATCAAGAAAATCCTTTGGGCCAACATAATTCAATATATAAATGATGTGTGGGCATCTATCCAAGTGATTTATGAACAGATTGATTTAGTAAAAGCAGCACATGGAGAAATTCAAAGAACAAGAGCAGAGTTAGGACAAATGCCTGAACAAGCCAACAGGCTTATACATTTCTTAAATAACAGAAACAGGGAACAACTGGAAGCACTTGGCATCCCTGACAGGACTAACACTAGTTTGGAAATCAAAAGGGTGCTAACTAAAAGAACTTTGATGCAGAATCTAGAGAGAAGATGCCAGGATATGCAGGTGGAAATCAATTCTTTTATGGAGAAGTTCACATTTTTGCAGAATAAAGGGCTACCAAGTCCTTTGGCCATCAATGAAAGATTAATGAAGCACATTTATTATGTAGATAAATTGAATAAGTATGTTAGAGATCAAGCTAGTTCAACAACAAATGCATTAGGAATAAAAGCACTTCCTACAGGCCGAGTTTTGTATGACAGCTTGGAGAACTTATTCTATATTGAGCATAAGGTAAAGCATTTGTTTCAACTCCAGCCTAATTATTTTAGATATACAGAAACTGATAAGACTCTGAGGAAACTCCAGAAACACAGATTGCTAGAGCAAAAATGGTGGGAAGACATATTGAGAATTTTGTAAATTTATTTTTGGTAAAAGGTAAATTTTGGAATTTTACCATAGCAAGATGAATAAAGATGAAAAGGGGTCAAACAGGTCGAAGTGTATCAGAACAGGTGAAAAGTATTGGTCAAAACAAGGCAGCCAGCACAGCGTCACTAAAGAGGACAACAACAAGCCAAATAAAAGGGCTTGCCTCCAGCATATTCAATGAGAATAGGAATAGCACATCATTAGTTCACTTTTCTCCTATCTTTGAGACTAAGTGTCTCTATTTTTTTGTAAAAATATTTAGTCATCACTAGAATATATCTCACTCTGTTATGAGATATTTTTGTAAAGATTTTTTGTATAAATACCCCCTCAATTGGAGTATTGAGTGTGGATTCTTAGATATTGCTGTCACATTGACTATTTTGGAATAATGTGTTTTTTGGACCAACGTTGTGTCTTGCTGGATGAAGAATTGGAGCTAAGGACTTTTCTCATAATTCTTGAATCAAACACCGGATCAATAAGTTCATATATACCTTGTGTTTTACAATTTTCCTTAATCAAAATATCATCTATGTTTCACATCTAAATGATAAACGAAAAAGAGTAACTCAGAATTTGCTTAACTGCACTCTGTTTTCAATCATTATTATTCTCAATGTTTTCTTCTGAACTAGAATAAACAGTGAATTCTTGATTGCTCTTGTTTCCTAGTTTGTTCATTTTAATCATTTAGTGAAGAATTCTTAATTTCTCTTTACTGATGGTTAGTCATATTCTACTCATTTAAAGTATGTTAAAGGATTCTTAGTTGCCCTTTAACCCTTTAAGCCCATTCCATTTTTCAGTCTCTCATTGCTCCCTATTTGACTACCTTGCTCTGTTAAACCATCCTTTGTGAAGAAACCAATTCTAGTTAAGCAATTTTCTTTTACTCCATTAGCCCAATGGACTAAGCTACTTAGTCTTACCCCTTTGCTATTCAATTTCACCACCCAAACTCAAACAAAAACCCCAAACTTCACAACTAGCCTAATATCTTTTAAAAAACAAGCTAAATCATATAAAGAGAGCCCTCTTGAGTATAGATTCGCTAGAATATGTACTTAAAAGTTGGTTTGTGGTTACCTCGGACCCCTTTCCTCTTCCCAACAACTTCTAGGAAAATCCGAGTGATAACAATATCCTCAAAATGTAGAATTGATTTCTCTTTAGTTTCTATGAACTGATGTTCTAAATCAGAATCAAAGGAGATGAGGTTGTGATTGTTGATGACAGTTGTAGGGCCTACTAATTCAACTATGATGTATAAGGTCTCTTTCTCTTCCTTTTCCCTTACCTTATTTACCTCTTCATCGCTTGTTTCCTCATGTGTTATCCAAGATGATAATTCCATGTGTTACATGTCTCCCAATCTTGAATTAGGGTCGCAAAAATTCAGATATGTTAGGATCAAATTATGCATATAAAACTAACCTAGTTTTGTCATCTCCTCCATAGTTACCTTTTTGTAAAATTTAATAAATTTCCTATAGTCTTGGAAAGGAAAATACCCATACTATGCTAGTGTCTTTATCTGGAATGGATGCTACTACTCCTTGAGGAAAAGAGCATATGATTTGCATGGTTGCTTGCATTGCATGACTTCCATAGAGAGACTTGCTATAGTAGTAAGTTGTGTTTCCTTTTCATGCAAATCTTCTTCTAGTCTTGTGTTCTCTTCCTGTAGCTTCTCCCTCATGGTTGACTCCCTTAGTTTTAGGTCAATTAATTCCTTGCCCATTTCATTGATATTTTCCTCCATTAGGCCCACATCTTCTACATTTTTGGATTTGGAAATCTTCATACATCTATGTGTCCTTCCTCTTTCCTTTTCTAATTGAAAGAAGAGTGGGATGGAGAACTTCTTTGGTACAATCCTTCCTCCATCAACAAATTTGTAGTAGGATTATAGATTGGGTTTTGCTCAGGCTTCTATAGCCTTGGAGGATTCTTTTCATCCTTTATTGAGGTGGCTTCTCCTTCTGGTAGCTCCATTTTTTTCTGCTGCATCATCCCTTATTTCTCTTGTAGGAGCCCCTATTTCTCCTATAGCTACTCTATTTCCTCCCGTAGCTACCATTTTTCTTCTTTTCCAATGGTTGTTTGTTTCTTGAGTCTCTTGAAGGTGATTTTCATAGTGTTTGGTCTTCCCACAAGTATCATAGGTGGCTTGGTTTTTTCCTTAGGAGAGGTAACCTCCTGAATCTTCCCTTCACTAGGTCCTACTTCTTCCTTTTTTCTTGGTGAATAATCAATAGTGATAGGGATTTTTGAAGGAGGATGTGGTTTCCCTTACCTAATCCGAGTTCTCTTTATTGTTTTGAAGTATAGGGGACCTTGCCTTGGCTGCCTCCTTTTGGGATTTATAGGTGTTCTCAATGTAGACAATGTTGTAGCCACTTCTTACTCATTACTCCCGGGAGAGAGACTTGTTTAATGTCCCCACTTCTCTATCTCTTAGGGCTTAGAAGTCTCCTCAAGGATGTCTTTTTCTTCTACTTGTTTCTCTCCTTCTTCTTCCTTAACCTATGCTTCCACTTCCTCCATTTTTCTTGCCTCTTATTCCTTTGTTTGTCCTGCCTCTTCTTCCTCTATTTTTCCTCCCCTATCTCAAAGGTTAGAGCTTGGTGTTTCTCCAAGTGTGATTCCTTGGGTTTCAATGAAGACCTCCCTATCCACGTCTACAAAATTAGTCCATAGCATAGGATTCCTTAAGTGACTTAAAGCATCCATATTAATTAAATTAATGAGGCCATGGTGGGAAATGTGTTGATGCTTCCCTTCTGTCACCTTCTGGCTCATTTCAATGATTTATTGTAGGAGAAAATGGGGAACACGTAGTCTCTGTGGGATTGCTAAATATTCTTTGAATCTCAGATCATGGAGTAGCTTGATATAGGAATATACAATGCTCAGCCTCCCTTTGCAAGATATGTATTTGAGAATGTGATAGGACACTTCATCCCATGGGTAAGGTAGGATTTCTCTTCTTACTCCATTCTTATCTTCCACAGGTTTTCCTCTTTGAATGAAAAAGTTTTTCCTAGCTGTAACACGTACTTCTTTTTCCTCCTTGCTCCATTGAATCCATAAGGGTTAGGTGGTCACTCTACTTATGATTCCAGGAATTAATGAGATAGCCAATCCTCTGAAAAAAGTAGTGGCACTATCTTCTCCTTGAGATTGTAGTTCTATATAAAATTCTTGAGTAATGTCATCATCATACTATTTCAGCTTTTTAAAGAAACCCATCCATTAATGTCTTAGAAAATTTTTTACTACATGTGGGTGATGATGAATTCTCATTGTGTCTCTAGGTTCTCTTCTATTGATTCCAACCCCCATTTCTTCTACTTCTCCTTCTTGGTGTTACTTAGGTGTGAATTTTAAAGTTTCCTCAAAGCAATCTCAGTGGTAGAAAAAATGTTCAAATTCCTTTTTTTTAGTGAGGGAGAAGGATGCTAGAATTTATATCAGAGAAAATTCTTCTTTTGTCCCTATCTTGCCTTTACACACAAAAATTTCCAAAAGGAACTACTTCTCAATTGTTTATTACATGGCAAAGGAGGGAGAAATCCGTTTACTCCTTTAAAAATAGCTTTTTCATGTGCATGAGCGTTTAGGGACAACTTTGGGTCACTTTGGCTCTCTTTCACCCTTCAATTCCCTCTTTTAGCTCCTCTTGTGGCTTCTCTTATAACACCTACAACCATAGTTCAAAGTAGATCGGTGGAACCCTAGGATGTCTGATACCACTAACTCATCCTTTAATGAATTTGTTTTCTATAAATGAGCAATTGTGAAAATGGAGTCGAGCCTAGTGTTTAATATTTCCTGTTGTGGTAAAGGCTTAGAGCACTTTGGTTACATGGATCATACACAAATTTACTTTTTTTAACCATTGTCCCTGCTCCTTGAAATCATTACCTTACTCATTATCATCACCTCACTCCTTGTAATCAACACCTCACTTGAGTTGACATTTCCACGTTGCATGTATGATTGAATGAACTTGAGTTTACTAGTCGAGGGTGGCCAAGTTCACTGGCCACCTCTAGCCCATTATAATTCCTTTCGTGACTCTTAACACATTTTAGTATTATATGCATAGGAAATAGGTGAGGGTTTTCATACTTGAGCCTACCTATGCCTCGAATTGCTGGAGATGCTTTCATGCTAGAGTTGGATCACATAACATTGTGATCTTAAGGGTGTTGATTTTCTTTTCTTGTTTATGTTCAGGTCTTTATAACTTGATGGTAGTTTGACTGATAACTTTGTTGTGTGTGCAAGTCCCTTCCCTATGTCCAATCTACTGCTAGTGGAGTGTATGGATTGCTTCCTAAGGGTGATGTGCCACTTATCTACTTCATAAATGGCTCCATGATGCTCTGTGTGGGTGGAAAAGAGGAATTTTAAGGAGTTCTATTGTGACTGTTGTAAGATGTTTATTTTCAATAAGTTAGTTTTTATTTATAAAAGAGTGCATGAAAAAAATAAAGTATAAAAATGGAAATATGAAAAAATGGAAAATAAAAAAAGAGTTGAAATAAAACCCCATCAAAAGAAAATCAAAATTTGTGTAAGTGTGCCTATTTAAATTCCAATTCAGAGAAATAAATTGCATTGTAATAAATTAAGGTTTCATGTGTAGCTTGTTTAAATTCCACAACCTTTTCTTCTGATTTGAACCATACAATTTAATCTCGATCAAATCATTTAAATTTATGTTTTAGATTAGAGAATAAGTTCACCAAATTGTTTAATCTTAGTAGAAAATTATTAGATAGGTTATAATAGAATAAATATGGCCTAATATGCTCAAAATTTGGCTATAGATGTATTAGATTGGGATTATAAGTAAACTATGCAAAATAATGGTTGCTAGTACAAATGCGCCAAAAAGCTATATTAAGATTTGTTTAGGATTTAATTACCTTTAATTGGTGATTAATTTCTATGTAAATAAACATTGCAAATACTTTTAGTCAAAGTCGAAAAAGGACTAAATTGTTTTATCGTGAAGTATTAAAGGTCGAACACAATCAAATGACTATTTGTTTCCCCTTCCAGATCAATTGTGGGGAATCCATTTCGCACCCCCTTGCTATGTTATGTGATAACGGTAAGGGGGTCTGAAAAGTAGTTTCATTCCTATGGGCCCCTTGTTATGTCTCACCTCCTCCGCACTTCGCACCCCCCTCACTAATTGCTGCTTACCACCACCCCAACCCTATGATACCTCGCCAATGGTAATATCCATCCCGTGCCCTCCATTCCCAACCATTGCATGCCATGTGTCCCTATTCGTTGTCGCTATCCATTTTTGCCTGTCGTTACTATTATGTCTTTTGCCATTAATGCCAATCTCCTGATCAGTAACGAATTTCCTATAACGTTTACTTATCCAAGTTATAAATAATTTCCTCACCCCCGTTAGGCTAGATCTTTTCTATAATTCGTCTTTAATCCTGATTCACTGTTTCATACGATTAGTTTTTCCTATTTTTATTCTACGCCACTACCGAGTTTACTACGAGAACGCATCACCTTGAGGTATTTGTATCCCTATTTTTTGTTATCTTTTCATTGCAATTCTGTAATCATGGCTCCTAAGAGAAAATATCAACCATTTACCAGTTCATCTTCATTACAGGAAAACCCAAAGGCCTATGATGCCTTAGACCTGGATCACATTCCATTGGCTGATCAGTTCTTCAAAATCAAAGATATAGAGTGCAAATTCGACATGTTTGAATTGCATAATTGGCTAAAACAGACCTATATTGACTCTGAAGAAGAAATCAATATATGGGAATCCCTTTTTCCCATGTATATGTTTCCTCAAACCCATTCATTTCTTGATCTAGTCATTTGATGCCAAGTTAAGTATAGCCCTTTGCAGAGAACTATAGTACCTTAAAATGGAGACATTATCATATCTATCACTCTAGAAATTATCAACAAGATGCTTCTGATCCCTGGAAATAATTCCCTTAACTTTTTCTCCACTTCTGTTTTATTGGACCTGTATCATAAGCTTACCTTCCCTTGAAGAGCGCAGATCTTTGAGATCTTTCTGCCAAAAGATGTTGAAATTCCTAAAAAGAATCCTCCCTATCCAACATCCATGTTCCCTAAGAGATCTAAACACATAATTTCCCTTGTTTCTTTCTTGTTAGGCTACCAAATAGAGCAATGGCTAGATGAATCTATCCTAGGTTATCTATCCATTATCTCTAAAGGAAAAAAAACCCGCCTTGATGCATAATTACAGTCAATTTTTGGCTGAGACTATTCATGAGCAATTGATGAAAATCACTACTGAAGGAGTGTTAAATGTTCCTCTGTAATAGTACATATGATTATTTTTCAGCAGGGAGATAGGTTACCTATTGTTCTACACAAGAAGGATAGAAAACAAGTGAATTAAGCAGTCACACTGTGGACCTCATTGATCAGAAGGAACTCAACTAAGTTCAAACTTTCAAACTTCATTGGATGTTTCATTCACCCAGTTGCATAGCTTCTCAAAAGCCAAAGTGAGCCCAGGATAAGCCTAGAGATCAAAAGGATCCTACACCTCAGTGATCAAGCTAGAACAGGAGACCGATACCTTTACCAGAATTGTAGATAGATTAGAGTACATGGCTGGGAATTGGCCCCAAATATATTGCCCAAATATGTTCCAATCAGAAATTTCTCTCTGGAATATATTAGGCAAATGATTAATATGGATGAAATTAATTTCATTTTGGGGAAGAGGAAAAATCAGTTTAAGATCAAGACAAAGATAGGATCATTCATTTGTAATACAAGATCAGGAGGTATTGAAGCAGATGCAATCCTAAAACAGATGGGTTTTCAACCTAGTTTCACCTGGTCTTATGATCCATTCAATATTGTTTCCAAATTAAGGGTGGAACTCAAAACCACACCTTACAATCATACACCAAGACTAGAGATTGAGAAGTATAAGAATCAAGAACAATGGGAGGAGAGTACACTTCAAGAAGTAGAAGAACAAATTTTACCTCCTTCTACTCTCCAGACTCCTACTTCTCAAACCAAGCAGGACAAGAGGCCCAAAGAAGGATCTTCATCATCAACCATAGGTGAAAAGGAATTTATTCATTATCAGAAGAAATCAAGGACTGACTCCAAAAACACTACTACTACTCATGGTTAGAAGGAGCCTATAATCATCAATTTGGATGATTCACAGGTTTCTACAAGGACAGAAGAAGCTACAATCACTACTCCATCTTCCTCTTCAGTTTCATAGAATTTATTGGAGATCACTTAGTCTCTAGGAGAAAGTGAGCATGAGGAGTCAAACATCTTCACTAATTTCCTTGAAATTAAGCAGAAGAATGAATCTTTAAAGGAAAATGTATATGCTCAGTTTTGGAAACAAACATCTACTTCACAACACAGGTTATTGACAACTTTTGACAGTGAGAAAGGCAGGATGAAAATGGCATTCCTTCAAGCCCAAGTGCCTTTTCCAAAGGCTTCTTTAGATTATAAGAAGACTGTATTTTCTTTTGATGCCAACCAGATACATCCAATCAATTAAATGGATATCCATAGGCAGTCTGGTGAGATACTTTTCTCTACCATGACAAACATTGCTATGGCATTATCAAAAATAAAAAAAACTCTTTCAAATGTACAATCACAATTGAAGATAGAAAATATATCCTCTTTGGCAAAGGATAATAGGGTCAAAACATTAGAATACTTAGTGATTAAAATTAGGTATGATCCCACTGATGTTAAAGATGCAGAAGACATTATTAGAAGGAAGAATGCACACATTTCTACATTAATGAAACAACTCAGACTACCTTCTACAGAGGATCATCAAACCAAGGAGATAGTAGAAAGTGAACAACAAAAGGAAGAGATGCTCAATCTGGTCATTAAGAAAAATGTACACATAAAGACAATGGAAGAGAAAATTGAGAAATTTCTTAAAGAAAAAGAGCAATCTACTCAACTAGCCATAACTCCAATCACAACTATACCTATTATAGTGTCAAGGACAACCGAGGTATCAACATCAACAAAAACATAATCTACATCAACAGTAGGAGATTTTAAGAATGTCTTACTGGAGCTGATTCACCAGAAACAAGAGAATGAAGGGCTTCACAAAAGATTGAAGAATATAGAGACTCAAAAGATTAAAAATACCAGTCTTTATGCTGAAGAGATGCAAAAGACCCACATCTTGACCAGAAGAATACAAGAGTTGGAATGTGAGTCATTAATGGCTCAGGCCTTGGGCCAAGGTAAGAAAAACATTTGGGCAGATATTAGCCAGACCATAACTTAAGTATGGCTCTCCATACAGATCATTTTTGAGCAAAAAGAACTTATAAATAGATGCTAGATAGCTATTGAATAAGTTAAAGAACTTCTTAAATACAAAACAAGTGAAGCCATTGACATGATCAAAATTCTTAATTCAAAAACCAGGGCGAGTTGGAGTAGATTCAAATTTTGGACAGAACAGAAACAGTTATGGAGATTAAGAAGGTTTTGCAGAAAAAGAACCTCATGAGTTAGTTAGAGACCAAGTACCAAACCTTGAAGACTGTTTCTTAAGGGTTTCATTTTAAATTCAACTTACTCAATCAGAGAGGACTGCTAGGATTAGTGGCACCACATGAAAGGTTGATTAGTTTGGAGGAATATTGTCAGAAGCTTTATACAATAGCAACTGATAAAGCTAGCTTTGTAGGTGTAAAGAGCAATATTAGTGGGAAACAAATGTTAGAGGCTTTAGATTTTGATTTGAAAATTAAGCATGAGATTAAACACAGTTTTGTAAATAAGCCCACTTTTGAAAAGTACAATGAGGTTAATGAAGTTTATAGGAAATTGGTAAATCTTTCTATACCAAGTCAAGGCAGGTGGGATCACTTATGTGAAACTATCGAGTAACTTTTATAATCAACTGACAGACAATTGGGCAGCACTTTTTTGGGACCATATCATCAACAAATTCATGAAAGATACTACCATCACTTAGCAGTTTTAAAATTCCAATAGCTTTGTCCTATTTTTGTATTTTTGTTTAAAAATATCTAGAAGAACTTTTGTTTTGTATAAATAAATCCTCCTTCGAGTTATTAAGGGTTGAACCCCTGGATGAACTTTCAAAGTAGAATTGTAATCGAGCCAGAGATTTTCTTCAAGTTAATGAAAGGATTTTGAATTTTCCTCCTATAGTTTGTCTCCTTGTAAGTTTTTCGTATGTTATTATTTCATTATGTCTTTCTTCATGTATTAAAGCCTTTATGCATAAATCTGGGTAAGATCATACTGAGTATCAGCTAGTCTTAAATACCCTGTGAAGTTATAAACAATAATTAGGGAATAGTTTATAAAACAATATGTTATTATAAACTCCTCTATATAAATTAATTGTCACACCCATTTGCATTAGATTAAATATATGTTGTTATACAGGAATTTTTTTTTGCCTGCATTCTTTTCTTATAAAAAATCAAATATTCTATCTGAATATTTAGCAAGTTATATTTTATCAAGACTATGCTATTCACCCAATTTAAATTAGTTAACTATTTTAGACAAATAGACAACCCTTTCATCCAACTTAGTAACTATTAAGGCTTAAGCACATGTTTTCAAATTGTTCATAACATTGGTCATCCAAAAACTTTAAAAAACAAACAAAACATTTTAGATGCTCCGGCATGATTAACTAACATAGATTCATATTAGGGACAACATCAGATTAGCGCCTTTGCCAGGGAGCGAAAATTGAAGTATTTTCCCTGGGACAACAATTAAGACTTTTTCTTTAAGGTTAATAAAGAAATTGTAGGTTAAAATATTTCACCTGGTGACTCCACAAGACCAAGTTGGGTCCTTCCAAACATACCAGATCTCACTCTGATTCTCAAATTGTTTCTCATTTATTTGATCCATAGAGACTGGTGAGAGAAGCCTCATGCATAAGGAGACTTGAAGCTTCTTCTTCTTCCTCTGTACCTTTACAACCTGAAGATATCTCAACTTTTAATTCCTTTAGCATTGTTCCATCCCAATTAGATTTGGCTGAACTAACACCTATGGACTTAGAACTATTATATAAAGGAGTTGATCTGCAGTCAACTCTCGTACTCCAATATTTGGAATCATATAAACTCCCTGAAATATTTTCAAATTCACCCAAGTCATATGAAGAAGTAGATGTACATTTACCAGAGATAAAACCTACTGATTTTATCTCCCCCACTCATTATACATTTCCATCTACTTTTTCTCAACTTGAAGAAACTTTTTCTGTATATTCAAACTCTTTGTTTGAAAATAAAGAACAAGTTGAAACAGAGGTTTAGAAGTTAGTTATTAAAACACCTTTTAAAACATTTATGGATCCTCCACTTTCCCATCCTCTTCCTCCTACTATTACTTCACCTACAACTTCACCATCTTCCTCCTCATTCTCCACTACATCATCTCCTACCTCTTCTACTGAATCATCTTCATCTTCATCTTCAAATATGGCCTTTCAACCTATTATTCAAGCTATGTATGTTGCCTTACATATTCCTAACCAACTCAATAATTTTCCTGATGGGTATTTGAAACACCTACCAAGGTTTAATGGGGACACTAGTTTGTCTACGGAAGATCCTCTAAATGTCTTTTTAGATTTTGTTGATAATATGAACATAGACAATGAGGATTATATACGCAATTATTTGCTCAATATTTAGAGGGAAACATTAGGATTTTGTTTAGACAACTGAGAGATGATTCAATTTTTCTTGGAATGAATTAACTACCATATTCAAGAATCAGTGGGGTGTTAAAAAGGATCCAATTTACTATCTTACAAAATTTGAAGAGATTAAAAGAAACCATGGTGAACTAGTGGCACAATTCATTAAACGATTCAATAAACTTTACCATAAGATGCCCCTTGACTGTAAACCTCAAGTTACAATAGCAAAGGTTAGGTTTTCCAAAGCCTTTGATGATGAATTTGCAGTCATGATTAGGGAAAGGACATCCCCTACCTTACAAGACATGTAAACTAACACTATAGAAGTTGAGGCTAATAGGTCAGCATCATCTAAACTTAAAGCCAAGGCTGAAAATGCTGAAAGAAAAAGGAAAGCTAAGGAAGAAGGATCTTCCTAAAAAACTAAAAATGATGATCAAAATATCGATGAGATAACATCATTACTTAGAAACCTTTCTAATAGGATTTCTAAGATAGAAAATCAACCTAGAATGATACAACGAACTTCTGCTAGACCTCAAACTCAATTTAGAAGAGCCCCTCATACTCAAATTTTGCAGAGACGAAATACTGACCAATAGATTCAACGCCCATTGATGATTTCTGACAAACAACTAGATGACATTGGACCTTTAATTTCTAAAGATATAAATAATCTCGATCATACATATGTACAAAAAGCTATCGTTTCTCACCCTTTAAATTAGATCAAGAAGACTATCAAATTTCTAAATATCAGGAATTTTCTTAATTTTTAATTGTAGAATTCAATAGGAGATATGATCTAAGACCTAGGTCAGGGCTTGGTACACCTCCAAAGATTGCCACTGTAAATGAACCTCAGATCAAATCTACAGAAACTCAAACAACAACCATTCAACCATTGAATCAAACAACTAAAATAGGTCTAATTGATAAAAATGTTTTGACAATATTCAATGTTGAAAGAGAACTGAAAGAGTTAAAATACTAATTCCCCTATCTAAACTGTCAAAGAACCCAGGGTATAAAAATGAAGTTTCTAAATGGATTCAGTCATCTAGTGTTGATGTTGAAGGGGATGTGATAAGCCTACAAGATGAAAAACCCTTAGTAGTCTTTGGTCCTAGCTCAGACATGATTGATGAGGATGTACCACCTTTTTATGTGACTCTGAAAATTCATGATTTCTTATCATATAAATGCATGTTAGATTTTGGTGCTTCCCATAATCTGATGCCAAAGGTAATCATGGATGAGCTGCAATTAGAAGTCACTAGAACTTATCATGATATTAACACTTTTGACTGCAAGAAAGTACCATGTCATAGCCTTATTAAATGTCTAGTGCCTACTTTAGCTCAGATCCCTGTCAAAAGTGTGGTTTTAGACATTGTAGTCAGTGACATCCCTCCCAAATTTGGCATGATGTTATCAAGATTGTGTTGTGCCAAATTAGGGGTAAGACTGAAAATGGACATGTCTTATGCCACTATTCCAGTATATTGGGGTGAGCATCTCCGATTATAAAGAGATGTTAGATTTATGAATACTATTTCTAAATCTGATCAAGCTAGGAATAATGGGGAAATATTAGTTACATCAAATCACCTACCAAGGTTTAATGGGGAAACTAGTTTGTCTACAGAAGATCATCTAACTGTCTTTTTAGATTTTGTTGATAATATGAACGTAGACCTTGAGGATGTATATATGCAATTATTTTCTCAATATTTAGAGGGCAAATTTACGATTTGGTTTAGACAACTGAGAGTTGATTCAATTTGTTATTGGAATGAATTAACTGCCATATTGAAGAATCATTAGGGTGTTAAAAAGGATCCAATTTACTATCTTACAAAATTTGAGGAGCTTAAAATAAACCATGGTGAACCAGTGGAAGATTTCATTAAACGATTCAATAAACTTTACCATAAGATGCCTCTTGACTATAAACCTCTAGTTACAACAACAAGGTTTAGGTTTTCCAAAGCGTTTGATGATGACTTTGCAGTCATGATTAGGGAAAGGACATCCCCTACCTTACAAAATATGTAAACTAATGCTATAGAAGTTGAGGCTAATAGGTCAGCATCATCTAAACGTAAAGCCAAGGTTGAAAAGGCTGAAAGAAAAAGGAAAGCTAAGGAGGAAGGATCTTCCTAAAAAACTAAAAATGATGATCAAAAGATCTATGAGATAACATCAATACTTAGAAACCTTTCTAATAGGATTTCTAATATGGAAACTTAGCCTAGAACGATACAACAAACTGCTGCTAGACCTCAAACTCAATTTAGAAGAGCCCCTCAAACTCAAATTTTGTAGGGACTGAATACTGATCAACATATCCAACCCCCACTAATGATTGATGACCAACAACCAGATGATGTTGGACCTTTAGTTTCTAAATATATAAATAATATGGATCATACATTTGTACAAAATGCTATTATTTCTCACCCTTTAAATCAGATCAAGAAGACTCTCAAATTTCTAAATATCAGGACTTTTCTTGAATTTTAATTGTAGAATTGAATAGGAGATATGATCTAAGACCTAGGTTAGGGCCTAGTACACCTCCAAAAATTCCCAGTGTAAATGAACCTCAGATCAAATCTACTAAAACTCAAAAAACAACCATTCAACCATTGAATCAAACAACTGAAACAAGTCTAATTGATAAAAACATTTTGACAACATTCAATGTTGAAAGAGAACTGGAAAGAGTTAAAATACTAATTCCCCTATCTAAACTGTCAAAGAAACCACGCTATAATAACCAAGTTTCTAAATGGATTCACTCATCCAGTGTTGATGCTGAAGGGGATGTGATAAGCCTGCAAGACGAAAAACCCTTAGTATTGTTTGGTCCTAGCTCAAACATCATTGATGAGAACGTACCATCTTTTTATGTGACTCTAAAAATTCATGATTTCTTGTTATATAATTGCATGTTAGATTCTGGGGCTTCCCATAATATGATTCCAAAGGTAATCATGGATGAGCTGCAATTAGAAGTCACTAGAACTTATCATGATATTTACGCTTTTGACTCCAAGAAAGTACCATGTCATGGCCTTATTAAAGATCTAGTGCTTACTTTAGCTCAGATCCCTGTCAAAAGTGTCGTTTTAGACATTGTAGTCAGTGACATCCCTCCCAAATTTGGCATGATTTTATCAAAATCTTGCTGTGCCAAATTAGGGGGAAGACTGCAAATGGACATGTCTTATGCCACTATTCTGGTATATTGTGGTGAGCATCTCCAATTATACAGAGAATTTAGATTTATGAATAATGTTTCTAAATATGATCAAGCTACGAATAATGGGGAAATATTAGTTAAATCAAAACACCTACCAAGGTTTAATGGGGAAACTAGTTTGTCTACAAAAGATCATCTAACTGTCTTTTTAGATTTTGTTGATAATATGAACATAGACCATGAGGATGTAGATATGCACTTACTCACAGAATCTTTAGAGGGAAACATTAGGATTTGGTTTAGACAACTAAAAGATAATTAAATTTGTCCTTGGAATGAATTAACTACCATATTAAAGAATTAGTGGGGTGTTAAAAAGGATCCAATTTACTATCTTACAAAATTTGAAGAGCTTAAAAGAAACCATGGTGAACCAGTGGCAGATTTCATTAAATGATTCAATAAACTTTACCATAAGATGCCTCTTAACTGTAAACCTACAGATACAACAACAAAGGTTAGGTTTTCCAAAGCCTTTGATGATGACTTTGCAGTCATGATTAGGGAAAGGACATCCCCTACCTTACAAGACATGTAAACTAACGCTATAGAAGTTGAGGCTAATAGTTCAGCATCATCTAAACTTAAAGGCAAGGCTAAAAAGGATGAAAGAAAAAGGAAAGCTAAGGAAGAAGGATCTTCCTAAAAAACTAAAAATGAAGATCAAAAGATCGATGAGATAACATAATTACTTAGAAACCTTTCTAATAGGATTTATAAGATAGAAACTCAGCCTAGAACGATACAACAAACTGCTGCTAGACCTCAAACTCAATTTAGAAGAGCCCCTCAAACTCAAATTTTGCAGAGACCGAATATTGATCAACAGATCCAACCCCCATTGATGATTGATGACCAACAACCAGATGACATTGGACCTTTAATTTCTAAATATATAAATAATCTAGATCATACATCTGTACAAAATTCTATTGTTTCTCACCCTTTAAATCAGATCAAGAAGACTCTCAAATTTCTAAATATCAGGACTTTTGTAATTTTTAATTGTAGAATTGAATAGGAGATATGATCTAAGACCTAGGTCAGGGCTTGGTACACCTCCAAAAATTCCCACTGTAAATGAACCTCAGATCAAATCTACTGAAACTCAAACAACAACCATTCAACCATTGAATCAAGCAACTGAAACAAGTCTAATTGATAAAATTGTTTTGACAACATTCAATGTTGAAAGAGAATTGGAAAGAGTTAAAATACTAATTCCCCTATCTGAACTGTCAAATAACCTAGGATATAAAACCCAAGTTTCTAAATGGATTCAGTCATCCAGTGTTGATGCTGAAGGGGATGTGATAAGCCTGCAAGATGAAAAACCCTCAGTAGTCTTTGGTCCTAGCTCAGACATGATTGATGAGAATGTACCACCTTTTTATGTGACTCTGAAAATTCATGATTTCTTGTTATATAAATGCATGTTAGATTCTAGGGCTTCCCATAACTGATGCCAAAGGTAATCATGGATGAGCTACATTTATATGTCACTCGAACTTATCATGATATTTTCACTTTCGACTCCAAGAAAGTACCTTGTCTTGGCGTTATTAAATATCTGTTGATTACTTTAGCTTAGATCCCTATCAAAAGTGTGGTTTAGACATTGTAGTCAGTGACATCATTCCTGAGTTTGTCATGATGTTATCAAGATCTTGATGTGAAAAATTAGGGGGAAGACTGCCACTATTCTAGTATATTGGGGTGAGCATCTTCGATTATACAGAGAAGTTAGATTTATGAATAATGTTTCTAAATCTGATCAAGCTAGGGATCATTCTATTTATGTGGTAGACCAAGACTGTGGTTGTTTTGAATTATTAGCTAATAATTCACAAAACACTTAGCTTACTATTGAAAACATTGTTGACAATCCTAAAACCATCAACAATGATATTTGGAAATTGTACTTTGATGATTTTTTCTCAAAGGAAGGAGAAGGATATGGAATTGTATTAATTTCACCATATAAATAAAATATTGCCCAATCATATAAGCTTGAATTTGATGTAACTAATAATGTATCAGAGTATGAAGCTTTTCTGCTAGGATTGGAATTAGCAAGAAGTCTTAAGGTGCATAATTTAAGTGTATTTTCTGATTCTGAACTTATTGTCAGACAAGTTAGGAATTAATGTCAAACTAAGAACCATAGACTTATATCTTATAGGAATGAGATTTTGGATTTCATTGAAAATTTCTTCTTACATTCAATATCACTGTTATTCCTAGAGATCAAAACATTCATGCAGATTCCTTGGCTGTTTTTTCAAGTTCTTATAAAGTTCCAGATCAAATGCTTATCTAGTATAAAATTCAAGTCAAGTATAGACCATCTATACCTAAAAATCTTAAGCACTGGAAAATATTTGATTATGACGAGTAGCTAAAATCCATTTTGCAAGTCACTGATGAATTCTCAAACCTGCACGCTGAGGAAGAACAACCTGATAATCTTGAAGTTTACAATGAAAATTAAACACCACAATTTGACTAAAAAATTGTTGATCATAGCATTATTCAATTATCTAACAATTTTATTCCACAAGGGTTAGTCCCTCTTTAGAAGATATTTGATCATAATGATGTTCCCAAAAATCCTCTATCAAATTCACCCGAGGAAAATATTGAAATATGTAACATTGGAAGTTCTGAAGAAATCAGAAATGTTAAAATTTCTGCATCCCTATCAATGGAAGCCAAAGAAAAATATTTATCCCTCCTTAAAGTTGAGAAAGATGTATTTTATTGGTCTTATAATGAATTAAAAACATATGATACATCTCTTATTCAACACAAAATTCCATTAAAACTAGAGGCAAAACCTTTGAAGCAAAAATTGATGAGAATTAATCCTGTCCTTCTTTTGGTTATTGAAAATGAACTTAAGAAGCTACTTGATGCTAAAATAATAGTTCCATTGAGATATTCTGATTGGGTAGCTAATCTAGTTCCAGTGAGAAAAAAGAATGGTGAAATTAGATTATGTATGGATTTTAGGAATTTGAATAAATCTTCTCTGAAAGATAATTATCCATTACCCAAAATGGATCAATTACTTTAGAAAGTTTAAGGAGATAATAAAATTTCCATGTTAGATGGTTTTTCTTGATAGATTCATATTATGGTTAGTCCAAAGGATAGAGAAAAGACTGCATTCACAACTCCTTGGGGCACATTCATGTATGCCTAGATTCCTTTAACTAACGCTGGAGATACATTTCAACGAGCTATGGACTTAGAATTTGTGGGTAAGACAAACAAATTTGTTGTTATTTATTTAGATGATTTGACTGTTTTTTCCAATTCTGACCAAAAGCATTTAAAGCATTTGAGAAAGGTTTTTGACACGTGTAGAAAATTTAGGATTTCCCTTAATCCCAAGAAGTCTTTGTTTACACTCCAAGAAGGAAAACTACTCGGCCACATCATTTCTAAAGAAGGAGTAGTCATTGATCCTAAAAGAGTCTCAGCTATACAAGTACTTACATTACCAAGGAATAAGAAGGTGATTTAGGCTTTCCTTAGGAAAATTATTTTTTTAAGAAGGTTTATCCCTAATTATGCTAAAATAGTTAAGGATATAACTGATATGCTAAAAAAGAATCATGAAGTTAAATGGAATATTCCTACAAGGTATGCATTTGATCAGATTAAAAAGGCCATTGCAGAAGCTCCCATTTTAGCTAGTCTAGATTACTCTTAACCATTTAGTATCTTTTCTTCTGCCTCTGAAACTGCCTTAGCTTCCATTATTTTGAAAAAGAATAAAGATGGAGATGACCAACACATTTCCTTTTTTAGAAAAGTCATGAGAGATGTTGAGCTAAAGTATGACATCATTGAAAAACATGCCTATTATTTAGTTCAAGATCTGAAAGCCTTTAGAGTCTATCTTCTCCACTCTTCTATTATTCCTATGTACCCAATAGTGCTATCAAAACCGTTTTAACTCAGCCTGATACTGATGGAAGGATAGGGAGATGGATAACAAAGATTTTAGTGTATGATCTCGTTATCAAGACTACCAAGCTGGTAAAAGGTCAAGGCCTAGCTAAGTTCCTTGTTGAGTCCAATTATAAGATCTTAGGAATAAATTCTATTTTTGAAATCCCAATTGAGAAAAATCCACAAGAACCTTTTGAAATTCCAACACAGGAGAATCCAAAAAAAACTTCTACAACCCCTACACAGGAGAATCCACAAGAACCTTTTGAGAACCCAATCAAGAAGAATCCATAAGAACCTTATGAAATTCCAACATAGGAGAATCCACAAGAACCTTCTACATCAGATCGGTCAATTCCAATTCACATTGATGAGAAATTTTTATTATCATATTGGTACTCTGATATTGTGAATTTTCTTAGAGAATTTGAATCTCCATCTGAATTTACCAAGAATCAATGTAAAACACTGAAGTTGAAGGCCATAAAATACTGTATTGTTAATGTAAATCTATATTGGAAGGATCCTCTTAACATCCTTTTACTTTTCTTAACAAAAAATGAGATAGAAGGGATCATTGATCAATTTCATGCAGGTATTTGTGGAGGAACTATGCTTGGAGGGCTACAACATATAAGATTTTAAGGGCAGGATTTTATTGGCCTACTCTATTTTCACAAGTGGGAGAAAAGGTTAGAAGTTGTACACAATGTCAAATGTTTGCTGGAAAGCAGAGATTAGCAGTGCTTCCATTGGTTCTAGTACTAGTCCAAGCACCTTTCCTTCAATGGGGATTGGATTTCATTGGTGAAATTCATCCTCCATCAAGCAATCATCATAGATGGATATTGAATGCTATAGATTACTTTACCAAATGGGTAGATGCCATTACATTTAGAAATGCAACTGATATTGTTGTTATCAAATTTATTAAAGAAACATATTGTCTAGATTTGGATGCCCCAGACAAATAGTGATAGACAATGCAATAACTTTCAATAGTACAAAGATGATTGAGTTCTGTTAGAAATATCAAATCTTGTTGTATCATTCTACTCCATAATATCCATAGGGAAATGGACTGGTAGAGTCCTCGAACAAAAGTTTGGTTAAAGTTATAAAGAAAACATTGGAGGATCATAAAGGAGTTGGGACAGTCATCTAATTTATGCACTTTGGACCAACAAGAGTTCACCAAAAATATCAATAGGTAAATCTCCTCTTCAGCTCATTTATGATAAATAAGCTATATTTCCCACACATTTAGCTTTTCATGTCATGAAGTTTTTACAAGAGTAAAATGAAGAGCCTGCTGATTTCTCTCGAAGAATAAATCAGATCATAGAACTAAATGAAGATATAGAAGTTCATTACAAGCTTAAGAAATATCAAAATAAAATGAAAAGTTTGTTTGTAGGAAATCTAGGGAAAGAGATTTTAGGGAAGGTGATTTGGTACTAAGATGGGATGCTAGAAGAGACGACAAATGAAAACATGGCAAGTTCAACAACCTCTGGAGGGACAATACCACTTTCAACCTATAGAATTTGGAGGGACAATATTCCTCATTGCGTATCAATGGGAAATACTTAAAGCACTGCATTCAGTATTGAGAGGTTCCCATTAAGTAATCATTGTATTATACCAGAGACTTTATTTTACATGCAGTGTGTATTTGTTTCAATAGAGACCTATTGATGCCTCGAAAATCACTACATCGACATTAGGGAAAACCACCCGGTCCGGACCTTAAAGACAACTCCTTTTCCGTTTGGTGCGGTGGCTCCGACTGGATATAATGGGACCAGTTTCCCAATGATTTGTAAATAGGATGGATAAGTGATTGATTGTCTATTATCTAATGGTAATGAAGGATGATTTGTCCTAATATGCAGAATATAAACAACTAAGTTATACCTGGAAATCTCTGGATAATGCAACTCTTGATGATTCTTATTGAAAAGTAGGCATGTATATGACTCTACTTTTAAACAAAAATATTCATTCATATGATAATTACTTTGTTCAAGTATTTGAACAAAGTAATAATTAAAACATTATTGCACTATTCTTCATATACCATTGACATAAATATGAATGAATAAGTAACAATCCTTAAACATTCAATAGTGATAAGCTAAACGATTGTTATGAAAGCACATACATATATCAAATGATAGCAAAAAATGAATAAATGCCGATTCATATAAAAGTATGAAACAAAGACATAGATAGTAGTACCATATGTAATTTGAATCCTCTCCGATATCAATCGCATTCAGATCCCATCCTTCAACTTGGAAATACTTTCACAAAAAGCAATAGTGCATATCCCATAAAAGTAGTCTTCATTAAAATTTAGAATTCAGGTCCAGTCTTCATAAAAAATATATATTGGAAGCACAGTAGTGCAACTCCCGATCCAAGTCTTAATACAAAAATTGAGGACCCTTTCTAAAAACATGAAAGGGTCTATAAATACTATCTAAACTAACTAACTATGAAATAAAAATGCGGTGAGCTGGTATATCCAAATCATAAATATATGAAAATCTTCGTGAACTAGACATGCTTGCAGTCGGTAAGAATGATTCATTGTTTCGGCTAACTATTCTTTGGCTTGAGCTAGCATATGGTGAGCATCAGCTGCAGTTTTGGAGCGTGACTCATTTATGAATGTAGTTGTGCAGTATATGTCGCATCAGTAATTTCAGGAATCATACAACTAATTGCATCGTTTAGGCATTTGATTGTTGTTCTTTGACTATATGGTTTCACAAAGAAGAACCAAAAGGTTTCCCATGTTAAAGTATGGATGCCCACGATTAATCTCTCTCTCTTTTCTAGCTCTTTTTTCCATGTCTTATCCAATTATTTGACTGATGGTAATTTCCCTGGAGTGCATTCTAAGATTAAGTTTGACAAATAAAGAGTATCATTAATCAATTCCACTAGATTACCAGTCGCTGATCTGCATCGCGATGTTTCCCTTTCTGCCTTCATCAGTTGAGTTTGCCACTAAAGGAACATGATTTCCTTGTGTGATTCTATAATTTTAGGCAGATTTGCGGCTTGTCCTTCCTTGGTTCTTGCCAAGAAAGAAACTCTGTTAGTGTTTCATCCGCCTGTTCCAATTTTTCTTTGTCTTCAACCGACTTATCAATCATAGACGAGGAAATTTCACAAAAGGGAGGAACAAGAGAAATATTATTACATAAAAAGTTCAACTGAGTAGATAATGCTTTAGTTATTTAGAGAGCCTCTGATTTGAATTCCTCGACTTGAGGAAATTTTTTGAACCCTTCTATTTATAATGACAATTGAGAAATATGTTCATCTTTTGTTTTACTCAGCTGTTCATTCATTATCTTAAGCTTGTTCAATGCTAGAGATAGCTCCTTTTGTTTTGAACTGCATCTTGATCTATTCTCAGTTTCTCTTTGAGTAGTTGCTCGCTTAATTGGTCGTTTGAGTGCTACTGTGCTGCCAACTGCTACTCTAACTACTCTATCCTCTGCTTTTTTTCATGTACCTGTGTCTCTAGTGAGATGATTGCTTGATCCTTTTCTTTAAGCAAATTACTAACTTCTGATGCCTTGTCCATAGTAGATGTTGTATATGCAACGACATATTGAGAGAGTTTATTAAGGTCTTCAGAAGGGTTTACTTCCTCTCTCCATACCACATTAGTTATTTCCATCCGTGCAGGAAAAAGAGAAGATTGATCAAGTTTTCTCTTTTTCCTTTGCCTCTTTATCACAGCCCTATGCTTAGAGATATAAAATACATCCAAAGGTGGTATTTCTTCTATACTCAGAAAAATTCCATCGGATGTGTTAGTGTCAGCCTTTGTATCCTTCCTCCAGTGATCAAATATGCTCGTACAAAGTGATTTTAAGGTGTCAAGGTCAATTTTGTCATTTCAAAGAGTCTTCAAGCAAAATTTGGTCACTAGGCATTAGGTCTAGGGTTTGCTTTCACTCTTTTCAAAGTTGCCCAAATGTTAGTCCATGTCACTATTCAGCTGAGTCTATCATCATTCATATGGCTTTTATCATCATGTCAAGTTCCATTGGGTCATTTTACAGCTTATTCATGCTTCAGTTGTGCCTTGGTAAGGTCCATTTCCCTCTCCTAGGGTTTTGGAGGTAATTTCTCTTGGATGGTAAAATAATTAGAAAAACTTGTATCCAGATGTTCATACACCTTCCCCTATCCTTCATGTACCTTATTAAACACTTCCCATCACTGAGATTCCCCAAATTCCTCATTTTTCCACAAACCCTAGTTTCTTGCTACAACTTGGCAATTTTCTAGGTTGGGCCTGTGTTTTTCCCTTTTGGACCCCTTCCCCTCACTCGATCTCCTAGATTCCACTTTCCCCTACTTTCTAACATCCCTCCCTACTTCCAAAAATTTCCCCAAGAATTTAGAAGCCCCTTAGCCCCTTCATTTCGCTTCATTTCGACAAAATCCCTTGTTTCACACATCAGGATAGGTTTTACTCAAATGATGTTTCTGAGCAATAGAAGATGAATTTGGGAAACCTGAGAGAGGTTTTTGTCCAAAATAGGACAAGGAAGAAAAACCTAATTCTTACATAGATATAATTGTTTTGGATAAATGTCAAAAATACAATCGCCTCGGGAGAATTGATGCACCTCTGAAGTGACCTTGGGAAAATCAATTTTTCTCCTAGATTGGTTGGTAAAATGACTTTTTTGATGAGTCAAATCATAACTAGACACAAGGAGATTTCCAATGAGCTATCATGAGCTCAATTTGGAGGTGAGAAAGGCCTTCAAAAGTTGACTGCAACAACACTCTTCCTTGAGGCAGCCTCATTTGGCACATTTTGACCAGTCTTGGAAGATTTGACTTTTGACAAGGAAACTGAACTCCAAATTGAAAAATTCTAGAAGTAATGGAAAGTAGACTCAGAGACCTTTCCAACGAGCTATCCTGTGCCCAATTTTGACACCGCAAAGGCCTCCAACAGCCTCCTGTAAAAGGCGCTACGCACTAAGATGGGCGCTACGCACTGGGCCTCACTGCCAGTGTAAAAATACACAGGCGCTACGCACTTAGGTGTGCGCTATGCATTGGGTAAAATTTTTTGCTCCTTCATCCATATTCATGTCAAATTGCCTCCAACTGCTTGCAAGTAGGTTCTTTATGTTTTCTCAGTGAATTTTAGACATGATTATGGTGTTTTGAAGTGGAGAAACAAGTGTGAAATGTAAAACCCTATGTTTATTTCCAAATTCACTTCTTAGGGTTTGAAACAAATATTAGGGACTGTGTGGGTTAATATATGCCTATGTCATCTATTTTCAGTGGTGTCCATGCTCATTGTTAACCTTAGCCTCATACTCTCTTTTTTCCATTACAACCCTGCTGTCATTGTTATGGCCATTGTCATTTCCACCTCTTTTCTACACACTTGTCAAATTCCTTCATAATCAAAGCAATGACTGTTTTTTCATGCAAACTCATTTGACAAAACTATTTTCATTGTGGATTTCCTATGATACTTTGATACACATGTGAAATATTTGTAAATTGTGCCAAACTCTCATTCTTCATCTCATTGAAAGCCAAACAGACTTTGAAACACCATGAAGGCGGATAGACAGTGACTTTACAACTGAAACTGCATGCACCAGAAGGACACTAAAACATCGAAAAAGGCAGGATAGACTCCAGATTTTGGTCGAGGCTTCACTAGATGGGCATGACACATGATGGAGGGTGTTTTCTCTGAATTTGAGCAAATTCGGAGAAATTTTTGTCATTTTGAAATGTTTGGTCTCAAAAACAGGTTTTTCCCGCTCTATGGGTAGCGCGCCTGCGCGCTCTCTTTTGATTGGGGCACTTGTTGGAGAAAAACCTTATATTTTTTTGTTTTTCATGGTGAATTATACATGCTCAGTTATTTCCAAGGCATTTCATCAAATTCTGGATGATCAAAAGGCCTAAAAACACCATGAAAACCACCTTGCTGCCACCTTTTGCAACAACAGGAAGTACTTCTGGGAGAATGCAGTTTTGGAGGGGCAAATGAGCTCCAAATTGGAAATTCCACTTGGGTTGGAAATTAGACATACAGGGATTTCCAACGAGCTATCATGAGCTCAATTTGGATGTCGGGAAGTGCCCCAAAAACAGGATGAAATGTGCACTATGCATTGGGATCAGGGCGCTACGCATTGGGGTTTTTGGTCCAGTTTTCATCCTCCAGCTCAGGAATTCGGCCAATTTTCACCAGTTTCACTCCTTGATGTGATTTTTGACCCAAAATGATGTAATTTGATGTATTTAAGGTAACATGGCACCTATCTACCTTCTTCTAGATGATTCATTTGCAAATTAGCAAACAATTAATGTAATGAATCAGTTTCCTTCTTTTCAGAAGCAGGTTGTTTTGGTCACCTAGATTCCTGCTCCATGTTTAGAATTTGTTGAAACTGCTCTTAGAAGGAGGAGCTTGACCCCTAGAGGTTAGGGAATGAGGTTAGCTTGATCTATATATGTAAATTTTTATTCAGTAGCAGAGGTTGGACTCCTGTGAAGATTTTGGACACTATTGTACATATTTTTTCATATTTTGGCTAAGGAAAGATCAGAGATTTTGCAGCACCTGTTGGGATCCTTGTGGCTTTGGATGTTGATGGTGTGTTTCTTTCTGTAATTGTAAGTTGTTAATATGTATCATTTTCCTTCTTTCATCTTCTGCAATTGGACAAATGAAATGTTAAGGTAGAATCCATAGATTGTTATGCTATGCCTTTAAGTTTGTTTAATTTTCCATGTTTTCGTCAGTTTGAAGAGGATCCATATTCTCTTTTGCCCTCTTCAACTCCTTGTAATTCTGATCCATCCATACACCTGATCAAAAGGCATCAAGACTATTGCCTACCTCGCCCAAACTCGATCTCTGCAAAAATATGACCTCAATCCCCGCACCCAAAATTTGTTTTCCCATTTCTCCAACAAAAAACTCAAAAAACTAAAACAAACATTCCTATCTCTTTACTAGCCTAAAATCAGTATTAAATTTGAGTCATCTCAGCCCCTTTGAAGACCTTTTGCCGAGATAGACCCAGAGAGAGCCCTCTCCTGTCCTCGTAGGGCTAGCTACGAGGCTGAGCGTGGTTTGATGTGGCCTCGAGTTTGGCCTTCCTCAGCCTGAGGCAGATTCGAACACTAACAGGATGGGTCTTTTGGAATCATCTCTACATCCTTTTGAGTCATGGGCGGGTGGCTGGTTTCTTCAGTGGAAACAGTATTAGTTGCTGTCTTCTAACCAGTTGTTACTTCAGGCGTGCTAAATTCCTATATACTTTCAGTATTACTTATGATTGAGTCAAACTGTTGCCATTTTTTAGTAGTTTAAGATTAATATGAACATCTGTATCAATGAGTTCACCACCCTTTTCCTATTCTTATTCCTGCTCTGGTGTTTTTTCTTTCTCAGGAAATTTTTCCACTGCAGGAGCTTTGTCAACAGTTTGTTGTTCATTTTTGCTTGACTGGATTGTCGAGGTGGTGTCTAATAGGTCTAGAGGCAAAGTTTGCAACCTCTGGTCTCTAAGCATATTAAATTGTTCTAGCCCTTCATCTTGAGACCTGATCCTGGCCAATTCTTTAACCTGAAATAATGATTCAGCTGAAGAAAATAGATCATCGAAGTCATCCTTCTCATGATCGAATTTTGTAAGTTTGGCTTGTTCAAGAACATTATAGGCAACCTTTCTTGGATCATATTGCCTGTTAGGAATTGTGGCAAGATTCATCATTTGTATCTTTCCTGCCTCCTTCTCTACATGTTTGTAATCATGAAGAGTGAAAACACTGCGTCATAAAGGGAATATAGGCCATATCTATTTCTCAGAATTTCTAAGGGTTTTTGATGTCCCTTCTACTGTTATTTGATAAGCCAATTCCTGAGCTAATAATTTATCAGGAACATACAAGGGGAAAGCATGGGGCTTAGTATGGCTACCAAAAAGCCTTACATAGGTGAATTTTTCTTCCCCGAACCAATTACCTACTGTAGTCAAGTCAATCCTTGCTTCCTGGGAAATTCTGGGGGCAGGCTTATTGAAAATAAAATAATGCACAAGCAAAATAAAACCATTACAAATTTTATACAAATGACTTTTGTAGTGAGCCTTCTATAACTACTCATGATAAATATGGATTGGTTTAGGGTCTTGGGGTGTCCATCTCCATCCAAGTAATGGAAATTCAGAATTGAAACAAATAGTATCCATAATGCATGCACTGTAATAGAAAGGGGGAATGGTCCTGATAGTTTTACGTGCATTTGTCCTGTACTCTAGAATTGTTGTGGCTAGTTTATCAGACAAAATATTTCCCCAATCCATCACATAGCCATTGATTACAGTTTCCCTTAAGGTACCATTTCTATGGTTAATTTGGCTGAATCATGTATTCCCCACATCTTACACATCATAGCCCCGACATAACAATAAGGGGAAGCCAAATGGTCAACAAATTACTTACCTGATGAATCGTGCTTGTGATTTTGAGGAAAATGTATCCATTTCTTTATCGGGACTGACTCTGAATCATTCTCTTTTGCAAACGCCTCCAAGAATGCTTTGTTTTATCGCTTTTTAGGTTGAGGTAAGTGATACATTTTCCTGAGATCCTCCGGCTGAAATGAGCCGAATATCCTCCCATCAGCTGTGCAAAATGTTCTTCCTGAGACTGGAATTTCCTCTACCACCCATCTCACTATGTCAGTATATGGCAGGATTTTAGCTCACTCTACTATCCTGTGAAGATAGGAACAGGCTAATTCTTTAAGAGTTCCTTCTGATTTGTTAGTTGAATCGGCTGTGGCTTCCTCTGATAATTCCTCGGGCTCCTCTGCTTTTATCAGATTGTAAATGCTCTCCTAGCTCATGTTTCCTAGACCAAGGCACGTCGTATCTGAGATTAATCCCTTTTTGCTTGGTCTGGGATCTTTGGCTGGATGAGTTGTTGTTGTGGACTTCTTTGATTTCTTACCTGTTTTCTCTGGTTCTTTGGTTTCGGAAGAATTCTGCACAATCAGTTGCAAACAGTGATACAAAAAAATGTTGTTTCAAGTCAATATGAATAAAATCATGTCGATTGGCATAAAATAAAATATAATTAAGGATTACCACAAATGAAATCATTTGAAAGATCCATCCTTAATTGCAATATTGAATAACCATTTAAACTGTCAATTGTGGTAAATAACCTAATAAATGTCCATCACGTCGTTTATATGCCCAATGATTGTTTTAAGAGTGTCTTAGATTTTTTAATCGATGATCAGCGATAAATCACTGATCGGCGATTGGGAATGTCAAAGGGAAGGCTTTTAAAACTTTCTTTAAATATCTCCGATCATTGAAAGGTGATACAATATAATGCATGAAAATTTCCTTTAATGTATATTTGCTTTTCGAGATGTGCGCCCAATTAATAGATCACAGTTGGGATTTTGCATGATCTCTCATACCTTTATCATGTGACTTCGCTGAATGCCAATTGCCGATTGCGATTAGCTTTATCGCATCGGGAGTTTTTTGGTTAGGCCTCTTTACATATATTCCTTTATCATTGACACCGCCGATTTGCCGATTGTGATTTGCTTTATCGCATCGGAGGAGTTGAGGGGCTCTGCTTTATTGTGCGTCGGCATTTGTTTTCCCCGATTTTCCGATAGCGATTACCTTTTCGGGTCAAAGGATTGGGTGATGTGGTTTTATGTGTGTTTCCTTTAATATTGCGATATGCGATCACCGATCACTTTATCGAAATATAGAATGATTTTTTACTTTTATAAAGAAACACTTTATTTCTTATTTAAACGGTTTGTATAACATGATTTATTTACATCGGGGTTTTAACAAGGATTTTCCTTATGATGAGGTACATACACATTTAACTAGGTTTATTTTTTAAAAGGGACCCATTTCATATTATGATCTTGTGTAAAGTTTTTTAATGAAATGGGGGGTTGTTGTACAACACAACAATTGGCGATTCACTGGAAGAAACAGTTATCTCTGAGAAAATAATATAATACTTTAACTTTCTCAATCTGAAATCCTTAATAGATAGAGAAAATCTAATATAACTAGGTAATCATAAATTCTGAATATAATGAAGACTATTTTTGCTATTTCTCTCTTATCTCAAAATTAAATACATTCTAAGTTTTAAGTAAACCTTACTTGGTTGATAATGATAAAACAAAAGACTTCATCAACTTAGCTTGTATAATGACTCCTTTGTCATAGGTAGAGCCGTTGCTGCCAGCAAATTTCATAGTCTCGGCAGGGTTACCTTTTAACCATTTAATCATTCATTGTCCCATCCTTTTCAGAGTATAATTTAAAAGAATGAATCCAAAATATACGTTTCCACATTTTTTGTATTGTATTTTCTTTATTCCTTATTTCTTTATTTTGTAAGATAAAAAGCCATTGTCTGGTTTGGTGGCCAGCTGTTGACAATGCCATTCACTGGTTATAGTTTAACTGAACAAGCTGGCTCGTCATGAGACCCCTTGTCTTATAATTATAAGCCATTACCCTATTTTGGTATGCAGTGTTGGTAATGTTAGTTGAACTATTCCCCTATGATTATGGTAAGTAGGCTTGTAATAAGACCTTTTATCTTTTATATCAAATATATTTTACAATTACACTCTAAAAAATTAAAAACTTTGATGGATGGGATGAACAATTTTCTCCTTAAGAGAACATAGATGACATTTTTAAGAGTTGAAGATGCTAATATTGAATCAATCTTTGTTTTGTATTGATAACCATTTTTAGGTTTCTAAAACTTTATAATGATTTATAGTATTTCTGAGTTTTGAGAAGATTTTACAAAAATAAAATGGGGTTTTCAGAATCTAATTACACCTAATTTCCTAGAATTTTCCTTTTCCTTCAAGGCTTCCATTTCTTAAAAGTAAATATTGAAACTATTTTCTTTTGAGAAAAATTTTCAATATAGTAAAGACCAATGGAAGGCTATTCACAATGTTAATTCCAAAGAGAAAAATAACTAATTATTCACACAAATCCTGCTGAAAATTGAATATTTACAAAGCGAGAAGGGGTTACCTCCTCAATTGAAGAATTTTTTCAGAATGAGCCCATTAATAGGAAGAGAGTCTCTCTTTCCTAATAGATCTTGCAATATGAATGTAGAAGGGCTTATCTCCTCGCTGATTTGGAATGGTCCAAGCCACATTTTCGAAAACATAGTATGTTTTCCTTTATCCTTATGGGCTTTGTCCCACTTCAAAACTAGATCACCAATTTGTAAATGTTTTGAGCCGGTTGAAGTTGTATCAAAGGAAGAATTAATAATTTTTTGGTGTTATGCATGTGTAACTCGGGCTTTCTCCCTTTCTTCCTCTAGTTTCAGGATCTGATCATGTCTCAATTGAATAGAAGATGAGGGATTTTCTTCAATAAACTGCACTAAAGCTAGTGAGGGAAGTACTAAATTTGATGGTATGGCAGCTTCCTTTCCATACACTAGATTAAATGGGGAAGTTCCTATTGAGGCCTTCTGTGTTATTTGCTCTACCCATAGTGCAAATATCAAAGACTTATGCCAATTTTTATGATTCTGCTCAATAGTTCTCTTAATGATTTTGATAAGATTCTTATTGGTAGATTCTGTTAAACCATTACCTTGAGGGTAGTAGTTTGCATAATATTTCAATTTGAATCCTCTTTTGATAGAAAATTCAAGTATAGAATTACTAGAGAAGTAAGATGCATTATCAAAAATAAGAGCATTTGGAACACCAAACCTGGTAATGATAAATTGATCGATGAATTCAATGATTGCCTCAGAGTTTGTTGTCTTCAAAGGAATTGCTTCCACCCATTTAGTAAAGTAATTGGTAGCTGTAAGGATATACCTATGTCGTTTGGATGAATGTGGAGTGATTTCTCCAATGATATCGAATCCCCATTGTTCGAAAGGTTGTTCAATGTTGACTGGCTGCAAAGGAAAAGCTAGCTTCCTTTGTCTTCCACTAGTAGTTTGACATATTTGGCATTTCCTTACATATTCATGAGTATATCTAAACAAGGTGCGCCAGTAATATCCAGCATAAATGATTTTGTGCGCTGTTGTATTAGCTCCAAAATGTCCTCCTGCCGGACCATCATGTAGCTCCTGCAAGACCTTTTGCGCTTCAGGTTTTTCTAAGCATATTAACAAAATTGAATCATAATTGCGTCTAAACAACACATCATCAACAATCATGAAGTTTTTTGCTTATAGTCTTATAGCACGCTTGTTTTTATAGGAAATATTAGAAGGATCATATCCGTTTTTCAAATAGAATATCAAATCTGCATATTGGTATTCAGGATTAGTGGTACTTATCTGATTGATTTCTTCAGTATCATTTGTACCTTCATATTCCTGAATATTAGAAGCTCCTGCTGTTGTTGGGAAAAGTATCCATTCGGAATGCCCCTATCCCACTCTAAGGTGTGATAGTGCCTTAGCAACAAACAACGAAAACTACTTGATTATTTCTTCTTTATGAAATGTAAATGAGGAGAAAGGATGTGACTAACCTGTGTCTTCCGCTAGTTTGTCGATCCAATTGCTCCTCTCTTCCATAGCTCCCAACTCCCTTACCGGCCCAACTTCACCGAATTCCTGCAAGATCACAAGAGAGAGAAACTACACGAAGATACAGATATACATTCGTAAAAAGCCCAAGATTAGATTAAGCTAAACATGTAAGTATAACAAAACATCATTGATACACAGCATGTAGGAGAAACTCAAATAGTTTATTGATAGAATAAGAAAGTCCAAGAGGAGATACAACCAAGTGAGTTCCGATCCAGCATCTACCTCCCAGCAAAGGAATCCCTTCCTCTCCTCCAACAAAGCATAAATCACCCAATGTACTAATCTCAATCTCAAACCAACAACAATTCTCTGCAAAGTACAAAATTCCAGCCTCTGGATCTCTGGGATGAGGGATCCATATATAGATGTAAGCAGAGAGGATTGTTATAGACATTTTTGTGCCTTACAGCATGAAGCATGAAATGTCCATAATCTAAGGGATCCAAAGTCCCTAAACATGTTGTTCCTACCCCTAGAGGAACAAGGTCAGCAAACCACAGCACTGAATAACAGTTCTCCACCTGAAAACACTCAAAAACAAGGCAATTCTGGATCATGTCAACTGCTCCACTGTCTACCTGCGCTGAATGTCAACTGCAAAGAAGGCTACCTACGCTGGGCGAATTGGGACATGTGGCGCAGTCATTCCTCAAGGTGTCAATGCCCAGGAAGCTTCCAAAATGACACTTGGATCAGGGAATTCGACTGGTGATGAGTAAGAGGGTCTAGATCTCCAAGTGGAAGCAAGAACCTCCAAGTGGACTCAAGAACTGAAGAATAACTGAAGTGAGAGAGGACACTAGTCAGCTTCATGCCAGCCTCAAGCTGACTCATCCTTTCTCCAAAACTCCTATATATAGATCTCTCTCATGAGGTCTAGGGAGGCTGGAATCTTGTGAATGTAAAGAATTGATGTTGGTTTGAGTTTAGAACTATTGGGTGATTTGCTTTGAAGGAGGTGAAGAGGAGATTTCTTTCTGCTGGGAAGGTGATGCTGGATTGGGCCTCTTATGGTTGTATCACTTCCTGAACTTTACTTCTTCCATTAATAAAGCATTTGAGGTTCTTCTATATGCATGTGCCTCAATGATGTATTGTTATACTTGTGTATTTGATTTATTCTAATCCTTGAATCAATTATGAATGTATGCTTCTTGTAGTTTCCCTCTTTTGCCATTTTGCAGGATCTTGGTGTAGCTGGGCCAGTGAAAGAGCAAGGAGCTGGGAGCAAGTAGCAAGGAGAGAAGATTGGATCAATCATTAGCGGAAGACATCGGTTAGTGGATCTCTTTCTCCCCTCTTTTACATCTCATAAAGAAGTAATTTCAGATAGCTTTGCTTTGATTGTTGCTGAGGTACTATCACCCTTAGAGTGGGATAGGGTCATTCCGTATTGGATACTTTTCCCAACAACGAATTGGCGACTCCACTGGGGATCGTATCTTGTTGGTTGTTTGTGTTTTTGCTATTCATTTCCTAAACACAGGGAGTACCGAATCGAACTGCATTTGAATCTTTCAAATGCAAAGTAGAGGGCAGCTACTCTGGCTCAGTTTCTGGGCATGTTTATGATTTGAAGAGCTGATCCACAAGGACTCTGAATAGCTCTTAGTGATAGCTTTTCATCCTTTAGTGTGTACTTGATTGATAGCTTTGATTTGGCCAAAAACTATTGATTTTTGAGCAATCTGTGACCCAGAACCTGAGAAAAACGAGAGTTTCTCTCTTCATTGCAGGCACCGTGAAGGCAGTCTGCATTTCATCGCAGGTCCCGAAGGGGCTACCTGCGCTGAATGTCAAACTGACAGTGTACTACCTGCGCTGAACCAGTTAGGCCTTGTGCAACTGGGGTTCTCTGCTTTCTGTTGCCCTGTTTTCATCCTTGTTTTTGCAGCCTATTATCAGTCAATGTACCTATCTGAAACCACCTTTCTTTGCCACTATTCCGCCTCGGTTGTATCAAGAAACTGTATTTGTTCTTTGTGTATTTCTTACATCATTTGCAGTTTCCCATAACGAAAGTGAACTAGTCTTGCTGTGACCTCTTAGATCTAGACCTGTGATAAGTGTCGTTCTGATCTTTAGAGTTAGTTTGTTTGCTGTTCGTAGCTGATTGAGCTTTTGCTTTCGTCATATGGTTTGAATTTATGTATTTCTAGTGTTGAAACAAGTAAATCTTAAGGTGTCTTTTGATTTTGGACAAAAGCTTGTTTGCTTTCACTTGAAATTGAATTCAAAGTTATACAACAGCTTTCTTTTTGTAATACATCAACATTAAGAAAGAGAAAAGAAATACCTGCATTGTGCATGTGCATTTTGACAGCTTGCATGTTGATTTAGGAAAAAGTGCATTAGTGTGTGCTCTATGATCTGTGTGAAAAGATGATGTCTTTCTTTTCCCTCAGTAGTTAATATTTTCAAAGTTGAAAGATTGAAAAGCTTGCTTATCATCTTAGACTGCATTTAGGAGTTGTACCATACATCTCGTGGTGATCCATAAAGGCAAACTGCTAAACAAGATCAACCTTAAAATAAATTGAATTTACATAACAATGCTTTGAAACATAACGCAAACGCATAGAGGTCTAAGCTAGAGACGTGTTCCGGCGTCGTTAAACGTGATATCTTAGCGTTGAGTGGTTGGGTGATTCCTCCACGGTGAAGCGATAAGTATCAATACGGACTTGTGCTCCCACGTACCGTCGCGTATATATTGGGAGACCCCTATAGGAAGAAAGCCTTTATCCATAGGAAACCGTGTCGGCCGCCCTACTGATCGCAATGCAGTGAACACAGCATTCACGAAGATCAACCACTCGTACCGTAAAACGTATTCTGTGGTTTTGCGAAAAGTTTGGCACACCCTCTACCTAGAACTCCAGAGCAGTTTCTTTTGGCCTTTTTCAAACTCTATAACTGAAAAAGTCCATCCGAGCATTTGTCACTTCGGGCTCGTTAAAACATCGAAGGAGACTAGAGTCATCTTTAGCTTTTTCTCGACTCTTAAAAAGTGAAAAAGCAAGTTGTGTCTAAAGCGTCGTTATAAAATTTATTTTAAACGGAACATAATCACCTCCTATTCCTGCGTTGATCTGTAGGTCGAGAACATGGAACGCACCAACCAAGGAATTCCACATGATGGAAATCCTAGTCCTTTCTCCTCTTGGGGAGAAGTTGGTGCGCCCCACATGGCCACATTGTCGCTTCCAGGACTGACAATTGGCCTGCCAATTTGGCTATTCTCAACCAATGTAGTTCAGAACACCATGGTTCCTGAACAGTCGAGTCAACAGTTAGATCAGTCTAGAGCTGCCCACCAGCCTTCTACTTCCTATAACTCTTCCTCCAATCCTTCATCTTCGCAAGGTAGAGCCGGCAAAAGCCAAGATCCCATGGAGAAGAAGGAGAAGAAGAAGAGAGAAGAAGAAGAAGGAGCCTAAGGCGACTGGGGGCAAGCAAAAGACATCTGACAAAAATCCACACACAGCACAGACCGGGCCTAAATCGCCATGTGTCATATGTAGAGGAGACCACTTCCATAGAGATTGTCCCTGTATTCCACGGATACTAAGGGACTGGTCCCCTCGTTTGCACAGTTCGGGAGCATCAACCTCTGATAACCATGTTGAATGCTTACCGCCAACCAGCGAAAGTGAAGGTTCAAGACAAAGAAGGGGAGCGAGATCCCCCTGCAGACTGTGTGAAGGCGATCACGCCATCCACCGTTGTCCCTTCTTAGACGAAGCGAAGAGAGTTTTGGAAGATCGTCCGGTTTCACCGTTGAGACTTCCTCCTGGATACAAAAAACTCGTGCCAAGTCCTTCGTTGGTTGAGAATACAGCTGGCCCGCTCAAGTGGTCGGCTGAAGCGTCAGTCATTGAAAATGAACCTACTGAATCCAGACCGGACGAAAGTCCAAAGGTCGAAACGGCAGTTGACCCGGTTCTCCCTTCAGAAGTTTCATCTTCAAATGACACCGTCACTGAAGATTCATCTTCAAATGACACCCTCACTGAAGAGAATAAGGATGACACCATCCAGATTCTTTTCATCAACACAGACCCTGATGAGCGTCAGGGCAATGCGCCCATTCCTTTATCGCAGGAAGGAACATCGTCAGGGTCATATCCGGCCGTGTATTCGGTCCCACCACCAAGCAACCTGGTTGTATCCTTTGATTGGAACCAACTAGGCAGACCCCGGTTGCCAGCCAGTATACCATTCAGAATCATGGTCCAAATATACAGAATGGTAATGGCTGGCACTATCATTGATGAAGGGGCATCTGTGAGTATCCTTTCCTCTATTGCTTGGAAAGCACCGGGTTCCCCGGCGCTTTTGCCTGAGATAAGAAATCTCTCGGGTTTCGATAAAGGAACCAGTCGACCATTAGGGATCCTCCCCAATGTGCCTGTTACATTGAAAGGGAAGACCGTTCAAATGAACGTGATGGTCGTTCAAGGACCCTTGGATTATAACCTACTCCTTGGACGAGACTATATATATTGCATGGGAGCAATAGTCTCCTCACTCTTTAGAGTAATGTGTTTTCCACACGAAGGAAGAATGGTCAAGCTCGTAGACCAACTTTCATTTCCGGGATCACGCATCGCAAATAGTCACATACCAACCCTAAATGGTCTATTCAATCAAGAAATGTCTCCACCCCCAGTCCTCCTTCCCGATGAGTGCGATTGATTCGGAAAGATGGGACTAGAACCCAGGGGGCATGCATCCTGGTCTGCTTTAGGCAGAGAAAACTCTGGGTATAGGGTAGAATTTTCGCGAGAGAATATGACTAGTCCGTACCCCGTCCGAGGGTGGAAGAGGGGTTGTTCTAGAATAAGATTCTTTTGTTAAAGTTACATGTTTGACAAAGGTCATTCACCCTTGTCTATTTCGGTAGACATTGCCGAGGAAGTGTTTTGTTAGAAAAGTTAACGAAACAATCTTTGGGTAACCAGAAAGAGGTAAGCCTCCCTCAATAACACAAATGTTTTGTCTTTGAGTAGTGTTCTTCTCTTGTCGCAAGTAGCTACTCTCTTGTCGCAAGTAGCTGTTCTCTTGCGATCTTGCAAAAGATCTGTTAAAAGTTGGGCTGACGGGAAGAAAAGTACCGCATAAGACCCGTTAAAAATAACGAGAAGACAAGTATCGTTAACATTAGACTAGCAAGACGACAAGTAGCTGTGAAAACCCAAAGAAAAGCGGAGGTGGGGGAGAGGAGGGGCAACCTTGAAATTGTATTTTATACCTGGGGGCATGCAAACCTTTTGGAGTGCAAGCTAAGAGCGGTTATTTATCTGTTTTTGGGATTAGTCGTTTCCGAACTTGCATAAAGAAAGGATATGGAGTAAAGCTTAGTGAAGATGAAACTCATTAAAAAATAGAGATCTCACAGGGGACATTTCTTATCTTATGACTGGTATATCGAGCAGTTTTAGCACATAGTTCATGCTCGTTAAAAAATAAACATAAGATCGAGCAGTTTTACCGCGGAATTTATGCTCGTTAAAAAATAGAAAAGTGAGATCCGAGCAGTTTTAGCACATAGTTCATGCTCGTTAAAAAATAAACATAAGATTGAGAAGTGTTTTGGCACATTCAAGCTCGTTAAAAAATGAACCTATCCCGGTAAATAACCACTGTGATCGTAAATTTATCAGCCATAAAAAGCCTTGGTCGTGTTTTGCACCTGCCACCTCCACTTTCATTTGGCCGATCGTTCACCTCCATATGATTGTTTACCCATTTTGAGGAACAGCTGCGAAGAGTGATTTCACCTAGCCATCCTTGTGACACTGCCGTGATTGGAAAATTCCAACCTGTACCTGGAATCTGTTGCTATCCCTGTTTATCACTCGTTCCTCAAAAGACGAGTCTTCTTTAAGCTCTTTTCAACTGACTCGTAAAATATGAAAAGGTTGCCGAGTTTTGGCCTTCTAGCTCGTTAAAAGGACCGAAAGAGCTATCCCTCCTCTAGATTTTAATCTTTTTGGACCTGAGGGATTATTGCACAAAAAGGTCGAGAGCTTGTTTTGTTCGGCTCGTTAAAACTATCGAAAACTCATCCCTTCTGTATTGTTTTATACTTTTTCGGACTTAAGGGATTAGATGACAAAAAAGGAATTTTGGAGTTGACTTTATGTACCTTTTCAGACTCTCTAAAAATGAAAAGGACCGAGTTTTCCTTGTCGTTAGACTCGTTAAAATGATTAAATAGCGACAAACTTGTCTTTAGACGAGAACGAGTTTCCCTATCGCTAGGCTCGTTAAAACATAGCGATGGGCTTGCCCGAAGGGCAGGTTATAGAACAAGCATATGTTATCCTCCTCAAGCTTGACAAAAATAAAGAGGTACTGGTCAGAAATGACTGGGGAAAAATTGGGAGAACCTCAAAGCTTTAATGGTAGCAAGTCGCTCTTGAACATGACACTTTTCCTCCGTATCACATCGGGTTGGGTTGTTTCATTCACCGATCTCATCACCATGGTCTCGCCAAACCATCCACATTTGGGGTAATGCTACCGATCCATCGCATCAGTGTCGTTATATGTTCAAGAGATGTCGTTCAGAAAGAGTCAACCGTGTCCCATCCACTACCATACATCATCTTTCATCCTTTCATGACCGCCACCCTGAATCATATTTCACAGATTGTTTTCACCTCCATTAAAATCATTAGCTCCGTTTCGTGTCACTGATGTGGGATTCATTAAGGCCCTCCTTTGACGGATCACTTCTTGTCGACTTCAGCTCATTATCCAAGAAGTTGATCTAGGAACAAACCCCCTCAGTACTTTGAAGCTTGCATGCCTCAATGGCAAGTTTCTCACTTCCGGCGACAGGTATACATCAATGACCTTCGACCAGAAGATTTTGCGTGGTGTTTGACGCCAAGTCCTATATTCACACCACGTGAATTGTACTGCAGTACCATGAGGGTCATTATCATTATCTGTGATTCCTCTCGTGCTTGTTAACGGTTTACATCATTGACCGGTAATCAAGCGATGTCTTTCCATGTTCGACTTCAGCGCAATTCTCACATGGATCGACTTGTACTTAGAGTGAAGATCGAACGAGTTTGAAGACCCCGGATCTAGTTTCATCCATCCGGGCTGCGATATATATTCAGGAAATATAAAGACATTTGACATGTACATCATTGCAGCAGATGATCATCCTACTCAAAGGATGATAATTTCAGCAGAGAATTATCAGTCTACCATCAGACGATCGTCTGTTCTATGTACCAAAATGAATTTATAAAAGTTGAGCATGGGAATGCCCGCCTCAGCTAGATCATGAAAGCAGTATGAAAAATAATGTATTGTATTGTATCTTATTACAGGTCACCTCTCAGCGATTGAATGAACTTCGGATCCTCCTGATAAAGCATTTCACCCGATAAACGACCTCATACTTTAGGGGGCAACTGTTATAGACATTTTTGTGCCTTACAGCATGAAGCATGAAATGTCCATAATCTAAGGGATCCAAAGTCCCTAAACATGTTGTTCCTACCCCTAGAGGAACAAGGTCAGCAAACCACAGCACTGAATAACAGTTCTCCACCTGAAAACACTCAAAAACAAGGCAATTCTGGATCATGTCAACTGCTCCACTGAGCATCTGCGCTGAATGTCAACTGCTCCACTGTCTACCTACGCTGAATTTCAACTGCAAAGAAGGCTACCTGCGCTGGGCGAATTGGGACATGTGGCACAGTCATTCCTCAAGGTGTCAATGCCTAGGAAGCTTCCAAAATGACACTTGGATCAGGGAATTCAACTGGTGCTGAGTAAGAGGGTCTAGATCTCCAAGTGGAAGCAAGAACCTCCAAGTGGACTCAAGAACTGAAGAATAACTGAAGTGAGAGAGGACACTAGTCAGCTTCATGCCAGCCTCAAGCTGACTCATCCTTTCTCCAAAACTCCTATATATAGATCTCTCTCATGAGGTCTAGGGAGGCTGGAATCTTGTGAATGTAAAGAATTGTTGTTGGTTTGAGTTTAGAACTATTGGGTGATTTGCTTTGAAGGAGGTGAAGAGGAGATTTCTTTTTGCTGGGAAGGTGATGCTGGATTGGGCCTCTTATGGTTGTATCACTTCCTGAACTTTACTTCTTCCATTAATAAAGCATTTGAGGTTCTTCTATATGCATGTGTCTCAATGATGTATTGTTATACTTGTGTATTTGATTTATTCTAATCCTTGAATCAATTATGAATGTATGCTTCTTGTAGTTTCCCTCTTTTTCCATTTTGCAGGATCTTGGTGTAGCTGGGCCAGTGAAAGAACAAGGAGCTGGGAGCAAGCAGCAAGGAGAGAAGATTGGATCAATCATTAGCAGAAGACATCGGTTAGTGGATCTCTTTCTCCCCTCTTTTACATCTCATAAAGAAGTAATTTCAGATAGCTTTGCTTTGATTGTTGCTGAGGTACTATCACCCTTAGAGTGGGATAGGGTCATTCCATATTGGATACTTTTCCCAACAACAAGGATGAGTCAGCTTATGTTTTGACTTGCGGCTTCTCTCTGTCAGTTCTTGCTTCCACTTGGAGGTTGAGAGCCTCTTACTCATCACTAGTCAAATTCATTGAGGCAAGTGTCACTGGAGAAGATTCTGGAAGCTTCCATGGTCTTTCCACCTCGTTGAATGAGATTTCCATTTGTCATTTCCCGCTCAGCGCACCTGGGTAGTGTATCCAAGTGCGTTGCAACGCACCTAGCAAGTGCTTTTGGGTGCTTTGCAACGCAGGCAGCTAGTAGAGCATCTGAATTGATCCTGAATTGACTGTTTCTGAGTGGTTTTTGGTGGAGAACTTCTGGGAGAAGCTGTCATTGGTTGACCTTGTTCCTTTAGGAGTTGTAACAACATATTTAGGGACTTTGGATCCCTTGGATTATGGACATTTCATGCTTATAGCTGTAAGGCACAAAAATGTCTATAACAGTTGCCCCCTAAAGTATGAGGCCGTTTATCGGGTGAAATGCTTTATTAGGAGGATCCAAAGTTCATTCAATGCTGGGAGGAGACCTGTAATAAGATACAATACAATACATTATTTTTCATACTGTTTTCATGATCTAGCTGAGGCGGGCATTCCCATGCTCAGCTTTATAAATTCATTTTATGTACATAGGACAGACAATCGTCTGATGGTAGACTGATGATTGTGATGAAATCATCATCCTTGTGGTAGGATAATTATCTGTTCTGCAGTGCTGTACATGTCAATGTCTTTATTTTTCCTGAATATATATCGCAGCCCAGATGGATGAAATGAGATCCGGTGTCTTCAATCTCGTCCGATCTTCACTTTAAGTACAAGTCGATCCATGTGAGAAATGTTTTGAAGTCGAACATGCAAAGACATCGCTTGATTACCAGTCAATGATGTAAACTGTTAACAAGCACGAGAGGAATCACCGATAATGATAATGACCCTCAAGGTACTGCAGTACAATTCACGTGGTGTGAATAGAGGACTTGGCATCGAACACCACACAAAATCTTTCGGTCGAAGGTCATTGATGTATACCTGTCGCCGGAAGTGAGAAACTTGCCATTGAGGCATGCAAGCTTCAAAGTACTGAAGGGATTGTTCCTAGATCAACTTCTTGGATAATGAGCTGATGTCGACAAGAAGCGATCTGTCAAAGGAGGGCCTTGATGTATCCCACATCAGTGACATGGAACGGAGCAAATGATTTTGATGGAGGTGAAAACGATCTGATGATATATGGTTCAGGGTGGCGGTCATGAAAGAATGAAGGATAATGTATGGTAGTGGATGGGACACGGTTGACTTCTCTGGATGACTTCTCTTGAACATATCGGCGACACTTATGTGATGGATTGGTAGCATTTACCCCAAAGTTGGATGGTATGGCGAGACCATGGTGATGTGACCGGTGAATGAAACAACCCAACCCGACTCAGGCACGGAGCGAAAGTGTCATGTTCAAGAGCGACTTGCTACCAATAAAAGTTCTTTGAGTTTCTTCCCAATTTTCCCCAGTCATTGCTTACTAGTACCTCTTTATTTTTGTCAAGCTTGAGGAGGATAACATATGCTTGTTCTATAATTTTCCCTTCGGGCAAACCCATCGCTATGTTTTAACGAGCCTAGCGATAGTGAAACTCGTTCTCGTCTAAAGACAAGTTTGTCGCTATTTACTGTTTTTAACGAGTCTAACGACAAAGATAACTCGGTCCTTTTCATTTTTAGAGAGTCTGAAAAGGTACGTAAAGTTAACTCCAAAATTTCTTTTTCATCATCTAATCCCTTAAGTCCGAAAAAGTATAAAACAATACAGAAGGGATGAATTTTCGATAGTTTTAACGAGCCGAACAAAAAAAGCGCTCGATATTTTTGTGCAATAATCCCTCAGGTCCAAAAAGATTAAAATCTAGAGGAGGGATAGCTCTTCTGGTCGCTTTAACGAGCTGGAAGGCCAAAACTCGGCAATCTTTTCATATTTTACGAGTCAAATGAAAAGAGCTTAAAGAAGACTCATCTTTTGAGGAACGAGTGATAAAATGGGTAGCATCTGATTCCAGGTAAGGGTTGGAATTTTCCAAGCACGGCAGTGTAGGATGGCTAGTGAAATCACTCTTCGCAGCTGTTCCTCAAAATGGGTAAACAATCATATGGAGGTGAATGATCGGCCAATGAAAAAGTGGAGGTGACGGTGCAAACACGACCAAGGCTTTAATGGCTGATAACATTACATTCACGGTGGTCATTTATCGGAAGATAGTTCATTTTTTAACGAGCTTAAACGCGGGTTGAAACACTTGCTCGATCTTATGTTTATTTTTTAACGAGCCTGACTATGTGCTAAAACTGCTCGATGATAAGTTTGTATGCCCCCAGCATAATAACGCAAATCGAGGTGCATGCCCCCGAAGCTTCATTGCATTCAACTCGGTGGTTGGAATGAAGGTTTACCTTTGAGATTAAAAAATGGGATTTGTTTCATTTTTTAATGAGGTTGACACAGTAAAAGAACTATCCTCATGACTCCTTGTTTCATTTTTTAACGAGGTTGACACGAGATAAGAACCGTCCTCGGAGTCCAAATCCATTAGATATATAAGGTTTCATATTCCACTGTGGCCACTTCCGCCAGATTACTCGGAGGTGGTAGGGCAAAAGTACCCATTAAGGAAGGGTCTTTTAGGAGACCTACTCCGATATTTTGGAGCGAATGATTGCTTCCATGGATCATTGGAATGCTTCCCGTAACTTGTGAACTGTTGGGGAGAAATGTTTGTTGGTCAACGATTGTAATTCCTCCTTGGAAGGGAAATGCAATCTTCCTGAAGTAGGTCGACAAAACTGCGGCCATGGCATATATCCAGGGTCTTCCCAATAGGATGTTGTAATCAAGGTTTCCGTCGATTACTTCAACATCAATTTCTACTGTTTTCCCTCCTAGTTCAACTTTCAAGTTATTTAGAATACCATATGGGGTATATGTCCGTCCATAAAATGCTTTTAATTTCATCGAAGATTGCGACAAGGTTGGAGGTCCTAAAGTTTTCCAGCAACTCATCGACATAATGCATGTAGAAGCCCCCTCATCAATAATTGTTCGATGAACAATTTTGTTGAGGGCTTTCACTTGAATAAGGAAAGCTAGTTGAGCTGGTAACTGAGGGTCATATCCTTTATGATTAAAGGCCACAAGATTGGAATCCATTGGGTCAATCCCACCTATTGCTGATAATAAAGCTTGCTCTTGGGAGAGGCAATTTTGCGGTGCCTCAAGCGTCGAAATAGCGGACGGCGATTGGGCCAGGTCCTCTATTATATTATAATTTTGTGCTATTTTTGCATGAGGATTAAATGTCGACTTGTGTACTACTCCCTTTGGTGACTTTATCATTTGTTCAGGAATGATGGGTGGCACAACTTTGGTCAAAGTTGTTGTCGAACTACTAGGTTGTTCATTAGCCTTGTTATTCGACACCTGTGGATTCCCGTAATATTTATTCCTTGCCAAAGCATCATTTTGCTGCTTTGAGATAGACAACATAAGCACTTGGGATCGGGAAGCATTTTGATTAGCAACTAGTTTGGTTCCCGGGCTTGGAAACGGATCAGTCAATACTGCTGAGGTTTTTGAACTCTTAAAGAGTTTCTTAACTTCAGCTATATGTGGACAATCTCTCATCCAATGATCCTCATCGCATATATGACACCTCGCAGGGGGTTTCCTTTTTCTCCCTTTCTTTTTCTTCTTGCCCCCTGGTTTCTTCAGTTGTTTGCCCTTGTCGGTCGATGCGGCATTTACTTCTGAGGGAAGAAGTTCCCCATTTGCATTTTGACTAGAAATCTTATGGGGCTTTTTAGATGTAGCCTTTGTCGATTTCGTGTCTGTTGCACCAATCACGCCATCGACGGTGTGAGAGTCATTGTTTGCTTTAGGAGGAGGAGGAATTGAGAATTCCGTCTAGGGGCGTCAGGTATTTTGTCGTAGAGCGTGCCAGACTGAGTATAGATCAAGTCTAGATATTGCGCACAAGCTATAACTTGCTCTTCCATTACGACTCCCCCCTTTGCCACATCTTCCGTGATGGAAGGTAATAACGACTTGATAAACCATTTAGCTAATAGCTGATCGGGAACGTACGTTTTTACCATCCTGCGACGACATCGCCACTCATGTATATGATCAGATATGTGAGTGGCCATTGTCTGCTTGAAGTTGGTAAGGAGTTCTGTTCCCGTTTCATACCTTATTGGTAATTGAAAATGGGTTAAGAAAGTCGTGGCTAAGGTACTGAAGTTGTCGAACGAAGCTCTAGGAAATTCAATATACCATTTTGCCGCTAGACCCGTTAACGTCCTCTAAAAAAGGCGAAGCCTAATCGAATCATCGTTTAGGGTGTTTGATGAACACCACAGATGAAATGTCATCACATGATTCGACGGATCTTCACCCGGATTTCCATTAAATTTAGGAATGTCTGATGGAAGTTTGTGAGGGACCGCTGGCCACCAAGGGGCGTAAGCAATTGGATCGTTTGTTAACCGGTGTAAATCAGGTAACTCTAAAGTTGCCACGAATGGTAACTGCTGATTCAGCTTAGGTGAAGCATACCCAAGATATGATGGAATTTCTTGAGCAGTTGGCCTTTGCATACCAGCATAATGTAATTGATGCTGGTACGACTGATACGGTTGGTGGATATGACCACTGTAAAGTGGTTGATTTTGACCGTTTTGAATGTATGACTGTCCACTGTTCACAAAGATCTGCTGCTCAGAACCTTGGTACACTTGTTGGAATTGTGGTTGTTGGTATTGCACCAGCCACGGTTGTGAAGCCATGCTCTGTTGTGCTATACTAACTGTTGGACCAAGGTGTGGGGTAATTATACCCGTTTGGACCTGTGTCGTCCCACCAGTTGGCGATTGTGGTTGAGTCACAGGGTCAAGGGGCTGTTGCATTACAACCTGAGAAACTTGAGGTTGACATACAACAGGCAACGTTTGAACTTGTGACACTGTTACAATAGCTGGTGTTGTCGGGATGTTTGACATAGGTACACATTGTTGCATAGAATATACAACTCTTGGTTGTTGAGGTAGCATAGGTACCCAACCACTTGACGTAACTCCAGTATAACCTGAATATTGTTGTGAACTCCCGTATGGATATCCTCCCGGAGGGGGTAATGAAAGGGCATACTGCCCCCCATACGGTGGCAATCCAGAGCTCAAAGGGATTGTTTACCCTTGGGGACTGGATTGCCCAAATTGACCTCCAAATGGATCAATTTGGCGAGTCTCAACATAAGAGTTGCCGGATATCATTCTGGAGGAACAAACAGGAACGGACCATACTGTCGAAATAGCCCCTGGATGGACTCCTTCTAGCAGTTGTGAGCTAGTCGGGACAGATGGTATGCCGACAAACATTGTCGGAGTGACGACAGGGAGTTCTGATGTCGCTGTGTCAGTCGACACAGTCCTAGATGTTGACGGTTGTTCAGACATTTTGAGTCTATCCAAAATATTACCTAGCGATTCTACAGGAACTTCCACTGGTGGTAGACGAACTTCTGATGTCGAAGGAAATAGAGTGACCCTGACTCCAAAATGTGTTGGAGTACTTGCTTGCGGATCTTCTACAATTTCCTCTATCGCAATCAAACCAGGTGGAAGGGGAAGACCGTCAGGTCCGTAAAATATTTCTGGTGCCGAAGAAGGGGTTGAATCGATAGCGACAGATGTTTGAGGAGCAAGACTCTCCGAACCGGTTGCAGATGGAACTGGTTCAGTAACACAAGTGTTTGCTCTCAGACTAGGATCAGTATCACTGTCCCTCTGTGGCTGTTGAGCTTCTTCTGTAGAGGTAGGGTTTCCAAAAATGTTTGGAGTAACCGGAATCTCGGATGTTGTTGGAACACTTGTTCTAACTTTAATAGGAGATTTCGAACCGGTTAAACGAGTTCGCTTTGTCCGTACTGTTTTCGATTCCGAAGACAAAGACGGTTGACTTGTAAGCCTCTGCGAACGATGGGGTATCAATTGACTTTCTTCCACGATTGCGGATTACTCGATCAACTAAAATACAAAAAGGGGAAATATGTTTTCGAATTAAATGAATTTTAGACGCTTTAGACACAAATTGCTTTTTCAATTTTAAAGAGTCGAGAAAAAGCAAAAGATGACTCTAGTCACCTTCGATGTTTTAACGAGCCCGAAGTGACAAATGCTCGGATGGATTTTTTCCGTTATAGAGTCTGAAAAAGGCCAAAAGGAACTGCTCTAGAGTTCTAGGTAGAGGGTGTGCCAAAATTTTCGCAAAACCGCATAATACTTTTTAAGGTACGGGCGGTCAATCTTCCCGAATGCTGTGTTCAGTGCATTGCGATCAGTAGGGCGGCCGACACGGCTTCCTATGGATAAAGGTTTTATGCCTATAGGGGTCTCCCAATATATACTCGACGGTATGTGGGAGCACAATCCGTACTGGCACTTATCGTCTCTCAGGAGGAATCACCCAACCATCAGTGAGGCAACCAGTGACCAGGTTTTACGACGCCAGAACACGTCTCTAGCCTAGACCTCTATGTTGTGCGTTAAGTTACAAAGCATTGTTAACTTCATTCAATTTATTTTAGGTTGATCTTTCTTAGAAGTTTTCCTTTTTGGATCACCATGAGATGTATGATACAATTCCCAAATGCAGTCTAAAGATGATAAGCAAGCTTTTATATCTTTTCAACAATGAAAATCCTAGCTACAAGGGGAAAAGAAAGACACAATCTTTTCTCAAAGAGCATAGAGCACACCGTAAATGCACTTTTTCCTAAATCAAAGCATGCAAATGCAAATTCACAAATGCATGTATTTGTTTTCACTTTCTTAGTATTGATGCCTAAAAAGAAAGCTGTTGTACAAATTTGAATTCGATTTCAAGTGAAAACATAAACAAGTTTCTTTTTGAAAACAAAAAGACGATTACGACATTTTATGATTTTGAAGTAAACACTTGTTTCGACACTAGAAATTCACAAATTCAAACCAAAAGACGAAAGTAAAAGCGCAATCAACTGTCAACAGCAAACAAAATTACTCCTAAGATCAAAACGACACTTATGACAGGTCCAGATCTAAGGGCGACAGTATGACTAGTTTACTTTTGTAATGGGAAACTGCAAATGATGTAACAAATACACAAAGAACAAATATAGTTTCTTTATACAACTGAGGTGGAATTGAGGCAAAGAAAAGGGGTTTCAGATAGGTACACACACTGATAACAGGCTGCAAAAACAAAGATAAAACTGAGCAAAAGGAAGCAGGGAACCATAGCTGCACAAGGCAAAGGATGATCAGCGCACCCCCAGGAAAAAGAAACTGAACTTCAGCGCAGGTAGCCCTTTCGGGACCTGCATTGAAATGCAGAACCTCTTCACAGAGCCTGCACTCAAGCAAAAACGAGAATTGTCTCTGGGTTCTGGGTCACGGTTTGTAGTTTAATCTACAATTTTTGGCCGGATAAAAGCTATCAATTAGGTACAATTAGGAGGATGATTTAAAGGAGGACTAAGATCTATCACAAAGGGTTGTTAGAGCACTTGTGGATCAGTTTGTTCAGATCATAAACATGCCCAGTGAGTGGACTAGAGTGACAGATCTCTACTTTGCATTTGTAAATGGCAAATGTAGTTCGATTCAACACTCCTAAGTTTATGAGAAGAACAACAATAGAAACACAAATAGACTAACTAGATACGCTCCCCAGCGGAGTCGCCAATTTGTTGTTGGGAAAATTATCCATTCGGAATGCCCCTATCCCACTCTAAGGTGTGACAGTGCCTTAGCAACAAACAAGGAAAACTACTTGATTATTTCTTCTTTATGAAATGTAAATGAGGAGAAAGGAACTCACTTCTATCGGAACTCACTTCTATCTGGATCTCTGGGATGAGGGATCCACATATAGATGTAAGAAGAGAGGATGAGTTAGCTTATGTTTTTACTTGTGGCTTCTCTCTGTCATTTCTTGCTTCCACTTGGAGGTTGAGAGCCTCTTACTCATCACTAGTCGAATTCATTGAGGCAAGTGTCACTGGAGAAGATTCTGGAAGCTTCCATGGTCTTTCCACCTCGTTGAATGAGCTTGCCATTTTTCATTTCCCGCTCAGCGCACCTGGGTAGTGTATCCAAGTGCAGTGCAACGTACCTAGCCAGTGCATTTGGGTGCTTTGCAACGTAGGCAGCTAGTAGAGCATCTGAATTGATCCTGAATTGACTGTTTTTGAGTGGTTTTTGGTGGATAACTTTTGGGAGAAGCTGTCATTGGTTGACCTTGTTCCTTTAGGAGTTGTAACAACATCTTTAGGGACTTTGGATCCCTTGGATTATGGAAATTTCATGCTTATAGCTGTAAGGCACAAAAATGTCTATAACACTTGCTAACAACCTGCAAAAACCTTGGCCTTTGACAATCTTTGCTGGTTTAATTTCTAAGCTGTATTCTTGTAATGATGTGACCCAATTTGCCATTTTTTCTACCAATTCCCTTTGAACTAGTAACTGTCTTAGTGCTGAAAAAGGGACTATAAATTTTGTGTGAGCCTTTAAGAAAAAGGTTCTATAGTGTTTAATGGCTTTGTATATAGAAAAGGCTTGTTTTTCAACTTCAGAGTAATTAAGTTCAGCACCTTGAAGGTTTTAACTATAAAATGAAATTGGTGCTTCCAAGTTTTGATCATTGATTTGTGTCAGCACTGCTGCGTAAGATGAATCAGAGGCGAGAGTATATGAAATGAAATGATTTGAAAAATTAGGAGTGCTTAAAGCAAGGGCATTTATGATTGATTGTTTGATGGAATCAATGCCTCCTTTTCTATAGGCCCCCATTTAAACACTAAATTTTTCTTGATCATGGTTTGTAATGGTAAAACAATCTCTGAGAAATCTGGAACAAATCTTTTTACAAAGTTAATTTGACCTAAAAATGATTGCATTGATTTTTTATTATATGGGAATGGAATTTCAGAAATCTCTTTAATTCTATTTGGATCAATATAAATACCATCCTTTGAAACAATGAAGCCCATGATTTTACCTTGGTCAAGAGTGAAAAATGATTTCTTAGGATTGAGTGAAATGCCATACCTTTTGCAATGCTCAAAGATCTGTTTCAAATTATGCAAATGACTTGATATTTTCTTAGAGAAAATAGTAATGTCATATAAATAGACGACTACTGATTTGTTGATTAGACCTTTGAATGCTATGTCCATCGCTCTTTGGAATGTATCTCCAGCATTAATTAACCCAAAAGGCATTTTTTGATAGGCATAAGTTCCCCACTTGGTTTTGAAAGTAGTTTTAAGTCTGTCATCGGGCTACACCAAGATTTTTTTATACTCTAAAAAACCATCTAAGAAGGACATTAATTCAGAGCCAGCTACTGAATGGAGAGTTTGCTCCATTGTTGGTAGAGGGAAATTATCCTTTTGACTTGCTTTGTTAAGATTTCTGAAATCAATACAAATTTTAGTGTCACCATTTTTCTTCCTTACTGGGACCATGTTGGACACCCTATTCGAATTTCTAATAGGAAAAATTATCTTGGCCTTCAAGAGTTTGTTTAATTCAACTTTTATTTGACTCTCTAAGTTAGGATGAATCTTCCTTAATTTCTGTTGTACTGGTTTTTGCTCAGAAAGCATTGGAATTGTATGCTGTATGATAGATGTATCATATGTTTTCAACTCATCATATTTCCAAGCGAAGACACTTTTATATTTACGCAATAATCTGATAAATGTAATCCTTTATTCTGAAGTAAGTCCTAATCCCAAATTTATGTTTTGTAGATTGTACTTGGTACCAAGGTTTATCAATTCAAATATCAAAGTAGAACTTTGGAGCTTTGAATTAGTAACCTATTTAAACCTATCTTTGATGTCGTAAAGATCTTCAAGTTTGACCACTGGTTTGGGTATTGAGTTTTCTTCAAGATTTTCTTTCATTTGAAGATCATGCTCACTTTCATCAATAATTTGATCATCATAGGAGTTATCAAAAGTTAATAAATTTAAAATATCATCATCATAATTTAACACTTGCTAGTTAGTGAAATTATCAGGGATCGATGGTCTAAAAATTAACTCTATTGAAAATCTATCGAGACAATGATCTTCAGATGGAAGGAGCTTAGAAGCAACATTGGATAGTAAATCTGCTGCTACATTCTGGGATCTAAGGATGGAAGAAATATTGAATGCTAAAAAATGAGATATAAGGTCTTGTACCAAGGATTGATAATGTTTAAGGTGACTAGAAAGGCAATGTATAGTATTTATGACTTGTCTTATAACAATTTCATAGTCACCAAACACTTTCAAATATTGAACTTTAAGACCAATTGCTTTATAAAGTCCTTAAATCAAGGCTTCATATTCAGCAGTATTGTTTGTGTATTCAAATTCTAATCGGCATGATAACATGGTCTTTTCTCCTTCAGGGCTAACTAAAATACATCCTACTCCTGCACCTTCATTAGATTTAGACCCTTCAAAATATAATGACCAAAACAAATATTTATCTACAATTTTATTTACAGTTTACTTAGTAATTTTAAAACACCATGATGTATCTGTTTGATAAAAAATTTCAATTTGAGATGTGAAACTATTAACTGAGAAAGGTGATTATTGAGCAGTAAAATTGCCAAAGAATAGTTCGGATTAGTAATTACCGAGAATGTTGTTGTTGAATGCTATTGGTTGGTTTTCTTGTTCAAACTCAGTGAAAGTATGAGTCATATGTTTCTCCTGATCAATATTTATCTAATTTGGATTTCCTTTATAAGGTAGCCACATATGAGACTAATTGGTGGAAATATAACCATGAATTTTCTCAGACCATTCTCTACTCAAAATCAAACCATAGAATTCAGGAATATCAGCGATTAAAATGTCAATTCTCTAAACCACTCTTGGATTAGCTGATAACCTAATGGCAACTGAGTTTATTTCCTCTAATACCTGGACCTTATTTCTATCCAACTGGACAATATGGATTGCAGACTTTTGGGGTTCAATGTTCAGTTTGGAACAAACTAAAGCTGGCATTATATTTGAAGAAGCCCTTGAGTCAATCAAACAGTTGTGTAGATTACTATTATAGATCTCGTAGGTTAAGAGAAAAGGAGTATGGGAATTTGATCTATCTCCAATTAGGACAACATCAGTAGCTTCTACTCTACCAGCAGGTGGTTTCCCTGTTTCATTAGTAGCTTTGGATAACACAACATTAGGAAGAGGAGAAGAAAGTACTGCGTCTAACTCCTTAAGCAACAACCTTTGTTGATGTTTGAGTTTACTAAGTTCAAACATAGTGATATTTGCCTTTGTTTCTTCATGTCTTCAATAATGTTGTAGTCCATAGAGTCTGTAACTACTAATGTTTTAGCTGTTGTAGGTGGATTTGAAGCTAATGGCTGATTTTGAGAAGGTGCGGCCATAGACTTCTTTATGGGAGTTTTCACTTTTGTAGTGGTACCCATGTTCCTTTTCTTGTGATTTACTTGAACAGGTTCAGGAGTGCCATTACTTCTGGTAGTTACAGGGAAATCTTCCTGTTCATTTTCTGTATCAGAATTAGGCAAAATGAAGTCCCACATCCCATGACATTCTACAGTTACTTCTTCTTCTAGTTCTTCAGATGATAAGACTATCTCTTGTTCTTCGTCTTCTTGTTCTTCTTCTTCGGGGTCTGAGTCTACATTAGATATAGCATTCAAAGGTTTTGATTCTGGCTTTTTGAAGTTTCTAAATGGTTTTTTAGTTGAAGTCTTAGCTACTTGCTTCTTAATTTCTATCATTTCGTTTGACATAGTCTTGAGAACTTTTTGGAGACCTTCCATATTGTATGGATCTTTAGCCATTTTCTTCTTTGAATCATCTTTGAAAGAGTCTTTTTTAGATTTTTTGTCTTCAAGAACAACATTCTTTTCTAAGGCAATGATACGTTTTTCCACAACAATTGCCTCTTTCATATTTTCTGCTAGAGCAGGTTTTCCGGCTCTATCTACAAAGATAGCTATGTTTGAAGGTAAAGCTGTTATATACCATTCACTTCTAACTTGTTCACTAGGCTTAGAGGGAGACGGGATCTTATTCAAGAGTTTATTAAATCATGAATTGAATTCTTTTATAGGTTCTTTGGATTCTATCCTAATATTTGAAAGATCATTGATTAATGTTGCTACAGATCTGTCATCACCGTATTTAGTCAAGAACTATTCTTGGAAAATATTCCAACTAGTAATGGATCCTGATGGTAAAGAAAAGTACCAAGACCCAGTTGATCCTTGTAGGGTATAAGGGAAAAGCCTAACAACCAGATCTTCTTTTGTAACTCCTTTTAAGTTAACTGACAACATAAAGTTGTTAATGTGTTCATATGCTGGTATACTTACATCTGGATTAAATTTTGGCAACCATTTTTTAGGATGTGCTAGCAATGGGTGCAAAGGTGTAGGCATAGTGATTGCACCAGGACTGTTCCATGGGTTTTGTGCCATTGTCAAGCTACTTATAGATGATAATGTCAATGAAGTTCGAGATGGTTGGGAAGCAAATATTGAGGTTCCAGAAAGTTGAGAGGCCAACGTTGAAGTTCCAATTCCCTGTTGATTGACAATTTGGAGTGGGGGAGTGGATGGTTGACTTGGCAATGGAGAAAATGAAATGGAGGACGATGATGAGAAAGTTTCACTGTCAGATTCTTTAGTTGTTTTCCTTGCCCTTTTCCTTTTAGGCAAAGGTAACTCAGTAGGTTCAATACCAAGCTTTTCACTCTGAAGTCTGGTGAGGGGGTGAGAAGGAATGAATTGCGAGGTCACACTGCCTTGAGATACCTCAGACTTCTGTGGTGATATTGAGAATCCTTGAAGTTTGTGGATAAGAGACTCTTCTTCGAGAGATTTAGGAATTAATTTATCTGGGATATTTTGAGGTTGAGCAGTGGTAATTGTTTCCTCTACTTCTTCCTTGAAGACTGGAGTTCCAGTATGCAAAGGAGTAGTCAGAGGTGAGGTGGAGGGAGACTTAATCCCAGAATGGATTGTAGATTTGGATTTGCTAACCATTCACAGTTCATGCCCTCCTTCTAGTGCCAAAAATGTTGATGCCTCTAAAATCGTTGCATCAACATCAGGGAAAACCACCTGATCCGGACCTTAAAAGTAACTCCTTTTCCGTTTGGTGTGGTGGCTCCAACTAGATATAATGGGACCAGTTTCCCAATGATTTGTAAATAGGATGGACAAGTGATTGATTGTATATTATCTAATGGTAATGATGGATGAATTGTCCTAATATGTAGAATATAAACAACTAATTTATCCCAAGAAATCTTTGGATAGTTCAACTCTTGATGATTCTTATTGAAAAGTAGGCATGTAGATGACTCTACTTTTAAACAAAAATATTCATTCATATGATAATTACTTTGTTCAAGTAGTTGAACAAAGTAATAATTAAAACATTATTGCATTATTCTTCATATACCATTGACATAAATATGAATGAATAAGTAACAATCCTTAAACATTCAATAGTGATAAGCTAAAGGACTGTTATGAAAGCACATACATATATCAAATGATAGCAAAAATGAATAAATGCTGATTCATATAAAAGTATGAAACAAAGACATAGATAGTAGTACCATATGTAATTTGAATCCTCTCCGATATGAATCACAGTTAGATCCCATCCTTCAACTTAGAAATACTTTCATAAAAAACAGTAGTGCATATCCCATACAAGTACTCTTCATTAAAATTCAGAATTCAAGTCCAGTCTTCATAAAAAATATATATCGGAAGCACAATAGTGCAACTCCCGATCCAAGTCTTAATACAAAAATTGAGGACCCTTTCTAAAAACATGAAACGGTCTATAAATACTATCTAAAATAACTAACTATGAAATAAAAATTTGTGAGCTGGTATATCCAAATCATAAATATATGAAAATCTTCCCAAAATAGACATACTTGTAGTCGGTAAGAATGATTCATTGTTTCGGCTGACTATTCATTGGCTTGTGCTAGCATATGGTGAGCATCGGCTGCAGTTCTGGAGGGTGACTCATTCATGAATGTAGTTGTGCAGTATATGTGGCATCAGTAATTTCAGGAATCATACAACCGATTGCATCGGTTAGGCATTTGATTGCTATCCTTTGACTATATGGTTTCACAAGGAAGAACCAAAAGGTTTCCCATGTAAAAGTATGGATGCCCGCAATTAATCTCTCCCTCTTTTCTAACTCTTTTTCCCATGTATGCTCCAATTCTTTGACTGATGGTAATTTCCCTGGAGTGCATTCTGAGATTAAGTTTGACAAATATAGAGTATCATTAATCAATTCCACTAGATTACCGGTCGTCGATCTGCATCTCGATGTCGCCCTTTCTGCCTTCATCAGTTGAGTTTGCCACTCAAGGAACAGGATTTCCTTGTGTGATTCTAGAATTTGAGGCAGATTTGCAGCTTGTCGTTCCTTGGTTTTTTGCTAGGAAAGAAACTTTGTTAGTGTTTCATCTGCATGTTACAACTTTTGTCTGTTTTCAACCGACTTATCAATCATAGACGAGGAAATTTCACAGAAGGGAGGAACAAGAGAAATATTATTACATAACAAGTTGAACTGAGTAGATAATGCTTTAGTTATTTGGAGAGCCTCCGATTTGAATTCCTCGACTTGAGGAATTTTTTTGAACCTCTCTATTTGAAATGACAGTTAAGCAATTTATTCATCTTTTGTTTTTCTCAACTCTTCATTCATTATCTTAACCTTGTTCAATGCTAGAGATAGATCCTTTTGTTTCTGAACTACATCTTGATCTATCCTCTGTTTCTCTTTGAGCAGTTGCTCATTTAATTGGTTGTTTGATTGCTGCTGTGATGCCAACTCCTGCTCTAACTACTCTATCCTCTACAGTGAGATGATTTCTTGATCCTTTTCTTTAAGCAAATTGTTGACTTCTGATGCCTTGTCCATAGTAGCTTCTATATATGCACCGACATATCGAGAGAGTTTAGTAAGGTAGAAGGGTTGACTTCCTCTCTCCATACCACATTAGTTATTTCCATCTGTGCAGGCAAAATAGAAGATTGATCGAGTTTTCTCTTTTTTCCTTTGCCTCTTTGTCACAACCCTATGCTTAGGGCTATAAAAGACATCCAAAGGTGGTATTTCTTCTATATTTAGAACAATTTCATTGGATGGGTCTTTTGGAATCATCTCTAAATCCTTTTGAGTCATGGGTGGGCTGCTGGTTTCTTCAGTGGAAACTGTATTAGTATTTGTCTTCTGACCAGTTGTTACTTTAGGCATGCTAAATCCCTTTATACTTTTAGTATTACTTATGATTGAGTCAAACTATTGCCATTCTTTGAGTAGTTTAGGATTAGTATGAACATATATATTAATGAGTTCACTGCCCTTTTCCTATTCTTATTCCTGCTCTGGTGTTTTTTCTTTCTCAGGAACTTTTTCCACTGCAAGAGCTTTGTCAACAGTTTGTTTTTCAATTTCGCTTGACTGGACTGTTAGTGTGGTGGCTAATAGGTCTAGAGGAAGAGTTTGCAATCTCTGATCTCTAAGCATATTAATTGTTTCTAGCCCTTCATCTTGATACCTGATCCTGGCCAATGATTTAACCTAAAATAATGATTCAGCTGAAGAAAGTAGATCATCGAATTAATCCTTCTCATGATCGAATTTTGTAAGTTTGGCTTGTTCAAGAACATTACAGGCAACCTTTCTTGGATCATATTGCCTGTTAGGAATTGTGGCAAGATTGAACATTTGTATCTTTCCTGCCTCCTTCTATGTGTGTTTGTAATCATGAAGAGTGAAACACTGCATCGTAAAGGGAATATAGGCCATACATGTTTCTTAGAATTTCTAAGGGTTTTTGATGTCCCTTCTATTGTTATTTGATAAGCTAATTCCCGAGCTAATAATTTATTAGGCACATACAAGGGGAGAACACGGGGCTTAGTAAAGCTACCAAAAAGCCTTACATAGGTGAATTTTTCTTCCCCGAACTAATTACCTACTGCAGTCAAGTCAATCCCTACCTCTTGGGAAATTCTGGGGGCAGGCTTATTGAAAATAGAATAATACACAGGCAAAATAAAACCATTACAAATTTTATATAAGTGACTTTTGTGGTGAGCCTTCCATAACTGCTCATGATAAATATGGATTGGTTTAGGGTCTTGGGGAGTCCATCTCCATCCGAGTAATGGAAATTCAGAATTGAAACAAATAGTATCCATAATGTATGCACTGTAATAGAAAGGGGGAATGGTCCTGGTAGTTTTACGTGCATTTGTCCTGTACTCTAGAATTGTTGTGGCTAGTTTATCAGACAAAATATTTCCCCAATCCATCACATAGCCATTGATTGCAGCTTCCATTAGGGGTACCATTTCTATGGTGAATTTGGTTGAATCATGTATTCCCCACATCCTACACATCATAGCCCCGGCATAACAATAAGGGGAAGCCAAAGAGTCAATTGAGTACTTATCCAATGACACGTGCTTGTGCATTTCGGGAAAATGTCTCCATTGCTTTATTGGGACTGACTCAATCATTCTCTTTTGCAAACGCCTCCAAGAACACTTTGTTGTATCGCTTCTTAGGTTAAGGTAAGCGATACATTTTCTTGAGATCCTTTGGCTGAAATGAGCCGAATATCCTCCCATCAAATGTACAAAATGTTCTATCCGAGACTGGAATTTCCTCTACTACCCATCTCACTACATCAGTATATGGCAGGATTTTAGCTCGCACTGCTATCCTGTGAAGATAGGAACAAGCCAATTCTTTAAGAGTTCCTTCCGATTTGTTAGTTGAATCGGCTGTGGCTTCCTCTGATAATTCCTCGTGCTCCTCTGCTTCTATCAGATTGTAAATGTTCTCCCAGCTCATGTTTCCTAGACCAAGGCACGTCTTATCTAAGATTAATCCCTTTTTGCTTGGTCTGGGATCTTTGACTGGATGAGCTGCTGCTGTGGACTTCTTTGATTTCTTACCCATTTTCTCTAGTTCTCTGGTTTCAGAAGAATTCTGCACAATCAGTTGCAAACAGTGATACAGAAAAATGTTGTTGCAACTCAATATGAATAGAATCATGTCAATTGGCATAAAATAAAATATAGTTAACGATTACCACGGATGAAATCCTTTGAAAGATCCATCCTTAACTGCAATATTGAATAGCCATTTAAATTTTCAATCGTGGTAAATAACCTCATAAATGTCCATCACATGGTTTATATGCCGAATGGTTGTTTTTACCGTGTCTTATATTTTTAAAACTTGTTTTAAATGTCTCCGATCACTGAATGGTGGTACAATATAATGCATGAAAATTTCCTTTAATGTATATTTGCTTTTTGAGATGTCCACCCAATTAATATATCGCAGTCGGGATTCTGCATGATCTCTCATATCTTTATCTTTAAAGGGAAGGCTTTTAAAACTTGCTTTAAATATCTTCGATCATCGAAAGGTGATACAATATAATGCATGCAAATTTCCTTTAATGTATATTTGCTTTTCGAGATGTCTGATGAGCCCCAAATTTTGGTAACATTTTGGGCTCATTTGGCCTACTTACCTTGCTCAACCCTTCATTTTTTATCACTTATGCATCATTTCTTAGTATATTCATGTTATTTGTAGGAAGGAGGGCGGTCATTATGCCTATGTGGCTAATACACGTTTATTTCAGGTTTTTTGACATTAAATGGAGCAAAGACCACGCATATGGAGGCAAGGAGACAGCCAAGGTGGCATTTCGGGTTTGTAGGAAGGTTGTCCACAGCTTTGAATGACCTTCCTTGTGATCTCTACCCCAACTCCGAGCTCCAACAGCTATCACCACCGACCTAGAAGGCAGCCAACGGATTCTACAGGAACAACAGTTTACTTTTAGTTGGACAACCAAGCCCCACTAATTTAGGAGGCCAGATTGGCCCTCATAATGTATAAATATTGAGGTTGTAGCCTTTGATGGGGACTTTTGAACCTTTGTTGCAGATTTTGAATCACGAGCTATAGCTCTGTTTTGCTCTTTGTAAACCATTTTTGGCATGTTGTTAGACTTATGATTATGATCTTTTAATAAAAGGCAGGCATATTTGAGTTCAATCCTGAGTTCTTAGAGGAGCTATAGCTCTCAAGTTTGGGCCTAACCTAAGAGCAATAGGCCTCCTTTCTATGTATTGTTACTTGTCTTTGCTTTCAGCATTTCATTTCTTTGCTTTGACATGCATTTGGAAAACACAGTCTGCTGATTCAAACTTCTTGATGTGATTAAGTAGGTTAGTTGTATGGATAAAGTGCTTTCAGTAGCTTATATTAGAGTAGGAGGATTAGAATTCATCAGAGTTCGAATAAAGGTTGATCGTACACTCACTTCCACCTTTGTTTAGAGATTGGGAGTGTAGACCGTGCCAACCACCAAAAAACACAGTTTTACATGTTCATGCAAGTTTTAAAGTCATATGCCCATTGGTAGAAGTGTCCATGCATTTAGATCTTGAGAAATAACTCCTTGTTTCAGCACCATGCACGATTTCTATCTTAACTTCCATCATTGTTCTTTGGTTTTTAATAAAAACAGTTAGAATAGGTTGATGAATTCTCGGTTTTGTGCAAGACAGAGGTGATTCATTTCATTTACACTGCGCAGCACCACTCTATCACGTCCTTATCCTCCTCAGCCGTGCCTAAGCCATCTCCTTACCTCCCAGCTAGATCATTTGCCCACCATCTCTTCTGTTATCCACGTTGTTTTATCTTTTCGGCCTTCCATTGCCTCTACCCTTCTATCGACCAACCAGCTTTACACACCCTCTCTCCATCTCATCTCTCTGTCCATAGGCCATCACAAGCTCCTCCCTCATCCTACCTATCCACCCATACAGCTCATTCACTCCTCCATCACCCAAAACTCCGACTACAGAACATACTGTATAAGTTAGCAGACTTCCTGTAGAAATCCCGAGCTTCCTGTAGGATCCCCTGCAGACATCCTGTAGAAGCTTGCAAACACGGTTGCCAGGCACCTGAACGTTGTGAACTTCTGTGGAATGATGTTAGGGATCCCCTGGAACCTCTCAGAGTCCTCCTGACCTTTCCCAAGCCTTCCTCCCCTTGAACTACCCCTGCATAGTCAAGACCCAGTAAGAAGCACAGTCATAATAACTCCAACCACTTGAGCAAAAATACAAAAACATGTTCTCTTCAGATAAAATTAGTTTAAACTCATGCATCTCATCTCACTAGAAGTAATGGCATCATTTTTAAAAGTTGCATTCCCACTATTGCATCGTAAGGATTAAGCTGGTGAGATTAGGGTTTACTAGGGTTTCCATGCTTTGTTGGCTTTCAGTTCATTCTTGCAAAGTATGTTAATTCCTTTGAGATAGCTTTCGTTCATCACTTAAAAAGCTTCTTTTGAGAACATATAGAAGTTGGCTTGAGCCCTAGCGGACTTGTGCCAGCTGACCAAGTGACAGCTGCGACAAGAGCTAGTACTTGTGCATACAGCACCGTCGCTTCCAAGTTTATTACGAACTACCGGGTTGATAAAATTAGAGAAGGAAGCTCCAGGAGTTGTAGCACTATTGCTACAATACTGGAGCCCACCATATTTTTGGCGCCGTTGCCGGGGAAGTGTCAGAGTATTAGTAATTGTTTCTTTTCTTCTATTTTCCTATTCTCGCCTTCTGCCAAGTAGTTTATTTCATTTCCATTCTGCAAAAGTAGCATAGACATTTCCTGCTTTCCTAGATTAGCATTTCAATTCCGCAATTTCAATTTTGCAAGCATAGATTAGCATTTCAATTCTACAAGCATAGACTAGCATTTCCATTCCTGCAATTCCATTTGAGCAAAGTAGATTAGTTCTTTCCTGCTTTCATTTCAATTCTGCATTTTTATTTCAGCAAGATAGTTAGTTGTAGATCAATCTGTTTCAGTTTTGCAGGTACCAAAGAAAAAAACAAAAGCAATCAAAAAAGTCTTTCCATTTCATGCCTCGTAGGAATCAAGATAAAACAGGCAAATTCTTACCCAACACCCCCACCACATCACTGAGTCACCCTTCTCTCTTCTTCGGTGACAGTGATCCAGAAGAACCTATAGGTGAACCTCCTAAGATATACGAAGATCCTATAGCAGAAGAAGAATTAGAGACCATCCCATCTGAAGCTATGGCTGACAATAGAGGAGAAGATGAGAAAATAGAAGGTGCTTTCCCCATCCGAGAAACCAATGGAGACATGAAAATGAAAAACATTAGTCCCTCCGCTCTACCTCACTTCCATGGACTGACTACTGAAGATCCTGATACCTTCCTGTTTGAGTTTTCTATCCTTTGTCGAACCTATGACTATACTGAAGATGAGCAGAAGCTGAAACTATTCCCTTCGACTCTTAAGGATGCAGCATTACGCTGGTTCATGGGCTTACCTGGGAATAGTATCACCACTTGGGCTTAGATGCAGCAAGCTTTCAATACCAAGTACCAGGACTACTATAGGTCCAAGGAAACCAAGGGAGAAATCTTTCGGATGACCATGGGAAATGATGAGTCCTTAGAGGATTATGAGGAGAGGTTCCAACTTAGCTATAAACGGGCCAGGTGCACACTTGACCCTGAATCCCTCAAGTTGGTCCTGCTCCGAGGAGTCCCTGAAGACCTCTTAGATACCCTTCACATGTTAGCTGGGGGAGTTATTTACCAACTGCCTTATGAGGACATCAAGACTGTGTTTAGAAACCACTCTAGGGTAGCCCGGAAACGAGGTAGAGGAAACCTCCTCTCAGCTGGTATTCCTTTGTCCAAGCATGAGTTTGCAAATCAATTATAAGATCTTAAGAGTGAGGTGAGACAGACCATTGCCATGCAACTTGACACATTCAGGATCCAGCAGAAAAAGGAAGAAGCTGAGAGGGCCTTGGCTATCTTCTACCCTAGATGTACAAGGAGACACCCTAAGAACGAATGCCCATTGCATTCGGTTGAAGTGTGCTTCGTTTGTGAGGAGGACCATCCCACAAATCAATGTCCAACCTTACCTGGGCTTAAAGCCATGTACCAAGGGACAGAAGCCCCCACTGAACCTCTCTATTTCCTCAACCAAAGGAGGCCACAAGGACCTAGACCTTACCAGCAGGGGATGCAAGGGGCACCCCAAGCTTATTACAGCCCCAACCAATCGACTCCTATGCCTTCCTGGGGTCCTCCTGCTCATCCTTCCTGGTCTATGCCTCCTCCATGGTCTTATCCACCTCAGTACCCTACTCAGTCCACTACTCATTCATATCACTCACATGCCCAGCCACAGCCTGAGTGGAATGCACCTCAGTCGGAGTGGAGGCCCCATTACAACACTCCTCCTGCCATTGTGCCTCCACCACCAGTTCAACCTCAACCATTACCTCCTGCTCCTCCAAGGCAACCTCAAATGCCTGCTCAACCGAACCCGAACCCCAACAATAGACAGGCCCAGCATGTATACACTGGGGAAACATCATGCCCTACATATGCTGTGGAGATCCAGGAGATCAATATTCGATCTAGAAAGACTCTTCCGGATCGCCAACCTCCTCCCCCAAAGGACGAGGAGGACAAACAGGAAAGTGAATCAAAGGCTATTTCACCCTTTCCTGAGAGACTAACATCCACCACACAACCCAACCCAGAGGAGGATGAGCTTCTGGGAGAGCTCAAGCAGTTGTGTGTGAAAATACCACTTCTCCAAGCCATCAAGGATGTCCCAATATACAACAAACTGGTTAAGGAAAAGTGCTTCAAACACCCAGGCAGGCAAAAGAGAGATGCTTCAACCATCAATGTCTTAGGGCAACTGTCTGACCTTATGTTAGGACAAGTCATCTGCCCAAAGTACCTAGATCCTGGGAGTCCTGTAGTAGATGTCCACATCAATGGCACCATCATACCTCACACCTTGATTGATCTGGGGTCTGCCATTAATGTGATGACCAGGGATACCATGCTCAAACTCAATCTTCAGGGTTCCTTGAGGAAGACCTCGACAGTCCTGCAACTAGCAGATCGCTCCACCGTGACTCCCGAAGGGATTGTGGAGGATGTCTTGGTCTCTATCGACTCTTGGGAATACCCTGCAGTTTTCTTGGTTCTGCAACCCAAGGCAAAGCTTACTGGATATCCTCTTATTTTGGGAAGGCCTTGGTTAACCAGTGCAGATGGTTACATAAGTTGCCGTGTAGGAAACATGACCATCAAAAATGGTCCTATGTCCAAGTAGCTAGTCCTATACCCTCCTGCCCAACCCTCCTTAGAGCATGACTTACCATTGTGGGTGGAGGAAGGAGAAGAGGATGAGGTGTACTCAGCACCTTTGTGCACCCTAGACACCACTAGAAGAGACTCCCCAACCGAGGATGACTTGATTGAGACCTTGATCCAGAATCCACCTTCCAGTGCACTATCCTTAGAGAAATTGGTGGAGGATGCCCAAGCCAGCACCTTAGTGGACCTTTGTGCCACCAACCCTGTCACTCCCAGAGTCAAGAATGTGGAGTTCGGCCCTGAGAGAACGTTAAAGATCAGCTCCTCCCTATCTCCTTCCTAGGAAAAGGATATGTGTAGCCTGTTGGCCAGTAATCTAGATGTTTTTGATTGGAGCTATAAGGAAGTGAAAGGAGTCCATCCTTCGGTCTGTACCCATCACATATACATCAAAGAGGATTGCAAACCAGTTAGGCAACCTCAAAGGAGAATGAATCCAACCCTTAAGGACATTTTCAAGTAAGAATTGCAAAAACTGTTGGATGCCGGATTCATTTACCCCATCTCAGATAGTGAATGGGTTTCCCCTCTGATGTTGGTTCCCAAGAAAAATGGGAAGTGGAGAATCTGTGTGGACTACCGAGAACTGAACAAAGCTACCAAGAAAGACCATTTCCCTCTAGCTTTCATAGATCAAGTGTTGGATGGACTGGCAGGAAAGAAGTTCTTCTCTTTCCTGGATGGGTTTAGCGGATACAACCAAATCCAAATCAGCCCAGAAGACCAAGATAAGACCACCTTCACTTGTCCTTGGGGTACCTTTGCATACTAAGTTCTTCCCTTTGGGCGATGCAATGCTCTTGCTACCTTCCAGAGAGCTGTCTTGAGCATCTTCTCGGAGCTGGTCCATGATGCGGTGGAAATCTATATGGATGACTTCACTCCTTATGGGTCCAACTTCCAGGAAGCATTGTCCAATCTGGGAAAGGTCCTAACCAAATGCATTGAGATGAACCTGTCCCTTAGTCCTAAAAAATGTGAATTCCTGATTACTGAAGGGACCGTGCTAGGCCATACCATTTCTTGCCAAGGTTTACAAGTGGATCCTAACAAAATTGCTCTCATCAAGAAGGTTCCACCTCCCCAAAAGGTAAGGGATGTTCGGAGTTTCTTAGGATTAGCAGGGTATTACAGGAGATTCATTAAAGACTTCAGCAAGCTAGCCTCGCCATTGTTTGGCCTGTTGGCAAAAGATGTGGAATTTAAATGGACTGACGATTGTCAGAGGGCTTTGAATGAATTAAAGGACAAGTTGGTGTCAGCCCCAATCTTGAGAGGTCCAAACTGGGCCCTACCTTTCCACATCCACACTGATGCCTCGAACAAAGCCATAGGGGCATCTTTAGGACAAGTTGAACAAAAACTTCCATATGCCATTTACTTTGTTAGCAAAAACTTGTCCAAAGCTGAACTGAATTACACTGTAACCGAGAAAGAATTCTTGGCTGTGGTCCATGCACTGAACAAGTTCCGACATTATATTACTGGCTATCAAACCTTTGTACATACGGATCATGCTGCAATTAGATATTTAATGAATAAACCAAATGTGAATGCTCGTATTATTAGATGGTTACTTTTGTTGTAGCAGTTTGATTTGACCATTGTTGACAAACCAGGTAAAGAAAATGTCGTTGCTGACTTTTTATCTAGATTGGATTTGTCTGCAGATGAGGATGGAACAGTGGATGACCAGATGCCTGATGAACATCTATTTGCTATCTTAGTACTCTCTCCATGGTTTGTTGATATAGCAAACTACCTTGTTTCAGCACAGTTCCCTCCGCACTTATCTTCAAGAGAGAAGAGAAGAATCATCAGAAAATGTGCCTCATTTACTTGGATCGGGGGAAATCTGTTCAATCTTGGCCCTGATCAGATCTTAAGGCGTTGTGTAAGGGAGGACGAAGTCTTTGATATCCTCCTCACCTGTCATGATGGGCCTTGTGGAGGACATTTTGCAGCAAAGAGGACTGCCTTCAAAATCCTGCAGGTATGCTACTATTGGCCCACACTTCATCAAGATGTCAGAAGGTATATCAGCCAATGTGACCGATGCCAAAGAATTGGGAAACCGACTCAAAGGGATGAGATGCCTCTCCAACCTCAAGTGACTCTTGAGCCATTTGAGAAGTGGGGTATGGATATTGTGGGTCCAATCAACCCTCCTTCGAGGCAAAGGTCTTACATCATTGTGTGCACTGACTACCTGACAAAGTGGGCAGAGACTAAAGCAATCAAGGTAGCACGAGAAGAAAAGGTGGTTGAGTTCTTAAGGGAGAACATCTTCTACAAATTTGGCTACCCAAGGGAGCTGGTCACCGATCAAGGGAGCCAGTTCACCTCCAACTTAATTGAAGACTTACTAGCTCATCACAAAATCAAGCATAGGACTTCGACCCCCTATCATCCACAGGAAAATGGGCAAGTGGAAGTCACTAACAGAGCATTGGAAGGGATTTTGACTAAGGTGGTGAGCAGCAGTAGGAAAGATTGGGCAGATCGCCTGGTTGAGGCCACATGGGCTTACAACCCCACCTGGAAGACCACCACCGGCTTCACACCTTATGAGCTGGTCTATGGGAAGAAAGCTTTGTTGTCCATTGAATTTGAATACAACACTTTGAGGATGGCAGCTCAGCTAGAGCTAGATCTCAACCATGCACAACAAGAAAGGTTATTGCAGCTGAATGGACTGGACGAGCACCGGATGCAGGCCCTCCTTCACTCAGAAGTGGTTCAACTTCAGAGAAAGGTGTGGCATGACCAACACCTCAATGACAAGCAATTCCAGCCAGGAGATTGGGCATTGTTGTATGACTCCAGGCACAAAGATTTCAAGGGGAAGCTGAGAACCAGATGGCTGGGACCATATGCAGTGGAAAAATGCAATGACAATGGATCTGTTCTTATTCGGACCATTGATGAGGAAGCCATCCCCATGCTTGTCAATGGGCATCAATTGAAGATCTACAGGAAACCTCTCTCAAGACAAGAATTCATCAAAACTATGGAGAAATCAGTGTTGGTCATAGAGAAGGGTTCTACCTCTGCTTTGGGCATACACTGAAAGATATAAAAAAATAAATAAAGATCCTTGGGTGAAAACCTTTATGAGGCTCCCAAGGTAGGTGGTAGGGGTGAAAAACTCATTGAGGCGCCCCTATTGTCTTTTAAAAAAAAAGATTTGAAAAAAGATCCTTGAGTGAAAACCTCTCTGAGGCACTTAAGGCAGATGGCAAGGGTGAAAACCTCATTGGGGCGCCCCTGTTATCTTTCAAAAAAAAGAAGAAAAAAGAAAAAACAATATGCAAAAAAGACAGGGACAACAAGTTTATAATGTGGAAATGCATGCAGGTTGCAGGTGTTCTATGAAGGAGAGGAGGTCTTTCAACTCAAAGCCAAGGATCCTTATCATGCTGCCAGGAGACCTCACCAGCACCTCCTCCAAGAATACTCATCTTCTCCAAGGTATGGGCACGATTTCAGCACAGCTTAAGTCTTCTACAGGAAGGCGCAGACTTTCTACAGGAAGGTGCAAACTTTCTACAGGAAGTTTTGTACTTCTACAGGAAACTTCCTGTAGAAGTTCGAAACGGCCCAGAATTCATTGTATGAGGAGATCTAACGACCAAGGATTGGTTTGGACGCATGCAAGCTACTGTTGTCACCCTTACACACTGCTGTCACCTCTTTCTACCACCCCTATCGACATGCAATGAAGATACCTGCACCATCAAAGCAGGTCATTGAGTTATCAAGAGAAAGTAATTTTTTTTAAGAAAAAAATGCTGAGATGTCATACCGTATCCATCCCAGCCATCCATGAGCTCTGTAAGCGTGATTGTGAGGCCACTGCCTTCATCGTGCAACATGCACCCGAGGAGGAAAAAACTGTTACAGGACATCCTGCAGGAGTGCCGTAACAGTTAAGCCTGCTAGAGTGTACACCATTCACTGTGCTTGCCACATGCAATGAAAACGCGGGTGCATGCAGCCGAAGCATCAAATTCATCGTCAGTAGCCTGTGAATATGAACCACTGGACCTGTGCAAATCCACCAGCAGCAAATAAATCCACTCATCGTCGTCCAAGAATCGAAAAATCATGTTGCGGCCGCACAAGTAAGTGCCTCGACCCTTTCTTCCATCGAATTGCATGAATTTAACTTTGAAAATGTTTGCAAGTGTGAAGTGAATGGGTTGAGCGGTTGTATGGCCATTCGACTGGCCACGTCGACCAGTTGGTGGTCTAGTCGGATGTTTGGGCGGTGGTCGTGGCAAAAAGGAACGGGCAGTGCAAACGTGAGAGCCATCCCATCGGGAAAAATGCGTTAAACAGAAGAGACGGCGGCGGATCTGCGGGGAATGATGCGGCAGTAAGGGAACTCGCAGATGAATGATGGAGTGACGTCGTCCAACGGTCCGGCAGGGACAGCCCACCCCTGCGCCACGTATTCCGCCGAATTCAAATCTAATCGGCTAGATTGCCACCCCATGCATTTATCATTCACCATTTGGAACTCGAGTGATTATCCAGATCCCTCTTCCGCTCGACACTCCAAGTCTTTGGCCATTCGAACGACTGTTAAGCAACACCAAGAGCACAGACCCACTGCAGTATCCTCCAGAATTCACGCGTTGCTTCTACAGGAAAGCTGTTTCTACAGGAAATTGGGTTCCTCACGTCAGAAGGTGGTGGATTAAAAAGGTAAGCCTGAACTCTCCATGCAATTGGTTTTGAGGGTGGCAGAATCGACGTCTACAATCTGGTCGTAGAAAATTTTTGCAAATATTGTCTGCCGTTGCATGAATTGTTGTCCTATAGGATGTCAGTGTAATTAAGCTGTGTTAAGGTCCTCAGGAGATAAGCTTCGTGAATTATATGCATGACAGAGGTGTAATTCTACGCTCTATCCCAGTAGGCAAAATTTCTTCCACATTCGCCACCTCCAGCTAACACAGCAGTGTTTCACCATGCCGGGTGGGTTCATCAGAAGGGAACCAACTGATTCAACGAAGTTAAGAGAAAATCCTGAGGTGGTGGAGCTCTTCACGCGAGCGCAATGGATATCCTTCTGTGACAAATTGTAGGGCTATGATGACAAGGTGGCAGAGGAGTTTTTGCAAGCTCTGAGGCCGAAATCCAAAACATTGGCCACCGTTAACTTCAGGGGTTTGAGTCTCAAACTCACCCCACAATTCATCAGCCGAGTTACTGAGCTCCCAATGGGATTACCATGGGATAAAGAAGAAAGGAAATTGGGCCAACAAGCTAAGAAAGAATTCTTTCCACCAGAGGAGGAATTCTCAGAAGATAAAAATGGGTTTCATAGAACTAGTTTACTGCCACCGTGGAATGAAGTTAGCCTGCAGATTATGAAGTACATCACCTGTGAAGGCCGTTTTAACATTGTATATGGGTACCATTTTCGGTTACTCACTGAATTAAGGCACCAAATGGATCTACCTGTAGAAAACAAACTCAGTCTCCCCTAATTTCTACTACAGTCTCTGATTGAGTGTGCAACCAAGTTGAAAGAAGGCACACCAGACCAGGTAGCCCACCATGGACTCATCAAACTCCTCGTGCAGGATGCGCTCCACACATACAAGGTTCCTCTCTCATGGGAAGCCTTCAGAAATTTGACCAAGGATGGTGATATAAAGATGCTGACCAAAGAGCTTGGTTCATCTAGCAGTGAGGAGAAAGAGTCAGTGCCCGTAGCGAAGAAAGAAAAAGGCCAGAAGACCCTGACCACGAAGCAGAAGAAAAAGAAAGAGAAGAAACAAGAGAAAAAGGGTGACAAAGAGAAAGATGACACACCTGTTTTGATGGCAAGAGAGAAAAGATTGCAAAGCAGAGTGGGCAAGGCTGAGAAGGTCCACATCAGCAAAAGTGCCTCGACAACAACTGCAACCAAGTCAAAAAGTAAAACTCATGCAGCAAAAAAAACCAAAGCGGTGACACCTGTTTCTACAGGAAAACTGAAACCTGCTTCTACAGGAAGCCCGAAATTAACTGAAAAAGGGTCTTCTGTAGGAAGCCCGAAATTAACTAAAACAGGGTCTTCTACAGGAAGCCCTGAAAAAGTGAAACCCAAGGAGAATAAAGCTGACATTCTTGCGAGGGAGGCATCAGCTGTGCTGGCAGCCCTCAGCACACCTCCGAAGCCAAAGGAGAAGAGAAAGAGGGAGACCCCTCTATATTTTAAAGCTAGAAGAAGTGTGAGAATAAAGACGAGCAAGCCACAACGTCCGTCCAGCAGCCCAATCATTACTGAAGATGCCCCTACTTTGCCCAAGGAAAGGTCCCCCTCGAGGATATCAGTCACCTATGAGAGGGGGAGCCCGAAGAATACTACATGGCAAGAAAGGTTAGACCAATTGACTACAAAAGCTCGGCTACATGATGCTGAAGATGCTCTACAGGAAACCTTAGCCAGGCTTAAAGAAACTGAGAGAATGGAAGGAAAAGCACCCTTATCACCACCGAGGGAGGGCGAAGTAGAGCCACCAAAAGAAGTGGAGACAGAGCATATACCAGAGCCCAGCCCTCAGCCGAGTCTGAGTTCATATTACAACTTTTTAGAGGCTGGCAAAATTATACCTCAGAAATTTATTGTGCCACTGTTTTTTGCATTGGAGGAAGAAAGAGTCCGTACACACACGTGGATGAAAATAGCCAAGTCAAAGGGTTTGGCGGACATAGGTCCCTTGCAGGAGCAGCTGAAGGAGGCCAGAAGTGAATTTTCCATGGCTAAACACGTGGCAAATTGCCAACGAGTGTTCCTACATGAAGAAAACCAAAAGCTGAGATTGCAGCTATAGGAGCTGAGGGCAGGGACAGGTACATCCTCCAAGGACACCACAGCAGAATAGCAAGGCAAAGAGGAACTGCACACCGGTCTTGGCCACTTATTCAAAAGTTGCAAAAGGTCCCAATTCAAACAATATTTCAAAAAATTGAAGAGGAATGAAAAATCATATTGGAACCTGGAGCAGTCACAGAAAAAGGAACACGACAGCTACAAAATCAATCAATTTCAGAGTATCTCATCAAGTGGAAGAGCTTACTTGTTGAAGAGTCCACATGGGAGGACAAGAATTTTATACAGAAGCAGCAAGAACTACTCAAGCGTTGAGGACAACACTTTTTGAAGGAGAGGGGTATGTTAGAACCCTATACTACTAGTGTAACCCCTTATTGTTATTAGTACAACCCACTTATTATATTGATGTACCCATGTAGTGCCCATATTGTTACTATTGTGCCCCATAGAAGCCCACAATTGTTATTACTGTGCCCTTACAATATTATTGTTATGTCGGCTTTGATTATGTTATGATCCCTTAGACTCCTATATATAGAAAGGAGGTCTCTTCATTTGTATCATCCAAGAATTTTTCATTTATGTAATGTAAAAGAGGTTGCCCCCTCGAAGAGGATGAATTCTAAGGTGTTGATCTATCTTGGGCTTCTATGAGGCACGATAGTAACAATATGGGCACTACATGGGTACATCAATATAATCAGTGGGTTGTACTAATAACAATAAGGGGTTACACTAGTAGTATAGGGGCCTAACATAATGTAACCCCCACGTTGCACTTTGATGTTAATCATGATCATGTAAGAAATAAATCGAAGTAATCATGATTTCCTACAGTTTGAGGTCAATAAACTCGAAAGGTTTTTCAAAGCCAGCAAAGTAATAATGTGACCATTATTATGATTTGACTGAAGAAACAATTAATATTATATTTCAATCCTCAAAGATCCTATATCATGGAATCCAACAGTCCTGCTATTTTTTATGCCTACAATCTAAATTTATTCCTCAAGCCTGATGTGATAGGGAAGTCTCTTCCTTTTACTGTCAATACTCATATGGAACAAAATGTTATTGACATATGTGATGGATATTCCTTGGTAGACGAACAAAGGGTATGTTATAAACACACAATTATTGAAGCTTTCAGTCATAAAGATCCATTTCCACCTATAGATGGCTATATTGTTTACAATAATAAATTTGGAAAACCTAGAATATTGATGAAACCTGTAATGAAACCCTCGATGACATATACAACTATAGAACCGAGAATGAAAACAATGTCAAGAAAATAATTGATGAAGAATACAGGCTTGAACAAATGAAAAATTTCTCTCTGGACCACATCAAATGCAAATATGTTCTCTTCTTCATGAACATGTGGACAATCATTCATGCACTATATTTTTCAAAGGAAATGTAGACAACGAACCTCTAACAAATCTACATGAAGTCAATGCCGAGGGACAATTTTGGGGCCTGGAAAAGGTGCACTCTCGAATGATCGATGATATAGGTCAAAATGATCTTGAAACCAGCAAGAGGATGTTTCCTTAACCTAGTCATAAACAAGATCTGGCTGCTCAAACCACTCAGCTTATGGGGTTTAGGGTTTGATGGTGATACAAGCACCATTATGAAGTGTTGTGTCTATGTATCAATTTCTGGCATTATATTTCATAAACAGACTCTAAGATGTTACTTATAGTGGACCACTATAAAATAATCAGGGTCCATCTTTCTAATTCCCCTCATTGTGTGTTCAATTTTTGAATGAGAAATGACCATTTGTGGGTATTATTGGTCTTCTAGATCAAATGTGCATGAACTTGAAGGCTCTAATTTTTCAATGGCAATAGGATGAAGTTAAATTGACAAAAATTGACCTTAAAAAAAAGTTTTGTACCATTACTTGGGTCAAACTTATCAGTCCATTCATCACTTCAATTACATAATATTAGAAGCATCCATACACCTCAAGTCTCTAAACAAAGAAGCTGGTGTAAACTCATTGACTCTAGATGACAACAATACTAGAGGCGGGCATCAGAAATACCATGTAACATCCAACGGGAAAATACATTTTATACACGAAATCAAATGCAGTCAGAATATTTTCTAATGTTAGAACCCTGGAAAATTATGGAAGACGTACTCATTCATTTTGATTAAAGGTCAAAATTCTGATTATAATATAGTGCAAGGCAATTCCAAAAATCTCTTAATTGGATACATAATACACTTTCCATTAATATGTGTCCAGAGGTAAACAACTACATTCATACACGAAGGAAGGAATTCTATGAACTATTCAATACTTCCTAACAACTATAACCCATTCCAAAAATTAAGAAATGTCATTTCATCAAATGATACTAAAAAGAAAATGGAAGAAATAAGTGAGTGAACTGACAAAAAAAAATTAAAACAGGTTCCCAATAAGATATTCTCAAAGTGAATCTATGCAAGTTCATTCATATTCTCAAAGTAGACAATGACATGAAAACTTTCTAGTTTGTAACTGAGGAATACCAGAGCACAATGAAGATGCCAAAGAAATATATTTTTAACTTGCAAGTTATCCAATTTAAAGTGCATGATGCTGATCATTACCAAATACAAAAGTTCAGGCTATGGTAATCGTGTCAAGATTCCTACAGCAAGAATAGCAATCAAACCAATCATATATCCTAAAAGTGCATGCCAAAAATACTTGCAGCCCCTCATAACAACCAATTTTGTATCATTGCCAAGATCCCTGTTCTTTCGGTAATCAGAATAGAGCACTAAAGCGAGGAGCATCCCTGGAATTTCCTGCATTGTGATTCAATATAAAGTTTAAAGAATGAGTAGGTGGATGTGAATAAGGTGCTCACTATTTATGAGTCCTCACTTTTAGCAAACCGTGACATCCATAGAAATATTGTCATAAGAACGTTTATGTAAAAAATAAACTAAATAAAGCGTTCAAACAAAATGGTATCTTCCCAATAAAAATGCACCAACTATAACAACAATCTACTGATGGTTTAAAAAAATTAAAGAACATGTTAAATACTTAAAACTGACAGAGTTAATCACATGTTAAGAGAAAAGACTTCATTATGGAGTAATAATGAAGTAAAGTAACTCTCTTTATTGGAGATCTTATACACAAAGTTTGGTGTACCCAAACAGGCCCAAAATGTATCTCATGTATGCAGTTAATCTCTTACAAGCACCGTATTTCCATTGATCAATTCACTATAATACTAAAATAGTAAACAGTTATATCATGGCCAAATATGACATGTTAGGTTATGTTGAAGCCCCAAAAATCGGGTCAACAACAAGGGGGATACCCGCCCGGTCCGGACCTTGGTTGGTAGTTCCTTATCCGTTTGGTATAACAGGTCCGACTGGGGATAATGGGACCAGTTTCCCAATCTATGTGTGTGTGTGTGTGTAGAATTTGATGTTGCTGATCTAACAGTTCCTAATTAATATTTTCTAATTCTAACTTTAATCTAATTCTATGCTATTGTAATCTAATAAACAACACATCTAAGTCTATACTAACCCGGGATGTAATTCTTCTATTATGTGATCTAAAGAGATTTCAAATAACAACTAGTAATAAAGATCATTCAATGATTATAAGAAAGGAAATCAATAAAGATGAACCACTTCACATAAAAAGTTAGACGAAACAGTTGTGAAAAGCATATCGCATAATGAGCTATTCATACATTAAGCATAAATTAATAGCTATCACCGTACAAAAGTGCCAAATGATAACTCAGGCATTCATGCAATAATACATAAACAACTAAAAACTATATATCACTTTAACATATAAGTAGAAATGATCAAGAGATAAAAGTACCATTTATGAATAGTCCTACTCAAAAGCTTCAAGCGACAATGATTTATCTCTCCTTGCTCTAACATCCACTAAGAGTACAAAAGTGCAACATCAGTAGCAGATATCAAATGCAAACATCAACAAATCATGATCCATTCATTCACCAAAACCTCCTCTGACGGTGCAAAAGTGCATGTTCTGAGGACAAGTTTTTGATAAATTTCTAGACCCTTCTCTAAATGCAAGAGAAGGGTTTAAATACTACTAACTAAATAACTTATTTACACAGATTTAGGATACAGTTTAAATGACCGCCCTTTTTCTAAGAAAAACTATTTCTAAAAATTCAATCTAATATCTAACTATTTTTGCATTTGCTCCTTAATTTTGCAAGCATTCAGTATTTGCCTCAGAGAGTCGGCTGACTATCTTCCACTTTTGGTTTAGCTAAGAAAATAGAAATGGTAAGAGCTGGCACCATCTTTTCAGCAAAATCGATGATATACTCGAGAGTCATCTTCTGACTATGTGGCTTCACCACGGATGCTCAATAATAATCCAAGTTCGACTTGGTTAACCCTTGAATCGCTTCTGCCTTTTCTTTAGCTTTATGTTTCCAATTTGTTCTTTACCATTGCTTTCATGCATTTTCCGGGCTTACAAGTGACTGAGCAGTTAGAGGCTTTGCTTTCTGAGCAATTTTCTCAGCGATGCGCGATTAGCGCTAGGCACTAATTGCGCATCGGAAACTGCCTCCGTTCTTCGATCCGGGCTTCTCTAATGCATTTTTCGCCTTTGGCAACTTTTTCTTCACTGGGTATAAAGCTTCAAAATTTGTAAAAATAATGCTTTCGTGAGCTCTTGACCTTGAGCGTTAAATTGCTTATTGATACTAGCATCGTTCAATACTCATTCAACCATGGCTGTAAATGAAAGATCTGTAATGGATGGCTCAGCAGCATTCTGTGAATCTGCGGTTCTGTTACATGCGGGCGTCTTTTATCTGTCTTTGAACATTAGAGTTTTACCCTTTTTCCTCATAGCTTCCTGCACATTTCTTTGTGTAACTTTTTGTTTTTCGTTCCTGCAGTTCACAAGTGAGAAGAGAGTAATGATAATAAAAATCAACAGGAAAGCTTTAAATGCTACGGATATGCAAAAACATGCCACCTGACGTAAACTGACTCTTCGAACAACACAAAACCATCTTTCATTAACAACTGGCATATAATTCATTAATTATCATTAAAGCGCATATCGAGTTCTTGGTTTATGGAAAACTTTTCTTGAATATTGACCCAGGAAAATTTGCGATGGAATGTTTTTGTGATCTGCATCGCAGTATCGCATTTCGCTGTATCGCATTATTGCAATTTCATCGTGTTGTGTTATCTCAAGGTTGCTTGATCGCAGTATTGTAGTATCGCAAAATCGCAGATCGCTGTAATTGTTAAATCGTTATGTGTTTTTCATGTAATTTTGCAATATGCGATATGCGATATCGCATATCGGCGATTTTTTTTAAGGATTTCCAATGTGAGTTTTTATTAATGCATGCGATGCAATGGAGTTCACGTCGCAGTCTTGCAGTTTATAATTTTTACTCATAAGGAAATGTCCTATCATTATTCACGCGATGCGATGTTTCTTAAGGAGTAAAAATACATGAGCCTTAATTGATTTTTTGAATTTTTTACTAAGGGTCCCCACTTACCTACTGTTATTGCTAATACTAAATAAGGAGGGGGGTTGTTGGTGGCCACAACAATTGGCGATTCACTTGGAAGAACCAGTTATCTCTGTTTTTCTATTGAATTTTCTAAACTTCCAAAACATAATTTTTTTTAGAAAATTAAACTTTATTATGGAAAGATAAAGTACATTATGCTCTAACCTGTCAATGATATTTTGTTTCAACCATTTTCCACTTTGATTATTTGCTTCCTCAGGCTAGTCCTTGTAATTACATCAGTCATTACTTGGTCTTGTAAAGATAAAACAAAGTCTCCTCTGTAAACTAGTTTTATATATGCTCATTTGTCGTAGGTAGAGCCTCTACTGCCAGCAGGCGTTTATAGCCTTGACAGGGTTACCTGTTACCCAACAATGATCCTATATCCTACTTAAGGCAACCTACAACTTTCAAAGAAAAATCCATATCCACACTTATTGCTTTGATTTTCTTTTTTATTCTTAAATAATAATGTCTTGGTTTGGTAGCCAAATTATGACACAGTCATTCACTTGATCTATAACTTTGCTGAACAAGCTGGCTCGTGATGAGACCCCTTGTCTTTTGATTGCAACAATCTTGAGTCATTGCCCTGTTGTGGTGTACAGTATTGGCAAAGTTAGCAAGTTATAATATCTATGATAATGATAAGCCGGCTCGTGATGAGACCTCTTATTCTTCAAGATAAAGTGTATCCTTGGGTTGTTTCTTTGAAAGTTGTGATTTCCTTAGTAGGGAGGAAGTCATTTTCTCCTTAAGATAGCTCTGGATGACAATAATAGAGTTTTTGGAAACAGTTGTTCTACAGAGAATCTTTATTTTGTTATTGATACCTTTCGTTGTACTGATATAAAACAATTTCTTCACTAAAGGTCGTTTTAATCAAACTTTTTGAAGTTGAAACTAGTATCATATCTGAGCTAGAGTCTTTAGCTGTATCTATCAATAATAAAGATCAATTTTCCAAAAGATTTTCTATTTATACAAGCGAAAAGTTCAAAATCTGAAAGAGAATTGGTGTCTTTTTCGTAAATGCCTAATGCAACCACTCACAACTAGTTCTATGGAAAATATTTCTTGAGAATTTGTCCATTAACAGGCAAAGGATCCCTCTTACCTTCTAAATCCCTTAACACAAACGTTGATGGACCTATGACTTCTACAATTTGAAAAGGACCAAGCCACATTCTTTGAAATTTTGTATGTTTTCCCTTTTCTTCATGAGCCTTGTCCCACTTTAAAACTAAATCTCCCATCTGAAAATATTTTCTGGTCATCATGTTTGAATCAAAAGGGGATTTTACTAGTGCTTGATGATGAGCATGCGTTTTCCTAGCCTGTTCTCGTTGTTCTTCTAATTTAATTATTTCCATTTGTCTCAGTTGTAAGGAGGAAGTGGGTACTTAATCAATGTATTGAACTAAAGAAAAAGAGGGAATTGCTAAGTGAGTCGGAAGAACCACTTCTTTCCCATAAACTAAATTAAAGGGAGAAGTGTCGATAGAAGGTTTTTGCATTATTCGGTCTACCCATAAAGCATATATCAAAGCCTTCTGCCAATTTTTATGATTTTGGTCAACTGTTCTTTTAATAATCCTGATTAGGTTTTTATTTGTGGACTCAGCAAACCCATTGGCTTGTGGGTAGTAATTGGCCGAATATTTAAGTTTGAATCCTCTTTTATGTGCGAATTCAGTCATTGCATTTCCAGAAAATTATGATGCATTATCAAACATTAAAGCGGATGGAAATCCAAACCTGGTGATTATAAACTGATCTATGAACTCAATGATATTTTTAGCATTAGCCATCTTGAGTGGAACTGCTTCTACGCACCTAGTAAAATAATATGTTGCTATGAGGATGTATATATGCTGCTTAGAAGAGTGAGGAATGATCTCACCTATTATGTCCGATCCCCACTGACTGAAAGGTTGCTCAATGTTTACTGGCTATAGTGGTAAGGATGGCTTCTTTTGTCTTCCAGCAGTAGTTTGGCAGACTCGACATCTCCTCACGTAACTATGCAAGTCTTTAAATAACGTTTTCCAGTAATATCCTGCGCGCAAGATTTTATGTGCAGTAGCATCTCCAGCATAGTGTCCGCCTGCCGGCCCATCGTGGTGTTCCTACAAAACATTTTCAGCTTCAGATTTCACAAGACACCTAAGGAGAACAAAATCATAATTTATTCTAAAAAGAATATCATTTATGAGCTGATATTGTTTGGCTTTCAACCTTAGAGCTCTTTTCTTAGTATGATCGAGGTGTGAAGGAGCATACCCGTTCTTAAGATAATAAATGATATCAGCGTATAATGACTTTGCATCGTTTAGGCTTACCTCGCACATTTGTACCTCTTCAGATGGAATTTCATAAATTTGCGATGCTCCAGCCAGCATTTTGCAGAAGCCTTGACCTCTTACAATGTTTGCTCCTTTAATCTCAATGTCATATTCCTGTAAGGCAGTAACCCAATTGGCCCTTTTCTCACCCACATCCTTCTATACTAGAAGGTTCCTTACCGCTGGAAACGGTACTATAATCTTAGTATGGGTTTTATGTAAGAAAGGTCTGAAGTATTTGACTGCTTTGAAAACGGCATAAACATGTTTCTCCACATCTGAATAATTTAATTCAGCACCCTGTAAATTTGAACTGAAAAACGCAATTGGAGCCTCCGTTTTTTTTTTTATTTGCTTGAGTTAATATCGCAGCATATGACTTATCTGAGGAAATTGTGTATAAAATAAAATTCTCTGAAAAATTTGGAGTTGCTAAAGGTGGAGCATTAATAATAGCTTGTTTGATCAGGTTGAATACTTCATGTTCATCTTGGTCCCATTTAAAATTTGAGTTCTTTTTAATCATGGTTTGCAAAGGAGACACGATTCGTGAAAAATCTGGAACGAATCTCTTTACAATGCTGATCTGACCAAGGAAAGATTGCACAACTTTTTTGTTGTGAGGTAGGGATATTTCAGAAATTTCTTTGATTCTGTCAGAATCAATGTGAATACCGGATTTTGACACTATGAATCCTAGAAGTTTTCCTTCACTTAGTGTGAAAAAATATCTCTTTGGGTTAAGTGAAATTCCATACCTTAAACACCATTGAAAGATTTGTTTCAGGTCTTTGAGATGGTTGCTTTGCTTCTTCGAATACACTGTTATATCATCCAAATAAATTACTACAGATTTATTGACTAAACCTTTGAATGCGATGTCCATGGCTCTCTGAAATGTGGCACCATCATTAATCAAACCAAATGGCATTTTTCGATATGAGTATGTGCCCCATTTAGTTCTGAATGTGGTTTTCAATTGATCATCATGATGTACCAACACTTGATTGTATCCTGAAAATCCATCCAAGAAAGACATTAATTCTGAGCCCGCCACTACCTGCAGTATCTGTTCCATAGGTGGTAAAGGAAAATTATCTTTTTGAAAGGCTTTGTTAAGGTTTCGAAAGTAAATGCAAATCCTAATATCTCTGTTTTTCTTTCTAACAGGTACCATATTGGAGACCCATTTGGAATGTCTGATGGGAAAGATTATTCTAGCTTTAAATAACTTATTGAGCTCAGTTTTTATCTGGTTTTCTAAATTGGGGTGGATCTTTCTCAGCTTTTGTTGGACAAGTTTTTCATTATCGATCATGGGAATAGTATGTTGGATGATGGAAGTGTCGTATGTTTTCAGATCATCATAATTCTAGGCAAAAACATTTTTATATTGTCTCAAAAGATGAATATACGCTAGTTTTTGTTAAGGGGTTAGGCCGAGGCCTAGATTAATGTTTTGTGGTTTGGCATCGATTCCTAGGTTTACTAATTCGTAGTTCAAGGTTGAACTTTGGAGTTTTGAATTGGTAGACCTCTTAAATCGATCCTTCAAATCGTACAAGTCTTCTAACTTGACCACCGACTTAGGTATAACATTATTAGTGCTATCTTGTTGCAATTAACGATCATATTGGTCTTCGTCAATTATTTGATTGGAGTAGGATCCTTTAGATGTGAGGAAATTTACAATATCAGGATCGTCATTGAATACTCTCCAATTTGTGATGTTATCAGGAATGGATGGTCTAAAGATTAATTCTATTGAGAATCTATCTGGACTAAAATCTTCTGAAGGAATAAGCTTAGAAGCTACGTTAGCCAAAATGTCTACACTTGTGTTTTGGAGTCTGGGGATTGAAGAGATATTAAACACTATGAAATGCTCAGTCAGATCTTGAACTAAGGATTGATAATGTTTTAAATGACCTGATAAGCAATGTATAGTGTTACGTACCTGTTTAACCACAATCTCAAAATCTCCAAAAACTTGAAGATACTTGACGTCTAACCCGATTGCTTTGTACAAGCCTTGGACCAAAGCCTCATATTCTGTTGTATTGTTGGTGCAATCAAATTCGAGCCTGCATGTGAGCATGATTTTATCTCCTTCTGGACTAATCAAAACACATCCTGCTCCTGCTCCTTCGTTAGATCTAGAACCATCAAAAAATAATTTCCAAAACAAATATTTATTTATAGTTTTATCTAAAAAAATGATACAATTCGAACTATCAGTTCGAGATTTTTTTTTGACTTGGGACAAAACAGAGTGTTCTAAATAGGGTGATGCATGAGCATTGAAATTGCCGAGGAAAGAATCTACCAAGTAATTGCCAATAATGTTGCTGTTATATGCTACTGGTTCATTTTCCCCCTCTAACTCTGTTACTATGTATTTCTGGTGTAGCTCTCGTTCAACTTTTATTTGATTCAGTTTACCATTGTAATGCAGCCACATGTGCGACCAATCAGTTGCGAAATATCCATGAAGTTTTTCTGACCAATCGCTGCTAAGAATTAAGCCATAGAATTCAGGAACGTCAACAACTAAAATGTCAATAACTTGACATACTTTTGGGTTGGATGATAGCCTTATGGTTACTTGATTTAGTTCGCCAATCACTTCGACTTGAGATCGATCTAGCTGAACTATGCGCACAAAGAATTTCTGTGGTTTAACGTTTAACTTGGCACATATGGGTTTGGGTAAAATATTCGATGAAGCACCAGAATCTACCAAACAATTGTGCACATTTTTATCGAAGATTTCATAAGTAAGGAGAAACGGGGAGTGTGAGATCCTGATCTTCCTCCTTTTAGGGCGATGTATTTCAGATCAACCTTATTGATTGAGTTAGTTGGAGGTCTTCCCATGTTATGGGAAGCTTGAGAAAGTACAACGGCAAGCAAAGGTGCAACTGGCACAGCATGTAATTCTTTCATCATTATTTTTGTTGATGCTTCAACTTGCTCAGTTCGTAAAGGGTGATGTTAGCCCTAGTCTTCTTCATGTCGTCTATAATATTGTACTCCATTTCATCCGACACAATCAGTGTTTTAGATGGAGTTGTTTCGTCTATTTGGACTGGGCTGGTTTGAGTCGCTTTAGATGTCGTTTTCTTTCTTGCGACTTTATCCTTTATTTCAGAGCTTGCGCTCTTTGGCTTAGGGATAGTTTGGGGAGGATCAAGCTGATTTTTACTTAGTGTGCTAACTGGAAATACTTCTTGATCTTCTTTTTGTGGGAGGATGAAATCCCACATTCCTTGTAATTCCACAACTTCTTCTTCATCAGTCTGCCCTTTAGTGGCAATTTCCTCTACCTCTTCCTCGGGTTCAGCATTTGAAATAGCATTGGGTGGCTTTGAATCCATTGAAGGACCTCTTTTAAAATATCTGTAGGGCTTTTTTGAAGAAGTTTCTGCTACTTGCTTTTTGATGTCGACCATTTCATTGGACATGGTCTTTAGAACTTTTTGTAATCCTTCCAAATCGAATGGATCTTTTTCTTGTTTCTTCTTGGACTCTTCCTTGAAGGTTAATTTTTTGGATTTACGTTCCTCTATCACGGATTTGTTTTCGAGGGCTATTATATGTTTCTCTACTACTATTGCTTCTTTCATGTTATCGGCTAAGGTTGTTTTATTGGCCCTGTTCATGAAGATTGCTATGTTCGATGGTAGAGCGGTGATATACCACTCACATCGTACTTCTTTGCTGGGCTGGGAAGCAGTAGGAATTTTGTTGAAGATTTTATTGAAACATAAATTGAAATCCTTGATAGGCTCTCTAGTTTTGGCTCTAAGGTTGGATAGGTCATTGATTAACGTCGTTGTAGACCTGTTATCACCAAACTTGGTTAGGAATTACTCCTGGAAGATGTCCCAATTAGTGATGGATCCGGAGGGTAATGAAAAATACCATGACCCGGCTGTTCCTTGCAGAGTATAAGGAAAAATCCGAACAACTGGATCTTCATTAGTAACCCTATTGAGATTAATGGATAGCATGAAGTTGTTTATGTGCTCTTCTGCTAGCATGCCTACCTCGGGATTAAATTTAGGCAGCCATTTCTCAAGATGGGTCGGTATTTGACTCAAGGGTGCAGGCATTAAGACTTCCCCAGGGTTATTCCATGGAGACTGGGCCATTGTTGAACTGCTAACAGAGGAAAGTGCAGAAGATGATCCCTGTGGCTGGGAGGATGAGGATATGACAATTGTCGATTATTGAGAAAGAGTTTTGGGGGTTCTAGTGGATGGATGGAAGATGATCTGGAGTGGTGGAGTGGGTGGTTGACTTCGTGGTGAAGAAGTTGAGATAGACGATGTTGACGAAAGAGTCTCGCTGTCAGATTCTTTAGGTGATTTCCTCGCTCTTTTCCTGGTGGGAAGAGGTGATTCGGTTGGCTGAATGCCAAAATTTTCACTCTTTAGCCTGGTCAGGGGATGAGCAGGATTGTAATGCGAAGTCATGCTGCCTTGAGATTTATCAGACCTTTGAGGAGAAATGGAAAATCGTTGAAGTTTGTGAATCAGATATTCGACTTCAGGAAGTTCAACGGTAGATTGTTCTGAAATGTCAGGGTGTGTAGCAGTAGTTGATACTCGAGCGACTTCTAACTCTGGATTTAAGTGTAATGGAGAAGTCGTGGGAGATGGTGAGGGTGATTTACTCTCAGAATGGTATTCATATTTGAATTTACTTTCCATTCATATTTCAAGCCCTCCTTCTAGTGCTAAATATGTTGAAGCCCCGAAAATCAGGTCGACAACAAGGGGGATACCCACCCGGTCCAGACCTTGGTTGGCAGCTCCTTATCTGTTTGGTATAGCGGGTCCGACTGGGGATAATGGGACTAGTTTCCAAATCAATGAGTGTGTGTCTGTGTAGAATTTTATGTTGCTGATCTAATAGTTCCTAATTAAGATTTTCTAATTCTAACTTTAATATAATTCTATGCTATTGTAATCTAATAAACATTACATATAAGTCTATAGTAACCTGGGATGTAATTCTTCTATTATGTGATCTAAAGAGATTTCAAATAACAACTCGTAATAAAGATCATTATGCGATTATAAGAAACGAAATCAATAAATATGAACTACTTCACTTAAAAAGTTAGACGAAACAATTGTGAAAAACATATCGCATAATGAGCTATTCATACATTAAGCATAAATAAATAGCTATCACCCTACAAATGTTCCAAATGATAACTCAGGCATTCATGCAATAATACATAAACAACTAGAAAATATATATCACTTTAACATATAAGCAGAAATGGTCAAGAGATAAAGGTACCATTTATGACTAGTCTTACTCATAAGCTTCAAGCGACAATGATTTATCTATCCTTACTCTAACATCCACTAAGAGTACAAAAGTGCAACATCAGTAGTAGATATCAAATGCAAACATCAACAAATCATGATCCATTCATTCACCAAAACCTCCTCTTAGGGTGCAAAAGTTCATGTTCTGAGAACAAGTTTTTGATAAATTTATGGACCCTTCTCTAAATGCATGAGAAGGGTTTAAATACTACTAACTAAATAACTTATTTACACAGATTCAGGATACATTTTAAATGACCGCCCTTTTTCTAAGCAAAACTATTTCTAAAAATTAAATCTAATATCTAACTATTTCTCCATTTGCTCCTTAATTTTGCAAGCATTCAGTATTTGCTTGGGAGAGTCGGTTGACTGTCTTCCACTCTTGGTTGAGCTAAGAAAACAGAAATGGAAAGAGCTGGCACCATCTTTTTAGCAAAATCAATGATATACTCGAGAGTCATCTTCTGACTATGTGGCTTCACCACGGATGCTCAGTAATAATCCAAGTTCAACTTGGTTAACCCTTGAATCGCTTTTGCCTTTTCTTTAGCTTTATGTTTCCAATTTGTTCTTTACCATTGCTCTCATGCATTTTCCGGGCTTACAAGTGACTGAGCAGTTAGAGGCTTTGCTTTCTGAGCAATTTTCTCAGCGATGCGCGATTAGCGCTAGGCACTAATCGCGCATCGGAAACTGCCTCCGTTCTTTGATCCGGGCTTCTCTAATGCATTTTTCGCCTTTGGCGCCTTTTTCTTCACTAGGTATAAAGATTCAAAATTTGTAAAAATTATGCTTTCATGAGCTCTTGACCTTGAGCATTAAACTGATTATTGATACCAGCATCCTCATTCAACCATGGTTGTAAATGAAAGGTCTGTAATGGATGGCTCAACAGCATTCTGTGAATCTGCGGTTCTCTTGCATGCAGGCATCTTTTCTCTGTCTTTGAACATTGGAGTTTTACCTTTTTCCTCATAGCTTCCTGCACATTTCTTTGTGTAACTTTTTGTTTTTCGTTCCTGCAGTTCACAAGTGAGGAGAGAGTAATGATAATAAAAATCGACAGGAAAGCTTTATATGCTACGGATATGAAAAAACATGCCACCTGACGTAAACTGACTCTTCGAACAACACAAAACCATCTTTCATTAACAACTGGCGTATAATTCATTAATTATCATTAAAGCGCGTATCCAGTTCTTGGTTTATGGAAAACGTTTCTTGAATATTGAGCCAGGAAAATTTGCGATGGAATGTTTTTATGATCTGCATCGCAGTATCACATTTCGTTGTATCGCATTTGCAATTTCATCGTGATGTGTTATCGCAAGGTTGCTTGATCGCGCTATTGCAAGATCGCAGATCGCAGTATTGCAGTATCGCAAAATCACAGATCGCTGTAATCGTTAAATCGTTATGTGTTTTTCATGTAAATTTGCAATATGCGATATGCGATATTGCATATCGGCGATTTATTTTAAGGTTTTCCAATGTGAGTTTTTATTAATGCATGCGATGCGATGGAGTTCGCGTCGCGATCTCACAGTTTATCATTTTTACTCATAAGGAAATGTCCTATCATTCTTCATGCGATGCGATGTTTCTTAAGGAGTAAAAATACAAGAGCCTTAATTGATTTTTTGAATTTTTTACTAAGGGTCCCCACTTACCTAGTGTTATTGCTAATACTAAATAAGGAGGGGGGTTGTTGGTGGCCACAACAGGTTCCTAAAGAAATAATGTCTTATAAACAAATATGGAATACAGTATTATACTGGAGTATACTTGATGAAACATATAAAATCTGAAACCACCTAACTATTACATCTTTATAAATTATTCCAAAAAAATTATAGACAAGAACACAAACAAATAATTTTTTTGAAAATTGAAGAAAATGAAGAGGAAAAGAAACCTTAGCAGAGCTCTGATGGTCAGCGATAATGGAGTTATTGTGGCATTGTTTCCAGGCACCTAACGGTAAAAGTTAACCTCCACGACTCGCTAGACTCCATCCAACCATACCTCCTTCCCATGGGCTCTCTAGCATTTCTCGTTCCTATGGTCCTCCCACCTTCCTTCTAGTCCCTAACCACCATTGACCATTTTCCCATGTGTTGCAATGGACCTGGACGAGGTGGACTATACCGAGGACCCCAATCCCCATGAGGTCATTTGGTCTCGCCATCATGCCGTGTCGGGCTCTGGTCCCTTTGCTACATCTCTGCGACCTCTATCAATGCCTAGCTCTGCACTAGACCAACCTGGGCCATCTGTGCCCCATCCTCTGCCCTCTGTCAACATCGAAGATGCCTCCAGCTTGGATTGCCCACTGTTTCGCCAGATACCTTGAATCTCCTCGGTACCTACCTACAACCATTTCCCACTTTCAACATGCCACTGCCCTGTCTACCCCACATCTCCGCCCTGCCCTATAACCCTTCCTCCTCTGGCATCCCCCCTCTTGGGACTGCTACCTACCTTGTCCCTACACTATCTGGTAGCACCCTTAATCTTGGTGGCCCATCTTCCAACACCCCTATCTATTTTTGATGCTTCAGTTCCCTGGTCGCAAACCCTAAATTGACCCCATCCACCCCACAGATGGTTAACTAGGGCATACAGGGACATCTTTGGGACTATCTGATGACTCGCAGATCTGACAAGCTGAAGAGAGGAAGGTTCCTAAAAGCTGTGGACAGGGACATCAACCTATCCTTGGGCAAAGGCCTCTCGATGGGAGAAGTTGTTGATACAGCCAAGAAGATCTTAGTGGGATGAGTTCAAGGGTGGAACTATACTATGGAGAGATTTCGTCACTAGATCTCGGAGATTTTGGGTTCTTTACTCAAATAATTACCCACCATTCGGGTGCTTGTGCGAGGATGGTTTTCCCTTCATTTCCATCGGGAAGAGTACATGGACTGGATACTCTCTAGATCCTGGCACATTGAATTAGCCCTTGTTCTGTTGAAAATATGGGATCCCTTATTTGATCCTGAAAGGGAACAGATGGGAGCTGGGCTGATTTGGGTTCGATTACCAAGCCTTCCAATGCAATATTGGACTCCAGTCATTTTTAAGCGCATAGGCAATGCACTAGGTAACTATTTGGAACATGATTAGTGCTATGAAATGTAAAACCCTCAAACCATCAAGGTTACATCGGCTTGGGGAGGTCAGGGTTTTCTAGGTATTGATATATTTTCAACTGAATTGGGTGGAAATCTCTGTATTATGAACATTTATCAACCAAATCTCAACATATTAGATTTCTTGTAGCAACTCCTTGAGAATCCCCTAATAGACCAATCCACTATTCTAGGGGGAGATCTTAATTTCTCCATCGGACATGAAGAATTCTAGGGACACCACTCATAGCTGGATCCACTCTTGGATCAGCTCAACATCCTCTTGGAGCAACATGGTCTTATGGATGTCCCTATGAACAAGGAGCTGCCAACCTAGCACAATATAAGGACTAGAGATGAAGCTCTGGGCAGGAGACTAGACAAGTATCTCATTCACAAAGATCTGCTTAATTTCCTCACAAATTACAGATAGTGGGTGGGCACTAAAGGAATATCAGATCATTCCCCTATTTATCTGGAAGTGGTAGGCTCCTTCAAAAAACCTAGGGCTCCTTTTAAGTTTAATTCAACCTGGTTAAAGGACCTTGAATATCTCAGGTTGGTTTTGAAATTTTGGAAGGCCCATCCCTTACCAAATGTCCAGAGGAAAGTTGAGGGTTTCTATAGTAACCTGATCAAACTCAAGTGATTATCCATAGATTGGGCCAGAAGGAAAACAACCAAGGAGGAACATACCCTTGGTGACATTGAAAATCAGCTGGCCACTCTAATGGATGAACAGGGTAGAGGGTACACCTATATAGCAGCAAAACTACACCTTGTGGACTTGGAAACCTAGAGATCAAGGATTCTGCTAGATCGGGAAGAAACTTGGAGACCTAGAAGTAGGGAAATTTGGTTACAAGTGGGGGATGGCAATACAAAATTCTTCCATAAATTTTCAAATGGAAGGAAAGCCAGCAATACTATCTAGCGGATGCCTACGAAACAGGGTCTGATTTCTAAAACTTATAATCAACTGACATGGCTGGGTAACGCTCATTTCAAGTATCTGTTCAAAGTCCTACCAGGCACACCTCTAGCTGATATCATTTGCATTGCAAGGAATTTTCCCAGATTTGTGGAACCTGACTTGGTGGAGGATCTCATAAAACCTGTTACTATGGGGGAACTAGAGCGCACACTGAAGTGGTTTAAGAAGGAAAAAAGTCTGGGGCCAGATGGCATGTCCGCAGAATTCTATCTTATGTTCTTTGAAATTATTGGACCAGATCTACCCGATGTGATCGAGGAATGTCGTACATCGGCCATAATGTATGAACCTATAAATTCCACCTATATAGCCCTCATTCCCAAGATGGAAATACCGCCATCCTTCAATGACTTCAAGCCTATATCTCTATGTAACTGTCTATACAAAATTATTGCGAAGATCATTGCTAACCGCATCAAGTTGATCCTATTGAGCAACATCTCCTCAGAACAATTTGCCTTCCTACACAACCGAAAAATCCATGAGGCCATCGACACAACACAAGAGGCCTTACACTCCATCAAACAAAAGAAGCTTAAACGGGTGATGCTCAAGATTGACTTCTCGAAGGCCTTTGACAGGGTTAGCTGGTTATTCTCAAGGATGATCCTTACTCACCTGAGCTTTCCATTGGTTTTTATCAGATGGATAATGTGCTACATTACATTTGTATCCTTTGGAACCTTAATCAATGGATCAATCTCCCATTCCTTTCAGGCGGAGTGAGGAATCAGGCAGGGGTGTCCTCTCTCCCCATTGCTTTTTCTTACTGTGATGGAAGGCTTAAGCAGGCTGATTGCATCAGAAAAAAGAGCTGGGAGGCTCAAGGGTCTCAAGATCATGGAGAAATGCACTCTAACACATTTTCTCTTTCTGGATGACATGCTCATCTTCTTACATAGAGGCATTCAAGACAACAACACTCTCTCTAAAATGCTAAATCTTTTCTGTGCTGCAATTGGGATGGAAATAAAAGGGGCCAAATTCACTATATCTCTCTCATCTTGTACTCAACAGGACACCTATCATGCACTCCAAAACTTCCCCTTCCAAAACCTAACAATGGAGGATGGATTGAAGTACTTGGTTTCAGGATAAAAACATATGGATACAAAATTGTATATTGGACCTGGTTGATTCCCAAGGTGGAAAGAAGATTAAATATTTGGAGCCATCGTCTATTACCCAGTGCAGGTAGACTGGTGCTCATTAAATCAGTTCTGGAACCAACACCAATCTTCTATATGTTTCTAGCATGGATCCCCCAAGGTATATTACAAAGGATTTAACAAGTTTGCTACCACTTCTTATGGAACGGTCACAAGGAGGGAAAACCCTATGCGTGGGTCAAATGGACTAGAATTGCAACTCCCAAAAAATGGGGAGGTTGGGGCCTCAAGAAACTCTCTACCTTTCCTCAAGCACTTGCAGCCAACTTAGGATGGCTTCTCCTGAAGCACAAGAGCCTTTGGTTAGAGGTGGTTACCTATAAATACATTGGTCACACACAGTCGTGGACTAGTTATGGTTACCTACTTGGAACAGGAAAGGAATATCAGTGATTTGGAGGGTTGTTATATATACCCTTCCCATCATAAGAAGGGGTCTTGGCTGATTGACAACAGTATGTCTATCTGCATTATGACTGATCCATGGATTGGTTGCGGAAACTCATACCATCTCCCTCTTGGCTTGATTGCCTTCCTAAATCATAATGGAGTGGCAAACATCACACAGATCGAGGACCTATACAACACTACATATACTAGTGGAGGCCCTGGATATACCAGATCAGTGGCATATGGAGTGGAGGAGATATTTGGCCGCTTTAATTGAATCCCATGTGAGACTAAGGGATGAGGATGACAAACTGATTTGGGGTTTTTCACAGAAGGGGATCTACACTCCAAAGGTTGGTATCCTATCATCCATGCTAGCCATAAACTTGATTCTTTGGATAGTTGGTGGAGCAGCATATGGAAGCTAAAAGGTCTGTTGGGTACTCATCTTTTGATGTGGAACATCATTATGGACAAAACGCCGACCGGAAATAATCTCAAAAAACAATATTTTTAGGGACCTACATGGTGTGTATTATGTCGTGAGGAGGAGGAATCAAATCACCATCTCTTTATCTCCTGCCATACAACACAATAGGTCTGGGTGCATGTGTTACATGCTGTTAATTTATCACTTACATGGGCTGGAAATGGTATATTAAATTCCTGGAACCAATGGTGGGCTGAAGCTCCAAACCCAAGATCCCAAAATCTTCCATTAATGGTGTGTTGGCACATATGAATGAGCAGGAACAACAATATATTTCATGGGAAGCATATAGTTTGGCCTTTGATTATTCCTAAGATTTGTAACAGTTATATGGAAATTCCAGTTGATGAATAGGTTGCGAAGATTTGAACCATTACCCCAGAGGTCATAGACAAATCGCACCCTTGGGCCTATTTCGACGGATCAACATAGGAACAGGGTTGTGGCAGTGGCATTATCCTCCATATATCTGAGACACATTATTTCCATATTTGTATGGTGTTGGGAGATAGCGCAAATAACTTTGTGGAGCTTCTTACACTTCATCATCTTTTATATTTTGCTATAAAAATGAACTGTAGATATTTACAAGTTTATGGGGACTCCAAGATTTTTATTAACTAGTTCAACTGCATTTCTACATGCAATGCATATACACTCATAACCATATTGGATGATTTTTTGTTTTTAAAAACACATTTTGATCATGTTTCGTGTGCTCATATCTACAGGAAGTGCAATGAACCCGCGGACCGGCTTTCAAAAGCAGCAATGCATCATCCTAGAGGGGAATGGTTGATCAAGGAGCACACACCAGAATAGATCTACTAGTATTTCCATAGACCATGCATGGATCAGGAACTACAAAGGGTTGAAAAGCCCTAACTTATCTATTTCTGTTATTTATTTTTTGTCTACAGAACAGTAATCACCATCGGTGAAATTTTGAAAAAAATTGAATATGTAAATAATAATGTATATGATCAGATACTATCAACACACCCTTCTCTGGGTCTTTTGTATAGATTTCTACAGTAAAAAATAGTTCTTAGATGATCACGATCACTTTTCTGCATATTCCTATGGCATTTAAAACATGTAATTTTCCTTGATAATGAAAATTAGGATACTTTTCCCCACGAAAAAAGAAAATGTTTTGAAATACTTGAAATCTGAAACAAAATTCTCAATTTTGGAATAAAATGTTGAATATTTGACAGCAAAGAAGAATAGCATTCAAATATTTGTGGGCAACCCTCAAAACAGAGCCTTTATTAATATGAAAAAGAAAATGCTTCAACAATATATAGGATAAAATGGATTTTCTTGCCAATGGGCGATTGACTCATTGGTGAGGTGAACAAGTGTTTTATTGTCCATCAGGGTTCCATTCTCACTTTGATCTTAATTAAATCAGATTGGGTGTATGTCCTGATAAATTTTGGCAAAATAAATACCTGTCAAGTTCACACCTTATGATAATGAAACTCTACTCCATGGTGCATGTCCTAAGCAATTTTGGCAGAATAAATACCCCTCAGAGTTTACAGAATAAATACCCCTCAGATTTCACACCTTACGCCAATAAATACCCCTCAAAATTCACTCCTTACGCTAATGAAAGTTTTCTCCATGGTGAAACCACTCGAGGCACATTCTTTGAAGCATTACCCCAAAGTGCTTTCCTAGATAGGTTTAGATGTGAATCCATGCTTATCCAAGAGGAATATGGACACTTCACTTGACCTAGGAATCTGTTTCTCACAGATTACCCACATGAAAACATTCCCAAATATACTTTTGTATCAGGCTTAAGAGCCCGTCTAAAGCCTTCATGCAGTCTCACTTATCTCTTGCATGTGGGATAACCAATTTTACACAATAAAATTTATTTTGTTAAAGTTTCAAATTAATACCACTAATTTTTGTTACCCTAAAGCTGCCATTCAGCCTTAAATTTCTCTTTAAACCTAGTTGGCTCTTCTAACTCCAAACTGATTTTTCTTAAATCCATGAAGCCTATAAACATGTGGCATGAATAGTTCATAAACATGTGAGAATTTGTTAGTAGCACCCTAGAAATAACAAATATGGAGATTTTCCCTTTGGCCTAAGGCAAACTTCTAAAGACAATGTTAATGGATTCTCACATTTTATTCAAAATGGGCAAGGCATACGTTAGTCCTAGACTTCTCACAGTCTCTATTTTATTCCTCTAATAAGTCTCACATGAAGCAACAAATATTTTTCAGCTCTTATTCGAGTCCATTCTAAAATAAAGTACTCTTATTGTTATATGTCTTAAGGAAGCCAGTGTGACCATCAGCATGTGAGAAATGGCATTCTTCTAAGACCTTTGCTTTGATTTGGAACTAGGTACAAGCTATATAGGTTATGTCGATAAGTGTAACTCATGTAGGAACTTCTTACGCATGTAAGGTGTGAATGTGTGAGAAGTGGTTCAAGACAACTTTTGGTGACCACCTAGTAAAACTGTGAAATAATACCATCTTGTAATTTCACTTAGTAAATTAAAGTGAGAGATCAATTTCACTAGATCTCCTAACTCTTCAAAATATAAATGAAATATTCTAGATATTTTTGGAATATTAATGATTTGTACTTGATCTAATCTTAGCTATACACATAGTTGTTGAGAAAAGGTGGTTGCTCAAATTAAAGAGATTAGTTGCTAAGATAGGGGAGATTAATTTTCTCATTTAGAGTCTAAGAGCATAAATAGAACAAGATGAGAGAAGTTGTATGTAAACATTTTTGGACATCAAAAAGACAAGAGATCAGAGAAAGATCACCTGAGAGGATTCAAAGCACAGGAGAGGAGCCAAGGTCAGATCAGAATCCATATTGAACAGTGTTGTACAACAATTCAGTAAAGTGCGGGTTTGAGTATCTAGTAAGGAGATAGAGAAAATCTGAGTGTTAAGGAAGCTAAAAACCTCAGTTTTGACATGTACTTGTAAGTTTTGATCATTAATGATAAGCTAATTTGAAGGACAGAATTATGTGTGTACTTGAAAAGCTATTATGAGTCCATTGTTTAGGTTTTCCAGTTATATGTGTGACTGTTGCATGTTAAGAATTTAATTCAGTTATTAAAGTAATTCAAGATCTTAGTTATTTGAGAAAGAAACACAAGACAGTTGTCCTCTTGAATATTAAAAATTTCAAATGGTATAAGAGGATCATCTCTAATTGAGATCCTCAAGGGTTTACAACAATAGATCAACTACCAGAATCAAAGACCAACAGTTAGAGGGTTTCATTATTGTTGCTTGAAGGACTAACCACTGTTGTAGGTATATTTTTGTTGTTTTATTTTCGTATCTGAAAAGTTTGTAAAATACATCTCAGAGATAGAAGCATCAAGTCTCAGATTTGAGGACAAATTAGATGGTGCCTCCAGATAGGTGTCATCAAAAGCCAATGTAGCATTGTTTTTGAAAGAAAATGATCTCTAAGGTATTGTTAAGGATGTTCTAATTCAGTCTCCAGATCTGCATGAATTGGTATCACATAAAAAATAAGGAATTGAAGGCCCAAATTACTTCAGGAAAGGGTCCAAATCCTACCTCAGGAAAAAATGGCGAACTCTGCCTTAGGAAGGTCAAACTGCATATACGATTGAAGGTGTTTTCATGTACAATTGTTGCAAATGTTTGTGTGGAAGGTGCAGTGTTTGTTGGGAAATTACTCAGCAATATAATCTTGACATTAGCTACAATGCTGACTAAGGTGAATAAATTGATAAGGTGAAGGCAGGGATTATTGATCCCCTGAAAGTGATCAGAGTTGTTTTGGTTGATGCTGCAAGTGTGTCTTTATTGTTAACCACAATAGAGTGCATCATTGTTGTGATTCTGAAGGATAAGAGGGAAGTCCCAGGTATGAGAGATGATATGGGTGGCATGGACTACTAAAGAGCATATCTAGACCAATGTGTCTTCTGCGTGGTGTCCTATTCTGAAAATAGGGTTAAAGTTCAGGTTGTCTGGTGTCCTAGTTTTGAAGGTTAAACTTCAGGTCAATTAGCTTGACCCTTGTTATTGTCTCAAGCATTACATTTCCCATTAGTGGGAGAAATTGCTTGTGTATTCAATCTAACTTAAAGGAAAAATTTTCGATTGAAGTGCCATGCAGTTCTACCACCTATCTTTTCTACAGGGAAAAAGCGTAATCCTTATCAAGGAGAGACCGGAGAAACATTTTCCGTTTTCACCTACTAGAGATGATAATTTCTTCAAAGAGATAATTTTTGAGAAGAAGAAAAAATTACCTGTTTTAGGCAAAAACCATGGAAGATCAGGACTTGCAAAATCCACGGAAGATCAAGCCTCGCAGAAGGAATGGCTATAACTACATAGCTTGTAAACATGTCTTATGGTGTGGAAGGGTTATTGCCAAAAGCACCATACCTGTTAATGCTCCACGATACTCCCCGAGGATAGTGGAGTTAATCATCTATCTGTAAATGTGTGCACCAGCTAATGCTCCTTGAATGGTTTATCCATTTGCTGAAAAGTGTACCAAAATGCTTCAACACCAAATTGCTCCAGAAGCGCTTGAAATTTGAAAATTTCCCACCATATTGTTTGAAAAGTGGCCAATCGATTTTTGACTTATGGAATAATTACATAATTTTAATGTGTTAATTAAAATCTATTGATTTAATATTTATTAATTATTTTATTTTGTTTAATTTAACGGGTCAATAAAAAATTATTGATTCAATATATATTAATTATATATATTTAAAAAAAATATCTTAATAATATAAATATATTTTTAGTAAAATATATAAATTAAAAAATTGAGATGTATTTTCGAAATTGTTAGATTTTCTTAGGGAATGAAAGCACTAGCCCAGCTTTAGGTGCTTTTATGGGAGTCTATTGGAGGCAATAATTTATGCTAATAATTATCATTGGATTCAGCGTAAGTTGGAAGATGAATCAAGCAGTTTGAGAATAGAAATGCACCAATATAGACCTATTTTAAACCCTTAAACATCCACCATAGTTGAGGCAATGTTGAGAGGATTACCAGCTGAGTTGAATTTAGAAAGAGCATTTTCAAGGCTTGAGGTGTAAGCTAGAACAACCATTATAAGTAGAATCTAATGAGTTTATCATGAACTCAATATAAATAGATATGGATTTATTAAATGAGAGCTACCATCTTGGCACATGTTTCTATTTTGAAGAGTTTGTTAGATTGGTTGAAGGAATGTCCCACCTCGAGAGTATGTGGAGAGCACAATTGGTACATTGCACTCTGAGGTCAAAAAATATATTTGTGGAACACTCCCTTATTCTCAACCTCCTAATTATTTGAAGGTGACCTTGGAGAGCAGATGAGCTTGTTGATATAGGGTATATGATGAGGGTTTGAAATTATGAATGATAAATCGTTTGAAAAATCAGTACAAAATATCTCCATTACCTAGTCACAGATCTGAATATCAACTTAGGATAATATATCTTGAAACATATTGCAAGTAGTTTGTACATGTAGTTTTGCTGCCATTACTAACCATTATAGAATTACAGTGCCAGAGAAGGGTCTCAGCAGACACGCAGGTGGAAAATACTTATCTGTCACATAACAACATAATCATGGGCTTTGGTATGTCAAAATATGCCTCAACCCTTGTTGGAAATACTAGGGGGGTGAATTGATACTTCTTACAATTGTTATAGTATGTTAGTTAAATGGTTAAGCTAGAACATAAGAAGTAGAACAAAAATAATAATTTTATTAAATATAATGAGGACTTTGATTCTCATTTATAAATATAGGCTCCAACTTGTAATATAAGTTATTTAATTCTTCGAGGCGCCAACCTTGAATGAGGACAAAAAGCCTCTTAGGCCAATCCATGCACCAACCTAGTCAATATGAGGACACCAATCCTCTTCGGTTGAAGCCTTTAACTATACTTAAAAAAAAACAAACAAACTTTATCAAAATACTTCAAAATCATTCGTTCAAGATGTCTACCATATAAACCTCTTGTAAAAGAAGGGAAGATTTTACACTCAAGATGCTCATGTCTATTGAACATAGGCTATTTAATGATGATATATGGTTTATGTAATTTGACAAAGACTTTATAGAAATAGTGACATCCCCAAAACCATGTTTTGACAATGACATCCAACCATCATCACATAATGTGTTCACTACCTCAATTTTCATCTTCTATGCAAGGAATGTAGATGACTCGTGTAAAATACAGAGTGTTTCAAGGACACTTGAAGGTTGTAAGCCATGTGATCAACCATGATGACTAATGCTCCTTTGCCTTCACTAGGTTGGATCAAATACCCACTAGATAAGAGTTCACCATAAACACCTTTGACATTGTGATACCATATGCATACAATCAACACATAGACATACATATGTTTATTATTTATTGATCTACGCACATGTTTACACTATTCATACTCTATTGCATTTTTACTATGCAATTGATTCCTCGCATTATGAGAGGCTTGAAGATTTTGCATAGCACACTGTGTGATCCTGATTTCTTTTAGGCAAGGGATTATAGTCAACTTTAGGGGATAGTGAATTCCTTGGTGGCAGCCTTTTAAGAAGGCTTGAAAATTTCTCAATAAGACTCATGATACACGCAACATATTAAGGGTTACCTCCAATTCGGCAATGATCCTTTCTTTGGCATCAATGGCAAAACTCTCAAAACTCCACACATTCAAGTGTCTCCTTGAATATCATAATATAGAGCCTCTTTTTCTCCATTGTGTCATGCATGGAAGAGTGCTCCTGATCTTCAAGTTTAATCGAGTTTGCTAGACACTATCAGATAAGCTCCTCCAACCTCATAGTAGGGCCCTCCCTCCCCAAGCAACAACCTCCTTTTTCTAGTTCCTTGCCTATCTCTTATTGTGTTTTTGTGCTTTAGTGTCCTTCCATGAATCACTTCCTCCCCCTTGGATCTTAGGGACAACTTAATTTTTTTCCAAATACTCTCCTTTTCTCTTTCCTCCTTGATTTTTTGCTTCATACCTTCCCTCCCCTCTATTCCCCTTCTCTCCCTATTACGTTTGTTTCCTTGCTACCGTCCTCCTCATTAGCCTCCCTCCTTGTTACAGTTTATGATACTCTGCTCGCCTTTTTGTTTCCCCCTTCTTTGACTCATAAAAAATCCCCTTTTTATACTCTGGTAGAGGGTTGGGGCCTCATAGCAATGATCATCTAAATGTCCCCAAGAGAGGGGGAAAATCCTTTTTTATCAATGAAACATAAATATGCAAATTTTGAAATTTTCTCTATGAATATATATATAATTTTGCACCTTAGAGCTTCAAGCATTGAATCTCTTTCAAAATGAAAATCGTATCCTTGAATTGCAAGTCCTTACCCAACCCTACAAAAAACTTAGTATAAACAGATTAATCAAGTTCACTACCCTCATATTGTCATTATACAAGAATCAATGGGGGAAGGGGGAAAGGGGATCCAATTACCATAGAGTCCTCTCCCTCATTGGGGAAAAATCTGAAACTCTTCACATGGTTTAATTCAGATTGCACAACGATTTAGTGATTTGTGAAAATTTGACCAAATTCCTAAATTTGGAGGCAATAATTCAAATTAGTAAATTTGGAGGAAATAATTTAGAATCATTATACTCTCCATTTTTCATAAATAGATTTTATTTTTCTTTTACTCAAATTGTGGAGATATTGTGGTCACACAAGGAAGGTGCAAGAGAATGTAAAATTTTAAAATTTGAATTTTGGAAAAAATTTGTGTATTTTTTATTTATTTTTTGAAGTTTTTGACTATTAAAGAGTGCTTTATTTTTTTTTGTATTTATTTTCAAGCTCATTGTCATTTAAGCAAGGATATTTTTTTAGGAAAGATAAAAAGGAAATGGGTTTGAAAGGTTGTACTCTTTGACGATCGAATAGTTCTAATGGTCATTCTTTGAGAAATGAAAACAAATTTATCACATTAAAAGACAATTATTAAAACCCAACCCATTATTCATTACCTCACCTAATTTTACATCTAATTATTTTAAACTATAATCTTGAAGGATTGCAATTTCTAACATTCTCCCCTTTAATTTGAAGGAGTTTTTATTAGCCCAAGCATAATTTTTAACTTTTCAAATTTTTCCATTCCTAGAGCTTTGGTGAAGATGTCTATAATTTGCTTAGTCGTAGAAAAATGTATTGGATGAATAGTTTTGGCCTCTACATGATATCGAATCAAATAATATTTCATATTGATGTGCTTGGTTCAATCAAAATCTTGGGTTCTTTGCGAACTTGATTGCAGAAGTATTATCTAAACATAAAGGAGTTGAGTTTACTTGTTTCTCTTGCACGCCGCCAATTATTTTCCTGAGCTACGCAATTTCCTTTGTCGCTTATGCGAATGCCACATATTATTCTTTTGTTGTTCAATCTATCGAAACTGATTGTTTGCGTGACCTCTAGGAGAGCACGAGGGCTTCATTTGGGGAACATTACCATACCGCATTCATTCATAATGGGGTTATATAATGTGAGTTAAACATTTTTTTTTCAATATGTGATGAAATTAGGGGTATCGTTTAGTATGCCACAAGCGCACGTGATATGTGAGAGGTTCATTGAGTGAAGCCCCATGCAGTAGAACATTGTTGATCCAAGACTCATGAGATATCCTGAAGTTGATACTATGTTTTCCTTGTCCCCATTGAAGTATGAATTAGAATGTGCAATAAGACAGAAGTCATCCACCTTGGTGTGCTTAAGCCCATAATCTTGAGTCCCCTTTAAGTATCTCATGACTCTTTTTGTAGCAAACCAATGTCCCTCACATGGTTTATACATAAATCTAAAAAGAATGCTCACAAATTTGTAAATGAATCATATAAGGTACGAAGTGATTCAGGTACATTTGAAGCCTCTAAGTCATGTGATCAACCATGATGACTAATGCTCCTCTGCAGGGAAAATTTTAAGAAACCCCCCTAAATTTATATGTATAATAAATGGGCGAATCTCCATGGTATATAGGAAAAATGGAAGGCGATTTTATCAATAATATAATATGTATATATAATTTTTTGGTGAATCTCTCACCAGGCATGGCGAATATTTTAATCAATTATAAAATCTTGTAAGATCTTGGTGAGTCTTTCGCTAAATAATAAAACTTTGTAAGGTCCTACTGAATCTTAGCATTGTGAACTCTTAGAGAATTTTTTGAAAAAGTATAAAACCATATATGACAAGAGCCACATGGTGGCAATATCACTGTTCTTTTCACATTTCCACGAAATGGAATTTGTTTATAAAATTATAAAAGTTCCAGCCAAGTCCCTTATAATATGCAGGTAAGCTTATAACAGAGTCTGATACATCTACTATCCTTATCTTCATTCAAGTGTCATAGCTGTTATACTTAACATTGTGAATCACAACTCTCTCAGAACTCAACTCTATAGTGTAATTAAAACCTTTGGAAATTGAATCTGACAACTCTATAAAAAGGATTAGTGAAATAAAAGCTTTTGTAAATGAGCCCACTAATTATCACTGCTAAAAAATCAATCTAGACTATGAAGTCTTCCATCTTGATCACAATTGTGCTCACGATCAAGGGAGTGCAACCACCTAGTCTGACATAATGGCCATCATAGCTTCCAATAATCAACAACCACCTTACAAGGACATCCTAGCTCAGGTCTCATGAATTTTATTCATCAATCTTAACTAATATAAATCTTATAAAGATAATATTAGAATCCTCTTCGGATTCACTGTTAATACAAGGGTAAAGGAAATTTTCTAGCTCAAGGCACTAGCCAATACAACCTTTGGTATTTATGACCCCTTTGTGGGGATGTAGCTACCTTGTCCCGTTGGGTTTCTGACTTGTAACATAGTTCAAGGATCACAAGACTTTCCAATCTTCCTACTCCATTCGAAACACTTTATATGCTATACATAGTGAATGGAAAAGAAGCATTATAGAACACACAATTTCACAGAAGGAAGAAAAATCTTAGCCAGTTCAATATCAAAATCTTAACCATTGATTAATAAAGAATAACAAGTAGTGTAATGAATTGTTTCGAGTTATTTATTTACAAGCTGTAACGAATGTAGTGGAATGGAAAATATTACTTAGGCAACCCTTCAATATTTTCTACTAATATGTCTGTGCATGTACATATGAAATTAAGAGCATTGTTGAATACAAAGTTTCCTTTTATCTTGCCTCCATTTTGACAAATCAGTGTGAAATCAGTGTCACTTTGAATCTCCTTTCCTGTGTGGATGTTTTGACAAATCAATGTGAAATCAAAGTCACTTTGAATTTCCTTTCCTGGAAGGGATCACATCCACAATTGATTAGTAAAATATATTCTACTATATATTATGTTCAAGAAACTGACTGCAATCTACAGTGGAAACGAGACCTCAATTCTTATTTGAATTTGAATATCTCAGGACAACATAAGAGATAAAAATGCATATGGCCTTAGTAGCTAGAAAAAAATCACTCCATCATTACAAGACCACCTAGATTTCAGCGTTTAATCGAAATAATGGCACTAGTTGTAGTGCTTATTTGCATTAACACCATGGAAAAGCAACAACAATGTTTCAAAGCACACTTACTAGAAAGGTTGTAATGTCCTAAGAATATTTAATGATAGCATCTGAAACTCATAGCTATGGTGGGGAAACTAGGGAACCCAAATATTGGAAGATATCTCATACCAAATCTGAGAAAAAAATAAAAAGGGGAAAAAATCAAAATCTATAAATCAAACAATGAATTGTTTACAAATCAAATACAATTACGTTAACTAATAGTTAAATTGTGTTGATATATTTAAATATTTAATAAGAGGGTAACTTCAAACCATGGAATATTACCTTTGTCATTACTGTCATCCCTCAGTGACCGAGATTACAAATCAATGCTTATGGAAAGATTGTAAGAAATTCTGTGAAATAGTAAAGCGCAACCTCTATTTTCAAGCAACAAAATCAAGACATTGTTACATCAAGAGCCATAATTGATACATAATCAATGAATCAAGTCCTTATATGGCACAAGCTTGTTTCACAACCTCTATTTTCTCAATAACAAAATCAAGATATTCTATGTGGTTATTGCCAAAAGGAAACTGCGTTCTAATTTGGAAGAGGATCTTATCAAAAGACATGGATTTATTCAAAGCTACGAAGCCTAATGGGTTACCGAAAAATATGTTGGAATATGGGATCACGATACTTAAATTTAAAAAATATGCTTTCCTTCTAGAAACATTACAGTTATAAATTTTTTTTGAAAGCATTAGAATTTCAAATTGGACCTTTCTATCAAGACAAATTTTTATTAACAAAATGTGCTTTCCTACCTGAAACATTGTAGATATCCAAGAAAAACTTGAAAAGCATAAGATAACTTAGCATAATGTACTTTCTTTCCTTCCTTAACATTCTTAAAGAGTTGAGGTTCCCCACGTCATCAGGTAACTTTCGAAGGAAATGATAGTTAGTAATAGTCCAATTAACAACTGAAGATGTGTCACAAATACGAGGGGGCATCTCCTCCAAATCACAAAAGTGCTCCAGGTTAAAATTTAGCATTATTGGAAGCTTAATGCTCGATTGGTTGTTATTAAACCTAGAAATTTTTCCATTCTTCACTAAAAGCTTAAAGATAGCCTCTATAAGTTCTACATGACTTTACTATACTCTTGAACTGGGGGCACATGCAAGCTCTCCAAGTGAATAGTCTTAAACTAAGTGAAGATAAGGCTGATAGATCATTCAATGTGGATCTTTTTAACCCATAATTTAATACTATGTCTCTCTTGAACCCATAATTGAATACTATTAGGACTTTCAAATTTTTCATGGAACTCAAAAATGTTGGAAGAAAGTATTTGCTTCCAAAAAGAGTAAAACTAAAGCCTCTGCTTGAGGACAATTGATGTCACACCACTAACACTTCTCCATGGAATCTATATAGGTAAACCACAAATGCAAAATTCCATTAGATTATTGTGTTTATTGAATACACAAATGAAATCATTGCATTTCTTTAAAATATCTTTTGAAACTAAAATTACTAAAATTACATATCGATAACCTAGTGGGTGTAGGATAAAGTTCACCCATGTCACTCATAGAAAGCACGAGAAAAAACCTAATACCATATATAAAACAATGAAAAATTCAAATCCATCACTTCTAGGGACTTGGTAACCACCCTTCCAATACACAAGTATGTTCCTATTTGCAGTTAGAAAAATTACCCAAATTACAATCTGTTTACTCCAGCATATGTTGGAAAGTTTTAGAAGGATGACTAGTGGAATCAATCCATTCCTTTTAGCCCTGGATTTGTTTCAGTTTAAAATAGAAGTATACAAATATACTTGTCCAATGTCTATGCTTTAACCATTCACCTTAAGATGTTTTTACAATATAATTTCCTAAGTCTATTTAACATCTTCATTATCATAAAAACCAACCTATATCCATCTTCACTCCACATCTACCACTCTTAGGTATGTTCCTATTTGCAGTTAGAAAAATTACCCAAATTACAATCTGTTTACTCTAGCATATGTTGGAAAGTTTTAGAAGGATGACTAGTGCAATCAATCCATTCCTTTTAGCCCTGGATTTGTTTGAGTTTAAAATAGAAGTATACAAATATACTTGTCCAATGTCTATGCTTTAACCATTGACTTTAAGATGTTTTTACAATATAATTTCCTAAGTCTATATAATATCTTCATTATCATAAAAACCAACCTATATCCATCTTAACTCCACATCTACCACTCTTAGGGGGATGAAATCTATTTATCCCTGTGAGGACTTGGTAGACCCAGAATTAAGATGGATCTAAGATGATAGAATTTCCCCTTTAATTAGTCTATGCTCACATGAATGCCATGGTATTACCATGGGTTATCATGAGCTTAAAAATTACTATTAGTAATTTATAAAAATTAATAAAATTAATAGTTGAATTTTATTTTTTTTTTTATTTTAACCAAGCTAAAATGTTTAACATACATTAAATTACAACATCCAATTTTCCCCTTGATCCACCAAGCCCCGAGAGGGATCAAATATTTTTTTCACTCTATGCTAGTTTGCATATCATGATATTTGATACCTCTCCGGGGTTAGTAGATCCAGAGTAAAGATGGATCTATGCCAGTTTAATTCCCCAATTTAAAGAGGCTACATTCCAGGTGAATAACATGGGTCAATACCATGTGCCATTTTGGTGCATACCATGGGTCAATACCATGTTCCATTTTGGTGAATACCATGGGTCAATACCATGTGCCATTTTTATTTTTATTAATACTAATATTAGGGTTAATAATGTTTTTTTCATGGTATTAATAACAATCTAGTCCATGGTATTTGTCCCATAGTATTTTGCCCATAGGTTTCACCTAAATATAACACATTTTTTGAGTGTTCGTAAATATAAGGTGACTTATGCAGTAAATATAAAAAAATGTTTTATTTGTTTACCATACCTCTCGTTTATTTATATTTTTATTAATTTACCATACCTCTTTTACAAATATGGTATTTGGCCCATAGGATTCACTTAAATAAATCCTCTTTCTTAAGCCTTCATAAATAGAATGAGGGTTATGGACTAAATATAAAGAGAGGGTTTATTTATTTACAATAGGTCTAGTTTATTTATATTTTTATTTATTTACCATACCTCCACTTTACTTATATTTTTATTTGTTTACACCCTTGCATGTATATAAGGTGACTTATGGAGTAAATATAAAAAATGTTTTATTTATTTACCATACCTCTCATTTATTTATATTTTTATTAATTTACCATACCTCTTTTATAAATATGGTATTTGGCCCATAGTATTCACTTAAATGAAACCTATTCTTGAAAATGGGTGAATGGATTCACTTAAATAAAACCTATTCTTGAAAATGGGCTAATGGATTCACTTAAATAAAACTTATTCTTGAAAATGGGCCAATGGAAGGTTGTAACTCCTAGTTTCAAGGGCTAAATTTACCTTTTTTACCCTCTCCCTTAAAATAAGGTGGGTTATTTGAGGTGATTTGTAAAAATGTGCTATGATACAAAAGATTCTCCCACTAAAAATTTAAAACCCCTTAATTGCCCCAAAGGGCGCACATTTGCCCCTAAAATTTTCTATGCTCCTCTGCCTTCATAAGGTTGGATCAAATACCCACTAGATAAGAGTTCACCATACATAGCTTTGAGATTGTGACACCATATGCATACAATCAATACATATGCATACATTTGTTTCCTCAATAAGCCCTCCAAAATTTCACGAGGTTTTGATGGTGGGATCTTGAGATATCGCAAGCCATAGCTCAAAGACCAATCTTTTCCCTTGGTTTTCCTTAGACTAGAAACATCATTGGTATCCTTGCATTGTCTTTCATTGAAAATTCATTCATTGATCCCTTTCCCCTCCCTAATTAGGTCAAGCATATCATTTGTTGCTAAATCCTATCCCCTTGACTAAACCTCGGGTCCACTTGGTCCCGTGTGGTCCCATGCACTATCAAGGTTAATTCTTCAAAGATCACATGGAACCCAAGTTTCGACAATAATTATAGGGCTTAGGATCTCCTTTATAAGGCACATACTTAAAACCTAACCCTATAAGGATCTCCTTGCTTCTAGTGGATTGAATAAAATGCTCTCTTTGAAATCCATAATATCTCATTCATGTTGCTTCCTGTTTTTCCCATACAATTTTGGTATGTAATCCATGATCATGTTTGTGCCACTCTTAATAACACACTCCTTGGAGTGTGTCACATAATATTTTATTGGTACCAAACTTGGACACCTCTTCTTTCATGATCTTTGTTTCTTCATTCAATCCTACCACCCATTAGCTGTTATTTTTCAATTTTTCTTATAATCATTTGGTTGTTGGGAAGGTGTTTTTCGAGTATCTTCTCTTTGCACATAGATACGCATAAAGTATCATTATTGTAATCAAATGGATGGGTTGTTAAAATCATGAATATTTAATTAAATATGCATTGCTATACCTTTTCTCAAGTCAACTTAAATGAAAATTTTAGCGCATGTGTGTATAACATTCCTTGATTGGTTTGTATCTTGTTATTCATCCCCAATATATTTATGTTGGCTTTTGAAAGATTGCCTCATCCAAAAATAAGTAGGGGGATATTGAAAATTCAAATCTAGAGTGGGGTTGAAGAGACAAACATTGAATATGGGTTCAATTTTAGAAACAATCCTTTAAAAAGAGGCTAGCTTTTCTCCAAAATGACAGTCCCTCCTCCAAGACCTTGCCACTACTTCCATAATTGTCAAATTTTACAATAATAGAACCTCTAAAGTACAAGCTTAGTATATACTTAGAAGCTAGGTTGGAATTTATTTGATTCTTGAACTCCTTAGATGATGACTAGAGATCATTAAATATATAGATTGAAGCATTTGATTGTAGTTATTGATCAACTTGTTAACCATCCATAGAGGAATACTTCCCTCTAACATGTACTTGAGTTTGTCCACAATGAAAGAATCCTACTATGTTTTTGGTATTTTCGACAAGACTGCATCTTTAAAGCAACGAAGATTCAATTATTAATGTTTAGCAATCCTTTAAGAGGGAGAGTGGTGGGCCCCAGTATTGCAGCAATAATGCTGCAACTCCTGAGACTCCCTTCTTTAATTTTATCAATCCGGTAGTTCGTAACAAATTTAGAAGCGACGGTGTTGTATGCACAAGTACTAGCTCTTGCCGCAGCTGTCACTTGGTCAGCTGGCACAAGTCCACTATAGGCTTAAGCCAACTTCTATGAGCTCTTAGAAGAAGATTTTTAATCTATGGATGAAAGCTAACTCAAAGGAAGCTAATCTACTTGCGGAAAGAAACTGAAAGCCAAACAGAAACGTAAACCCTAACAAACCCTAATTCTACCAGCTAGTCCTACTGATGCAAAGATGAGAATGAAAACTACTAAAAGAGATGCTGTTACTTCTATGAAGGTAAAATACACATGTCTAGACTACCTCTAATTGAAGAAAACATCTTTTTGTATTTTTGAATCAGTTATTAGAATTATCATGCATGTGCTTTTAACTAGCTTTTTACTGTGCAGAGGTGGATCAAGGAGGAGAAACGCTTGGAAAAGGATGGGAAGGTACAGAGAGGGTCTAAGGGGTCCCTAACACCCTTCTAGAGAGTTTCACAAAGTTTGGCTGCCAAGAAACTGCGTTTATGAGCTTCTACAGGAAGTATGCAGGGGTTCTACAGGATGTTTAGGATCTATACAGGATGTTCTGTAATTTTTCTACAGGATGTTCAGAAATGGGGTTTTGAAGCATGGATGGAGGAAAAACGGTGGAGGAAGGAGTATGGAGGTGAAATAGGGGTGTAGGGGAGTTCAAGACTTGGAGGATGGAGTTGAGGAGTAGCGTAGATGGTGAGATCTGTTCAAGGAGGGATGAAATGATGTTGCACAAGAATATGAGAATCATCGCAAAGTAAGCGGATGAGGAAAATGTAAGGTAAGGGTTCTAAGTGAAGGATGAAACAGGTAGGTTGGATGGAGTATGTGCAGGTATGGAAGGGTAATAGTCACTCTGCAAGTGGTTTTTCAAGTTGAACAAAAAAACACTTATAAAACCTATGACCTAGTTACTTCACTCTAATCTGACCTAACAGCAAAAGGAAATGAACAGAAGTTTATTTGCAAGGAAACCATGTGAAACAACTATGCAACTAAGCAATCATAAACCTAAACATGCATCCAAAACTGATATCAAGTTCTGCAAATGAGATTCGAACACTAATAATTGCATGGTGAAGCAAAGAATGTGTTTTTGTGGGCAGCAAGGTTACATTGGTCCCAGCTCATGATTCCACTGAAGGGGAGGTGAGATCGAAATTACTTGGTAGCATTTTTCTAAATATATTCCACGTGATTAACCTATCAAGCAAATCTAAACATGAAGAACCTTTTTAATCATCGAAAGCAACCTAAATAACAACACAATATTTAAATCTAAATAGAAGATTTTATTCTAAGAATGCAGCAAAAACACATAAATATAAACAAAGGAGGTACTCGGCACTTGATATGGGCCCAACCCCAAGAGCTACAGCCTCCTAAGAGAGATTTAGAGCTGGTGCAAAGCTGGATTCATCTTTATTGAGCAAGAAAAGAAGAGTTACATCAAAATTGTCCACAAGGGAAACTTGAAAATGTGCTGAAAGCAAAGCTAATCTATTGCCTAAAAATCGAAATACAAACTAGCTAACTTCTGCCTACAAAATGACTAACCGTTGGTCAACTACTAGCAAACCAAAATGACTAACTGAAATGAGGCCCTAAGCCCTCTTATTTATACAAATTGAGGACCCAACAGTGCTCCTAAACTTTAGGGACTCGGCTGCCCAAAACTTGCAGTTAACAGCAGTCCTACTTGACTTGCTTGGCTGCCCTTGTGATAATTGATTTAGTGGCCCTTGAACTCCGAGATGATGGTGGAGAATTCGTGGTAAGGACCCATAAATGGAGGGGACACCTTCCTACAAATCCTCTCCCTTGTTCTCCCACGAATTTGGCTGCCAAGTGCTCATTTACACCTTTGATTTTGTCTCCAAATTGACAAAAAAGGCTACACAAAGCACACATTAGACTTGTTGGCATAATGACTAACCCAATTCACTCTATTAGCATAAATATAATCAAAAAAATGCAATAAACTAATGAGAATGGTGGATTAAGTTGAATTAGGAGGTTGAATGAGCCCAAATAATTATCCATTTTTGGGGCTCATCATCACCCCCCTACTGAAAGTGTTGCTCATCCTCTGAGCAACCAATCTATCTCCTCATCTTTGATGGACTTGGCGGCCTCCTTGTCATGCCAAGATTCTGAAGTGATGTCCTCTTCTCTGTCATGAAACCATGCTTTTCTCTTTGCTTCTTCCCACTACTTGCTCCTTTTCCTAGAGAATTCTTAGCTTTGGTATGATTGTGTAAGTATATTCAATCTGATGGTGGCAGTGGTGGTGAAAGGAGATGAAACCGGTGGAGGATGCAAGAAAAGAGTGGTTGCATGCCTCCTCAACAAACTTCAAGCTTCAAATCCCTCTCCATAATTGATTCTGGCCTGCCCAAAGGCTTCTACAGGATGTTTCTGGTAAAAATACAGAACTTCATGTAGAAAGTCCTGTAGCTTCCTGTAGAAGGTTGAACCATGACTAAATTGTGCCCGAACCCTGAAAAAAATGAGCGTTCATGGAGGGAATGGATGTGCTTAGGGTGGCCAACACAGGTACTTCCTCCCTAGCTAAAATCTCGGCCAATTTCTCCTTCTGCTGCCCTTTCCCCAAACTTCCTGTAGAAAGTCCTATAGTGGTCGTTTTATGTCTTCCTGTAGAAACTGTTTCGGTCTACTGTCACTAATATCTCATGGTGTGTCTCTTCCTCATTTTTTCCTCTTCTTTGGTCTTTTCTGCCTCTGTTAGCTTGCTTCCTCATGCTCTGTTTTGGCTTTCTTCTCATCTTGTTTAGCTTCTGCCTTCTCTACTGTAGCCTTTTTTTCTCTGTTCTACCTTTGTTTTGCCCTCTGCTTGAATGATTTGTGCTCCCTCATCATAGGTTTTTTTCACATTCTCCAGGCCTGATTCTTCCCTAGAATTGCATCGCTGCTTTTGTATAAACATGCAACAAATACAACTATTTGTTTTCTTCTTCTCTTGAAGCCAAGAATTTTGCAAAAACCTGTGTTTTCTTCTAAAAAGATAGCTCATTGCCCCTTTTGTAAACTTGTTATTGCTCCTGGAATTTTCATTTTTTTCACAACAACAAATTCCAATTTTTTCTCTCTTCAAACCTTTCCAACCTGAATTTGCTACTTAGTTTTTGAAAAGAAATCATTTTTTTTTTTTTTTGACAAAACAGAGACCAAATAACATAGTTTTTTCTTCTAGAAAGTGGTCAGTCTTGCAAATTCATTCTTTCACACAAGCCTAGTTCCTATGGTTGCATCTCTCTTGTCAGAAGAAGGTGAGAAGGGAGAAGCCAGGCTTTGAATGCAGAGGAAAAAAGTACTGTGTAGAACTCAGAAAATATGCAAGCAGAATTTTCACATGTTTTCAATGTGCAGGCAGACTTTGCCTCTCATTTTTAAAATTTAATTCCATGTTCAATTCACCATTGTGCACCAACAAATCATGCACAACGAAGCTTCCCCACTCCTACCTTGTTTGGAGCTTAAAATTCACCGAAAATTCCAGGTTTTCTTTTTGCATGGTCTTTTTATGCGTTTCCTGTAGAAGACTTCCTTTAGAAACGCCTGTATGGTGTCTTTGCGCCTTTGAATGATCTTGGTATGCAGGAGAACTTTGAACAAGCCGAAAAACTTGCTGAAGGACGTCAGTTTAGAAAGAATTCAGAGGCAGAGGATTCGGCCGAAAAGGTTTGCAAATGTAAATGAATCAGCAGTTAACGTGAGTCTTCAGCCGAGCATTCCTTTAATTACTGCGTGATTTGTGGTGAGGTGGAAAAAACGTGTGCTGTCTTCATTTGAACTAAAGTGATGTTATAAACTGTATGCTCTCCTCTATCTGTTAATTATTTGACATCTTGTGCATTGGAGTTCAACAGATCTACCACTAACTGTGTTTTTCAAATTTCTCATGAATGACCATACACGTATGCTGCGTGATTTTTCCTTGAGCGTTAGAGAACTGGATGTCAAGTTAACCTTGCTATATTCGTGGCTTAATTTCACCATTCCATTCGTTCATGCATTTGTTTAATTAGATTCATGCAATAGAGGAACAGGTTTTAGTCACGTACCTGAAGTCAAATGGCTGCTGTGAAGTGCTTTTTGCTGCTGCATGCTCATATTCTGCTGCTGCATGCCTGTATCCTTTGGTTACATGAGGGCTTGGATGATTATTTTTGGTCGCTTTTCCTTGTGCAAGTGTCCTCTGACCAGATCTAAGCTGCATGCATTTGTTTCCACGTTCAAATCTGCACCTTCAAGCTGCTGCTACTGAATTTTCACCGGACCAGAACTTGTTTTCGCCATTGCTTCCAAACAGTGAACCAGATTGATCTGAAACTTGTTGAGAATGTTCCTATCATCATGATGCAGCTCCCATATCAAAACCGTGATCAATGGATGCACAGATTGCGAGAAAAATGGAAAATGGCTGAAGATTTTAGAGATCAATTTCTCGGAAACCGTGCATCGGAATTGGCTGAAACTGCTTGGGTAGGTTACTATCACCCATATGCATCTCCCCATGAAACAGGTTTTGAAACGGATGCAAGGATATGGAGAAAATGCAAAAATGGCTGATGGTGATGGAGGTTGATTTCATGCAAAACCGTGGACCGGAATTTGTTGAAACTGTGCAAGCATGTTACCATCACCCCTGTATGATTCTCTATAAAATGGTTTTTCAAATGGATGCATGGTTTTCAAGTTAAGGCAAAAACAAATTCTGTTCTATGTATTTTTGCTTCAAGTCATTTTGCAATTTTGTTGCATGGTATGAAAAATGAACTTGGGCTATGATGCAGGTATGGAGATGATGGAGGAGGAGCTTGAAGATTGCAGGAGGACTTCTGAACCCTTGAGGAAGCTACCATGTTCACCAAACCACCTTTTTGAAATCCATTTCTAGCTTCCTACAATTTCTACAGGAACTTCCTCTAGAAGCACAATGAGGTGGAAAAATGATGGAGAAAGGCAAGGGATGGACACGGAGGTGCTTGCAGGCCTAACCAATAGATTCCCACCATCAGATTCCATTTTAGAATTGAATTTGGTTCGTCAAAAGGTTCTACAGGATGTTTCCTGTAGAAATTCAAAACTTCCTATAGAAAACAGAGTTTTCATAAAAGAAGCACAAAAATTCCTTTGTCTTTGTTTTGAGTGATCCTCCTCACCTGAAATGTCCTTCTTGAAACCTGCAATTAGCCAACGGAAATTAGGTTTATTTTTCTTTTTATTTTTCTGTTTAAAAAAAAAAACAACTAGGGCGCCTCATGGAGGTTTTCACCCTAATTGCCTGCCCTGGGCGCCTCCAAGGGAGGTTTTCACCCAGAGATCTTATTCTCTTTTCTCTTTTTTCCCAACCCATTGACTGCCTCATGAAGGTTTTCAATCAATGAGCCAATCTAAGGCGCCTCCAAGGAGGTCTTCACCTTAGATTTATATTTTCCTCTTTTTTTTCATTTTTTTCTTTTTCTTTTTTCTTTTTTTTTTTCTTTTTTCTACCCTACCCTACTTGAAAAACAAAATCGTTCTTAAGTATAAGAATACTTCCAATGGAGCCATGTGCACATCGAGATTAGAGATAAACTGATGTGGAGGCTTGAAATGCATGCTTTGACAGCTATCCGAATCTCAGAGACCAAATGATTTGACTTTGAAGGGATCAAACATAGCTGAAGAAGAGAGCGCTGTTGCAACTTAGTGACCTTCTGAAACCATATCTCAATATAGCTCTGATATCCTTGGTTCTTTTGCTGATCTGGATCATGTTTCATGTCACCTTCTAACATGACTTTCTCATCTTCCTCTTTTTGTTGATCTTTCTCTTGAATACATGGAATATTTGATGGTAACCATGAGGGATCTTTCATTATCTCTACTTCTGATGTCTTCTCTTCATCAAGTAAATCCCATGGCTCTTTGATTTCCTCTTCTGAATCTTCTTTTGCCTGATGTGGTCCTTCAATGCTTTCAATATAGTCTATTTTTTTCAATACTCTTCTTGAGCTATGGTGAAGATCACTGAGCTCAAGAGTCATTTGGACATGTTGTGTCCCAGCATTGCAATTGTGTTGAGATGCTCCATGGTATGGTTTTGGAAATGGTGGTATGGGTTGGTTGAGTGGAGGTGTGTATTTGAGATGGATGCGGATGGGGTTGTGGTTGGGCAGGAATTTGGGGTTGCCTTGGTGGAGCAGGAGGCGATGGTTGTGGACGAGCAGGTGGTGGAGGAAAAGAAGCGGGAGGAGTGTTGTATTGGGGCCTCCACCCCTGATGAGGTGCATTCCACTGAGGCTGTGGCTGCGAATAAGAGTGAAATGAATGAGTAGCTGGTTGGGCATAATATGGATCTATGAAGGAAGAACGAGGAGGTGTGAACCAGGAAGGATGAGCAGGGGGACCCCAAGAAGGCATGAAAGTGGCTTGATAGGGGTAATAATAGGTCTCGAATGTCCCTTGCAGTTCCTGTTGGTAAGATCTAGGTCCATGCAGCCTCCTTTGGTTCATATAATAGAGTGGTTCAGTGGCACCTTTGGCCCTTTGATATGTAGCTTTAATTCCGGGCAAGGAAGGGAACTGATCTGTAGGATGGTATTGTTCACAAACAAAACACACTTCTATAGAGTACAATGGACATTCGTTCCTAGGATGCTTTCTAATGCACCTGGGATAGAAAATGGCCAAAGCCCTCTTGGCTTCCTCTTGCTTCCTTTGGATCTGCAAGGTATCCAGTTGCATGGCAAGAAACTGCCTCATCTCGCTCTTGACATCTTCTATCTGATCTTCAAATTCGTCTTTGGACAAGGGACTACTTCCAACATTTTTGCTTGTAGCCATTTTCTCTAGAGGAATGGTTTCTTCTTCTTCTTCCCTTGAGGTTCTTCAAATATGTCTTGCTATCCACCTAAGGGTTCTTTAATCACAGCCGTCGAAGAAGAGAGAAGGTTGACTGTGTGAAGCAGTGGGGGCGTTGTGCAATCATTTTTCTAACTTATCTCTACTGCTACAAGGCATGAAAAGAAATCTTTTTGGTTGATTTTTGTATTTTTCTTCTTGTACCTGCAAAACTAAAATAGATTTAACTGCAACTAACTATCTTGCTGAAATGAAAATGCGGAATTGAAATGAAAGCAGGAAAGGACTAATCTATTTTGCTCATTTGAAATTGCAGGAATGAAATTCTAGGCTACGGTTGCGGAATTGAAATGCTAATCTACGCTTACAGAAATGAAATTGCGGAATTGAAATGCTAATCTATGAAAGCGGGACATGCTAATCTACTTTTGTAGAAACGAAATTGCATAATGGAAATGAAATAAACTACTTAGCAGAAGATTGTAGTGGAAAATAGAAGAAAGCAGCAATCACCAATACTCTGATGCTTCCCCAGCAATGGCGCCAAAAAGATGGTGGGCTCCAGTATTGTAGCAATAATGCTACAACTCCTGGAACTCCCTTCTTTAATTTTATCAACCCGACAGTTCGTAACAAACTTGGAAGCGACAGTGCTGTATGCACAAGTACTAGCTCTTGCCGCAGCCGTCACTTAGTCAGCTGGCACAAGTCCGCTAGGGGCTTAAGCCAACTTCTATGAGCTCTTAGAAGAACCTTTTTAATCGATGGATGAAAGCTAACTAAAAGGAAGCTAATCTACTTGTGGAAAGAAACTGAAATCCAAACAGAAACGCAAACCCTACCAAACCCTAATTCTACCAGCTAGTCCTACTGATGCAAATATGAGAATGCAAACTACTAAAAGAGATGCCGTTACTTATATGAAGGTAAAATACATGTGTCTAGACTACCTCTACCTGAAGAAAACATCTTTTTGTATTTTTGAATCAGTTATTAGAATTATCATGCATGTGCTTTTAACTAGCTTTTTACTGTGCAGAGGTGGATCAAGGAGGAGAAATTCTTGGAAAAGGTTGGGAAGGTACAGAGAGGGTCTAAGGGGTCCCTAACACCCTTCCAGAGAGTTTCACAAAGTTTGGCTGCCAAGAAACCATGTTTATGAACTTCTACAGGAAGTCTGCAGGGGTTCTACAGGATGTTTAGGATTTCTACAGGATGTTCTGTAATTTTTATATAGGATGTTCAGAAATGGGGTTTTGAAGCATGGATGGAGGAAAAAAGCTGGAGGAAGGAGTATGGAGGTTAAATAGGGGTGTAGGGGAGTTCAAGACTTGGAGGATGGAGTTGAGGAGTAGCGTAGATGGTGAGATCTGTTCAAGGAGGGATGAAACGATGTTGCACAAGAATATGAGAATCATCGCAAAGTAAGCGAATGAGGCAAATGTAAGGTAAGGATTCTGAGTGAAGGATGAAATAGGTAGGTTGGATGGAGTATGTGCAGGTATGGAAGGGTAATAGTCACTTAGCAAGTGGTTTTTCAAGCTAAACAAACAAACACTTATAAAACCTATGACCTAGTTACTTCACTCTAATCTGACCTAACAGCAAAAGGAAATGAACAAAAGTTTATTTGCAAGGAAACCATGTGAAAAAACTATGCAACTAAGCAATCATAAACCTAAACATGCATCCAAAACTGATATCAAGTTCTGCAAATGAGATTCGAACACTAATAATTGCATGGTGAAGCAAAGAATGTGTTTCTGTGGGCAACAAGGTTACATTGGTCCCAGCTCATGATTCCACTGAAGGGGAGGTGAGATCCAAAGTACTTGGTAGCCTTTTTCTGAATATATTCCATGTGATTAACCTATCAAGTAAATCTGAACATGAAGAACCTTTTTAATCATCGAAAGCAACCTAAATAACAACACAATATTTAAATCTAAATAGCAGATTTTATTCTAAGAATGCAGCAAAAAACATAAGTATAAACAAAGGAGGTACTGGGCACTTGAGATGGGCCCAACCCCAAGAGCTACAGCCTCCTAAGAGAGATTTAGAGCTGGTGCAAAGCTGGATTCATCTTTATTGAGCAAGAAAAGAAGAGTTACATCAAAACTGTCCACAAGGGAAACTTGAAAATGTGCTGAAAGCAAAGCTAATCTATTGCCTAAAAAATGAAATGCAAACTAGCTAACTTCTACCTACAAAATGACTAACCATTGGTCAACTACTAGATAACCAAAATGACTAACTGAAATGAGGCCCTAAGCCCTCTTATTTATACAAATTGAGGACCCAACAATCCTCCTAAACTTTAGGGACCCGGCTGCCCAAAACTTGCAGTTAACAGAAGTCCTACTTGACTTGCTTGGCTGCCCTTGTGCTAATTGATTTGGTGGCCCTTGAACTCTGAGCTGATGGTGGATAATTCGAGGTAAGGGCCCATAAATGAAGGGGACACCTTCCTACAAATCCTCTTCGTTGTTCTCCCACGAATTTGGCTGCCAAGTGCTCATTTACACAAAGCACACATTAGGCTTGTTGGCATAATGACTAACCCAATTCACCCTATTAGCATAAATATAATAAAAAACATGCAATAAACTAATGAGAATGGTGGATTAAGTCGAATTAGGAGGTTGAATGAGCCCAAATAATTATCCACTTTTGGGGCTCATCAGAGAGATAATCAATGCCACATAGGAGTAGGTATTCCCTTTGTTCAACGAACCTCCATGGAGATAAAACACTAAATGCAAGGTTAAAATCTTGTTTATGTGATAATTAGGGAATGTATACCCATTATCTCAAAGATTAGTCATAGATAATGAGAAAGAATCTCCTATTTATTCTAAATAACTCTTACCTCTATTTATAAATTACTTTCTCACCATAGAGTCACAATAGTCATTTTTTAAGGCAAAAGCTACATCAGAACCTTTTGAATATGCAAATATATAACCTCCACATATAAAGGTAAAAAAAACTCTTTGAATATGCAAGTAGATAACCTCCACATATGAAGATGAAAGCATATTTTTAACATGTTTAAAGCAAATTAAAATATAATAATAGAAAAAAAAAAATATTGATACTATAATAATTCAAATAATTCTATTTAACAAAAATATATTAAAAATCACTATAAATCAACATTAATAAATAATTTATATAAAATCGCAATTTAATAATAAATAATTACCTAATTTATAAATTATTTATGTATAATATTAATTATATCAATTTAATGTAAGCTAAAGAATTCAGATAAGCCATTATTATCCCACACATGTTCATTCCTTTGTCGTCTCTCCATTTTTGAAGCCGAGGACTGTCACAATACTTGCAAGAAAGCATTTGACACATCATCTAGATAGCCACAACAAGCGATAGAGCAAAAGCTATCAGTGTAAATACTTGTTCATAGATTCTCTCACATTTGATTTGTATCAAACAGTTCCGCAGGGGGTGAAATGGGAGGAAACCGGAGACGCAACTGAAGTGACATCCCTAAGAGGAGACGAAGCCCTCCTCATAGAAGACGTTACTAGGATTGCAAGGATAGTGATCAATACATGGAGTGAGATAGGTTCAAAGACATGTGCTCCACTCTGGCCACTATCCTTCTGGTCAAAAATATTTCTCTAGATGTGAGGTTCGTATCTTCATGTTTTCTTCTTAGTTTGAGGTTTCATACCCAATATTTTTAGTGAAGTTGTCTGAAGTGAGCCATTTCTGGCTATGCATTTTAGTCATCGAACAATGTATTGGGTATTCAATCTTATTTTTTAAGTAAATAGACTATTTTGGAATAGACTGTGGTTTTCCATATGTTTTTTTCGGAGGTCTCATTAAAATCATCACGGTCTGATAAATTTAGGGTTTGCAGTTTTTTGGTTTATTTTAAGCTTTGACAATGACAATGTTGTTCTGTATGCAACCCCATGACGAAGAATAAGTTTCCATGTTGAGTAGATAGGGTTGCTTAACTGCCATTTTGTAGTGGTACTTTAATTAGATTGAATAACTTGGCAACCAGTCCCTGAACTTGGCGGTTTGCAAGGGTAAATAATTTTCTTAAAGAACCTTGGGAGCTATTTTAAGAGAATAATAAAATTTGTTGGAATTAAGACGAAAATTACATAACATCATGCAAAATGGATGGTTTCTTATAGGAAGCCTATCTCATTTTACTAATTCAAATGACACTATTTGAAATAATCTTAAAATTTCCTTCGAGTATAAAATGACCATAACTAGCGTTTGAATTTTTTTTATTAAGTTTGTATTTTCAGTTTTAGTGGGGGTTTCTTCTGTTTCATTTCCAAAGTGGCTTAAGAGCGTTATCAAGACATGAATGGCTGGTAGGATCAGTATGGTCCAAACTTTGAAGGGTTGCCAAAAATATAGTAGGTTTTAGCTTTTTTTTATCGAGAGGGTTATCAAAAATACATTATGTTTTACCTTCTGTTGCTAGTTATCCAGATGCACTTATGAACAACATTTTGTTTCCAAAGGGTTGTAGATGAATTTGAGGTTTTAACTGTGTTATTAGTTATTTTGATACATTCCTGTACATTCGTCAACACTAATATTATAGCAAAAATGTTGAGGAGTTTGTGTATTATTTGACACTTGTTCCCACCGAAATCAAAGAGATCATTGTATGCTCCTCACCAAGGAATTGATTGTTAGTTTCTTTCTTCAAGTGTTCCATTTTAGCAAAAAAATAATGAGAAACCAAATGATAAACTAGTATGAAGGGTTGTAACAGGATTTAGATTATTTTTAAGGGTTTACTGTTAATGTGAAAGTTAAAAATCCCATCATTATACCCCAAATAAGTCAAAATCAAAATAATCAAGGAACTGAAGGAAATCAAAATTAGGAAATGTTAAGCAACGAATTTCTATAAATGGGTAGGGTAACAGTCCAAAAAGTGCCAGAAACTTGGGGTAGACTTTTTATGAAATTGCATGAAACAGGAAAAATGACAAGAAGTTGATTCCAGCAACTTCTGCAATTTCGACTTGCCCACCAGATTTTTCTGGAACTTCAATCTGCCCAACACATTCTTCTGCGATTTCGATATGCCCAACAAACTCTTATGTAATTGTGACTTGCCCAACAAATTCTTCTGCAACTTCGACTTCCCCAACAAATTCCTCTATCCATCAAATGTAGAAACGCTTACATGAGAGAGAGAGGCCCAAAAACTTAGATCTAGTTCTTTGCCTTCCTTTTTGTCCTTTTACCAACTTCTATCTTGAGAAGATCGAACCTTTTTGTTTGGTGAGTCACAATGAGGTTGAGTTCCTTCTTATTTATAGGCTTGTGAGGGGTACAAATTTCTCTCTTTAGGCTAACTTACCCCTTCATGAAGGTCAACTTGATCTTTGTGCATAGAGGATCTTTTGATTCTATTTTGAGGGCCTCTCGGAGATTCTTTTGAGAATCACTTTTTCAAAATCATCGAGAATGCGATAGATGATGGGCGTGAGAAACAAAATTTATGTGATCAGTAGTTAATGGAATTATTACCGTCTTGGAGGTCAACAAAGCATATGACTAGGTTTCTTAATAAGAGGAGGCAACTTCAATTTTCAAATCCATAGGCAAATTCAGTACATAAATCTATTTTCTCTCATGAAAGCTATGGGATATTTAAAACTTCCTCATAGAAATCTAATTGCTTTGGAATAATTGATGAGAAACAAACAAAAAGAGTGAGTTCTAAATGTTCAAATCCAAAATTGAGATTGCTATGGTCTTGTATTTCATTTGTATTTGTTCAATCTCCAAAGAAAACTGGGAAGTGATAATTAATGAGAAATAATCACGTTATGAACAAAAAAATAAAATTAGTTTTTGGGAGTAGGTTTCTTGAGCAATATCTTAGACATTCAGCTAAATAGGTAACAAACTTTATCATTATGAACATTAAAGTAGGAAAGGTGCACCTTTTTGGTTGTGTAGAAAAAATAGATTTATAATTCAAAACCGTAGAAATTTTATCACGTATATTGAGTGTGTTTATGTTTATATTTAATAACAAGGTTCCAAGTCATTAAGACAAAAATTTTCCAATTATTCAATACAAACTCAATTAATTATCAATTTGATAATAAAAAATAATTTCCATTTTTTTCCTTATTACTTTATAAAAGGGATGTTGTGTCCTTATTTAGTTTGTGGAAGGCAGGGAATATGATTCTCAATACAACTTAAATGAGCATTTTGCTATTGAATATGGCGCCGAATGAGCTAGAATTCCTTGTGGATTTCTAGTATTTTTGTTTCCAACTCCAAAATTCCTGCAAAGGCGGGCATTAAAGCTTTCTCCAAGAGATTTTTCATCATCCAGAAAAGGTAAAGGATCTAGTGGACCTGGGTGTATCAACCTTTGGTATCGGGGTCAGGGATGAGATCCTGCCATTCATTTAGCTCTAGTTCATTATCTCTTGCTTGTTGCTTCAGTTCATTGTCCCAACTCGAAATAATATAATGAGCCTGTGGGTGTGCATTAGTCTATAAGGCCGAGTCGCTTCCACGACTAAATCATTGTTATTTCTACGACCCCAATTTCAGGTGGTTCGAGATTGAGCTTGAGTTCTTCCACAACCACAACCCTGGCCTTGGCTATGACCTTGACCACCCCTTGCATTTCTCCCTTGCGATGAAAGAGTGAGGAGAAAGAACATTAGGGAAAATATTGGACTTGAGGGATGCACTTTGGAGGGAAATTAAATATGATAGATGCACTAACAACCCAATAGACTAAAGACTCAAAGAGTTAGCGACCAAACCAACCACGAGATAGTAAATGAAAATTCATTATATGGAAATATACCTACATGTCTTTGTGTTAAGGGGACAAAGCTCCTTGAGAATTAAACAAACTCTACTATGAGTGATTCCTTGCCAAAGGCTATCGAAATAAAGTGCAGGAGTTTGTTGGCAAGGAAACATAATGCAAAGAGGTAAAGGGACTAGGCTAGGCGGGATTGGTCCTTCAACCTGCTTGGTTGTTATTGGGCAATATGCAAAGCATTTTCCCCTTCATGATTTGATAATTCCATGCCCTTTAGCACAAATCAACAACAAAAGAAAGAACATTCCCAAACACCTCTTAAGATTCCCATAAAATACATCGGGATCAACACTATATCCAATGACATCATCAATTTTATTTAGTGCTTTCATTATGGAGTGAATGTGAAGAGATGATCGTATGCTTGAATAAAGGTTTGTGCAAAGATAATTCAATGCCATTTTCAAACTCTCCATGATTTGGTGAATTCAATGACGTGTCGTGTAAGCCAACCTCAATTGGATACAACTACCCAACTTTTTGATACTCTTCACTCGTGCCCAAAATAATAGTGTGAAATTATCACAATCTAAAAATTTGAAAGTATGTATAGCCTACTATAAGGGGGGCTTCTAATGCCCCCACAATTTTCCACAACGAGGGCTCTTAATGCCCTCAAATGTTAGTACGAGGGGGCTCCCAACGTCCCCAAACATTGCTACAAGGTGGTTTTAGACCACCCTAATAAGTTGCTACAAGGGGGGTTGTAAGTCACCCTTGTAGGTTGCTACGACGGGGGTTTTAAATTGCCCCCATAGGTCAATTTTCAAGGGGGTTTCAAATCGCCCCCAAAAGTGAATTTTTGGAGGCGATTTACAACCAACCTTGAAGGATGACTTTTGAGGGATATTGCAATCACCCCTAAAAGTCACTTTTTGGGGATGGTTTATATCTCTTAAAAGACCTTTTTATTTGTCCCAACAATGCCCTTAGGCTAGCCCACCTGAAGGACCCTCACACCTAATTGACCCAACTTTTAGGGCTTCACCCTAACAAAGCCAAGGAGAATTGAACCAATGCCTCATAACAGAGGGCCAATGAGTTGGCAGGGGGGCTTCAACCAACCATTTGGGCTACCCATCAATGCTATCTGTTAAAATACCTTTCGTAAAAGGCTTGACATTTAGAGGTGATGATTTGAAGGGAGGGGGGGGTCTAAAAAATTGCACCCAAAAGTCACTTTTCAAGTTTGGAACCCCCTTTAAAAGGTGACACATTTGGGAGAAATTCATCTCTCTTAAAAAACCACCCCTAAAAGGCTTTACTTTTAGAGGTGACACTTTTAGGGGCCGCAGGGTGGGGGTGAGTGAGGGTTTAAAAAACTACAACTAATGTTAAAACACTTCTAATTCCCACTTTTGGAGGCAACATACTGCCCCACCAGAAGTATTTTTTATAGTACTAGTAGTTATCATTTTTGTCTCCAGAAGTCATTCTTTTCTAATGATTAACTATGCTTTTCTTCTTTCTAGGATCTCCTCTCAGGAACATGTTTCAACCAATTCTCAAGTTCGTTCTTCAAATTACTTTTTAATTGTTTTTGAGATTTATACTTCTCTAATATTTTGTAAGAAAAGGACATTCATTTTATACTGGCAAGTTGATTCCTTGAGTTAGAGAAAAGGAATATCCTTCACTCACTAGTAAAGGGATTTCCCTGTAGAAAAGGAAAATGATTTCCTTTATCGAGAGAGCTACAAAATTTTGCTTATCAACACTAATTGCATTACCAACATATGCATTGTCAACATAAATAATACATAAATGATCATAACTTGAAGAGTTTCTTTGAATTCACTTACCTCAAGTTTCTATGAAGAGGAACTATCAAGGCAAGTGAGGGAACCCAACCTTAAGTTCTCTTAAGAAACAATAATCCTGTAATTGACAAGCCAATCTAGAAAGTCTTCCTGCCGAAATAATAAAGGCCTCTATCATTTTTTAATTAACCATGATGCATGTTGATGTAGTGACAGTATCAAGACAATGTGTTATTCCCTCCACTAAACAACTGAATGAGATTTTTAGTGAGAGCAAGGCCATCTATAAAATTCACATTAAGCAATTTCTCCCCATAAAGGAGGGGAATGCCTCAAAACGTTTGTTATAAATAAGAATCTTAAAGGAGAAATAATAATGCATCACTACAATACCACATAAATATGGGGCAAATGGTTTGGATTGTTCATGACATTGCATGTGGGGTTTGGTCTAGGGTTTGTACTAGTTCTTTATGCTGATTCAACCCATTTTATGGCATATAGGCTGGAAGATCATTTGCAATGTCGACTAAATTCGAGTGCCAGAGTAACTGGGTGAAGGGGTTGAGCTTTTATATGAAAAGGCCATGGATCCTGGCCAGTCTTCATGGTGGGCTTATTCAGTTATGACTGTTATCACCTAGATTGACCTCAGGCTGAAGGGAGGCAATGCCAATGTAACCACAAACCAAGCTTAGCCTAATATCTATCCCTATAGGCCGCGATAGGGCTCTCTCCGTAAGGATCTCATTCAAGATGACTGGATCAGGTAAAGGATTTTAGGCTAGGTATAGTATCACAAAAGGTTTTGATTGAATTTGTTGGTGTTTTGCTGGATCAGATGGTGCTGGGTAGTTTAGGTCTGGGAAATTAGGTCATAAATGCAGGGTGTTCTATGGGGCAAGGTAGCCATAGGCTTTAGCACTTTAGGCTTAATGGTGTGAGGTGTTTAAGACTGATGAGGAGCTGAGGAGGGCATGTGACAATCATGGATCCTTCTCAAACAGTAGAAAACATGAAATATTGAATGATTTCACAAGGCAGAGCATTGTTACGATGCATTCTACCCATCAAACTTGATAACATTCAATAAGAAGTAATGAAATGAATTATGGAATACATAAAACATGTAAAAAAATGATTACAAAAGAAGAAACTGTGCTAAAACTCCATACCATAGGGATCCCATAAAAATAGTTGCAAATCTTATTAATCTCCTTGTCAAACTGCTTACAATGATGTATAATCAAGCTCTGAGCATCCAAGTGAGTCCAACCCACACAATGACTGAGAAAATACATGATATAGACCCCCAAACAACTAATCCTAGCCTTGGGGGTCTAATTATATGAGAGGAGTTAGTTGCACAAAAATTTGAGTAAACAGCTGAAGACTAGGATGTTGAAACTGAAACATTCCTAGTATGAAGCAAACTAATTCATTCATCTCATTTAAGCTTTCATCTAATGTATCTACCCTAGGTAACATAAACACACTTTAATTACATCATGATTTTACATTAAATTAGTGGAAAGATTAAAATCCCATAGGTTAAAAGAGAAAAACCAAGGAGAGTGAAAAATTGGGCTGCTGTCGAGTGCGCAACTCCTTTAGGAAACGTGCAGCGCCTCTCCTGGACAAACGCGTAGTGCGTTAAGGAAACGTGCAATGCCAAATTCAAATAAAATTTTAAGTGCCTTCCTGGGGTCCAAATTGGGCGCGGGATAGGTCGTTGGAAATCTTGTCAAGTCTACTTTCTAGAAAATTTTTAATTTTTCAATTTGGAGCTCATTTTCCTATCGAAAGCCCAATCTCCCAACACTAGTCAAAATGTGCAGAATGAGGCTGCCAAAATGCAGAGTGATGTTTCAGTCAACTTTTTGAGGTCTTCCTCAACTCCAAATTGAGCTCATGATAGCTCAATGGAAATATCTTTGTGTCTAATTATTATTTGACTCATCAGGCAAGTCATTTGGTCAATCTAGCTAGTAGAAATCTTGACTTTCCCAAAGTCACTCCAGAAATGCAGCAACCCTCCCGAGGCAAATGATGTTTTGGACATTTCTCCCAAACCATGAGACTTTTGTAAAAACTGAAGGAGGTTTTTCTTCTTGATTCTATTATGGGAAAAAATATTTCTCACTTTTTTCAAATTCATCTTTTCTTTCTTACAAACATCATTTGAATAAAACCTATCCCGATGTGTGGAACATGGCATTTGTAGAAATGAAGGGAAATGAAGGGGATGAGGGGCTTCTAATTTCTTGAGAAAATTTTTGGAAGTAGGGAAGAATGTTAGGAAGCAGGGGAAAGTATAATTTCAAATATTTAGTGAGAGGAAGGAGTCTAAAAGGGAAAAACATAGGCCTAACCTAGAAAAGTGTTAAATTGTAGCAATAGGCTAAGGTTTGTGGGAAAATGATGAATTTGAGGGATATAAGTGATGGGAAGTGTTTAAGAAGGTATATTAAGGATAGGGGAAGGTGTATGAACATCATGATATAAGGTTTTTTGATGATTTGACCATCCAAGAAAAAATACCTTCAAAACCCTAGGAGAGGGAAATGAGCCTTACTTAAGCACAACTGAAGCACAAACAAGGTGTAAAATGACCCATTGGAACCTGAAATAATGATGACAACTCTTTGAATGATGGCACACTCAACCAAATGACAACATGGACCAGTACTTGGAAAACTTTGGAAGGAGTGAAAACAATCCTAGACCTAATACCTAGTGACCAAATTTTACTTGAAGACTCACTGAAATGAAAAAAAATTGATTTTTGACACCCCAAGACCACTTTATAAGAGCATATTTGATCATTGGTGGAAGACTGCAAAGACTAACACTAACAATGGCATTATCAGATGGGAACATTGATAGATTTGATGAGCATGATGGGTCGGTTAGAGGAGTAAATTTATGTCTATAGGTAAGCCAACTGGCTTGGATATTTATTGCATGTTTTGTGGTCCATGTGAACCTCTTTTTTATGTATTTCAAAGATTGAGCAACACTTTGAAACTGATCACCAAGGTTCATTTTTCAGTAGTTCCATCAATTGGATGATTGATATGGGTTTCAATGGATACATTTTTATATCTTGGAATGGTGGGTGTCTAACACCTTGGTGACATGGAGAGGGTCTTGAACACATTGGTGTTGTGTAAGTCCCTCATGTATTTTGACAAAATTTTCATGGATCAACTAGGAGATTACCTTTACTTTCTCTGTATTATGAAATGTCTGGAAATTACACACGTCTAGTGGCAAGTTTTGTAGTGGTGTCAATTGGGTCTATAGCTTGGGTGGCTGGGAAGAAAATGTTATCTTTCCATGTTTGTGATTCAATTGTTGTTTGGAGCTCTTCTTCATGAGCTATGAGGAATAGATTCAATTGTTGTTTGGAGCTATGAGGAATATCTTATTATCACTATTGGATGGAGGGTGGGGTGAGAAATTACACGCAAGGAAAAAGGTTGCAAGGTAATCAAACTAGTATACCTAGTTTAAAACCTTCTGAATGGGCAGAGATTGGGCCAGATGACAAGTCCTTAGTGATTTTGGTAGACTTAGAAATGCCTCTCATAGTGCAGCCACTTAGCCAAAGGAGAGCTGCAAGAAAAAATCCCGCCCTCTCCCATCCAAGGAACAAAGCTATTTTAGAATTGGTAGGTTTAGCGAAGCTTCCCAGCCATGTAGCTTCTTATGTAGACATTTTATGCGTATATTTAGGACATCTAAAGGGTAGTGCCTTCGATTGTAAATGATATTCACTGTAAGTCATCTGACATAACAGTAAAAAATATAATTAGAAAAGTTGTTATAACTCTAATTTAATGTTACAGGGAATGTCTTTAAGATCAATATATGGAACTACAATATGCATCGTTGCCTATATTCGAAGAGTTAAGTTCCACAATGAGTATCCTTAGCTTGTCAATGCCAATGACGAACAAACAATAACGATATGGAATTGTTAATCTTGAACTTGTACCTAACCTTACTGGTGACATTTTTTTGTGTAATGTGCGTTTCTTTTCATCCTAAGGAAGATTTGGTCATTTGAAGCCCCTTGGATCAAACTGATTGTGTATGGGATATTTGTGCTCCGAGGAGGAAAACTGTCTGCTGATGATATTAAGGTTAACACAAATGAACACAGATATTTTTGGAGAGGGTGATGCTATTGATGAGGAATGTCATGACCATGGAGTGCTGGGCTTGTCATCCCAGCTTGCCATTGATTGTGTCAGGAGCAGATGGTCACCAAGCAAATTGAATGGCATGTAGATTCAATTGCTTGGTGAAGTTATATCTATTTCATTAGAGATATATTAACCTTTTTTTTTTCTCTGTTACTCCTCTTTCTCGAGTAGCATCTTAGTTTGCATGAAATTCATTTGTGAAAAGTTAGTTTGTTTTGTTCTCGAATACCAAGGTCTGGTAAGTGGGATAATTTAAGAGGGCATGTGAAAAGTTTGTAGAGAATTCATTTGTGAAAATTTAGTTTTGTTCTTAGATATTAAGGCCTGGGAATTTGAATACTTTAGGAGGGCACGTGAAAAATTTGTAGATAATTCACTTGTGAAAAGTTAGTATGTTTTTTCTTCTCAGGTAGCAAGCTTGGGAAGTTTGATATTTTAACTTTTAAGAGGGCATGTGAACTATATGTCCCATGTGGTGTTCCATCCACGCCATGACATTATTGTTAAAATTTAGAAGATAAAAGTATCTAAGTTTGAGATGTATCCAAGTATTGTAGAGGTGTCCAAATATTTCGTAGAGACCATGATTGCTTCTGGATCCTTCTAGCACATCTTGATATGAATCTTCTTACTGCTGGGCATGAACGTGGGATGATTGTTTTCAAGTTAGAAAGAGAAAGATTTTTTTTTTTTGTTTATGAGGGCACCCTATACTGCAACAATGACCAATTTTTGTTTGCTCATCAATTTGAAACTCAAAAATACTCTCAACTTGTATAGATAAGAAGGGCTGGACCCATGAATTGGATCAAGGATGATGATCATTGTTGTTTAGCCACATGGAGAATGTTGTCCTAATACATTTGGATGTTGATGGTGGGTGATATGAACTTATTCTTGGGCCAGCAGATAGTGTTGGGACTTGGGAGAAGTGATGCAATACAAGAAGAAAAGACAGTGACTTGGAGGACCTGTTGCCTTTTTTGCTTGTAATCAATTGACAATCACTGGCATGAGTCATAACCAAGTGATAAAAATCATAGAAATAAGGTGATCAAGAAGTCTATTTGTCGAGTAACTGTGGATACAATATTCTGTGCAAGAACATAAAACCTTCTTCTTGGGCTAGAAGATAGTGTTGGGATAGAAGAGTGACACAATGCAGGAAGAAAAGACAGCAACCTTGGTTTGCAACAGAGGATTGTACCTAGGGACCTCCATATTCCATTTTTTAAATACATTCAGTCAGATGACATGGAAAATGTAGCCTTGTTGAGCAAGAATGCAATCGTCATTGGAAGCAAGGAGCTTGTATATTGTTCTCTGCATAAGATTATTTGTGTTAAAACTTAAGAGTGGTGCTCGGGGTGACAATTGTACTTTTCTGTCTTCCAAATAGAAATGGTGGCCTTATTGGAACATTTGATGTTCAAGTATGTATAATGAAGGTGTTTGAGAATTCTGTCAATCACATGAATGAGTTGGAAATAACCGTGTCATACAGATTGATGCATGCATATATATTCCAGCTGGCACTGATAAAAAGGAAGTATGACAATGTCATGAGCATGATTAGGAACTGATTTGTGGATAGGTAGTGATTTCATAGATGCATCTAAAGGGCTTCCCAGAAGCGGCTCTTCACTTTTTCAAAGACGAGAAGGCATGATTTAACTTAGAAGTGTAGGGTGAAACTATTCAAGTTGATGTTGCTTCTGTAAAATAGAGAGATGTTAAGGTTGCTGGTATACACTTCGAACTGAGGCCCTTTGGTAAGGAAATGCTACCATTGTTGAATATGCTTAAAGATTAAAGAATTTTGAAAGGCTTCCATTTTGTATCTTGTCATGGACAATATTGATAAGTTTTTGAAGATGTTGGGGATTGCATAAATATAAAATGATGTTATGGGTCAGTTTCAAAATGGTCATATGTGAGTGTAGTGGTTCATGGGCTTACAGAGATTGCTGATATGCTTGTACTCAATAGTTAGGTGGAAATATGCCCACTCTACCATCAAGAAAGAAATCATCACTTATTGTGCCTCCTCCATCAATTTGTCGCAATTGTGAATGGCTGTTATTGAGGGTTACCAAAGGCCTTTTTGAGGGTGGGTTGCATAATGCAGGGGTTGCAGTCCATGAAGAAGAGGATGAAGGAGCTGCAACTAATAGGGGTTAAGACCTTGACACTTATGGTGGGTTGGATAATGCAGGGGGTGCAGTCCATGAAGAAGAGGATGAAGGTGTTGCAACCACTAGGGGTTAAGACCTTGACACTTATGGAGTTGAAAAAAAAAATGTCGAGGTTGTAGTGGTCGATGATAGAGAAGTGAGAGGAGACAATGACGATGAGGTAGGATGGGATGTAGAATATTTGAACCTCCCTACAGATGTCTAAGCTGCAAATGTTGTAGGTACAACTCATAATGTCATTAGTTACGCCATCACCACGTATGCCAGTAATTCAAATATGGATACAAAAATCTTTTCTTGCAGGTGAGAATGCAATTGCTAGTAACATTAATATGGCGATGCAACTCTCAAGTCAAAAACTTGGTGTTAAGAATTTCACTCCATTAAAAGTTAAAACATTTGTTTTTGGATCTTTACATGGGCAGACATACATACCTCCCTACATTTGTTTCTGCAATGTGGTCTTCTTAGGAATAGAGGGAGGCTAGAGTGAGACTGCTAGCTCAAATGTCAGAGGTCCATGAGCTTTGGTATTTAAGCTTTTTCTATTATATGAGAAACTTAGACTAGCTTACAAAGCCACAATAGATGGGAAGTTAGCTTACAAAGCCACAACAGAAGGGAAGTTTAGTGAAGCATTAAGGTTATTTCTTACAATCTTGCACACCATTCCAATTATTGATGTAGATTTCTTTTAGGAGGTTGAGAAGGTGAAGAAATTGATTAGAATTGATAAAGAATGTGTTCTGGGTCTTCAAATGGGGGTCAAGAGGAAGTTAAGGATCATACTGTCGAACAATAAGAGCTTGCAGCCTATTTTACTCATTGCAACATTCAAAAAGTCCATTTGAGGTTGGCTTTGCTGAACACCATAGGTGTTTGCTAGGGAAATTCAAGTTTTCCAAAACATAAAAGCTTGGTTTTTCAGTACATTTAACTACAACAACAAGGTCTTCACCATATCATCATTCCAGTTGGAAAGAAAACACCAATGATAATTTCTTTTGTATTCACTAGGGATAATGGCCCTTTACAATCCCTGCACAAAATGAAAAATACGAGACAATACTCACAGCTGTTAGCTCTATATAAATTGAAGCCCCAACATGCAATAGTTGTTGTTCCTTTAGTAGCTTCAAAAAACAACTTCTTGGACACCTTGGACTGCTCCTAGTGACTTGGCAGCCCTCCTGGCATGCCCCATATACATTCAATTAGAAATCTACCCATCTAGAAATTCTTCAGCTACATCATGTAGGCCATGGTCTGCTTCCTCAGTCCTCCAATAACATACTTCAAAGCCTTGGACTACTCCTTTAGTCCTCAGCCACCTTGCTGTAGCAAGTTCACGCTGTCACCCCCCCTGCACGGAACTCCACAGGGCCACTAACTTGTCTTGATAACTTCTAGAAAATGACCTCGCTGCAAGCCATGCAACAAAGGCCCAGCAAGTTCTGCTAGCATGTGGGAGGCAGTTCCAGGATGTAAAAAACACAAAATTATGACTTCAGAAATCCTTTTGTTGTTTTTGGAGCAACTTTTACACCTCTATTCTGTGGTTAGATGTATGTGTCTTGTCCACATTGTACGCCACACTTTATTCCAATCATAAAGGTAAATCTATGTGCTATATGTGAGTTTGCAGTTGTGTTCTAGGTCTTTAGATGCAGTTCAAGAGAAAGGAAGTTAAGGATGATACTATTCAACAGAAAGAGCTTGCAGTTTATTTTAGTCATAGCAACCTTCAAAAATTCCATTTGAGGTTGGATTTGCCAAATACCATGGGTGTTTTTTATAAGGGATGGATCTTTAGTACAACAGCTAACTTGGCTTGATAACTATTGGAAAGTGAACCCTTGCCACCATTCAACAAAGGTACAACAAGTTCTGCATGCATGCGAACGACAGCTGCAGGATGCCAAAAAATTGAATTATGATTTTGACTTCAAAAATCCTTTTGTTGGTGGTGCAGCAACTTTTACACCTATATACCATGGTCAATCAAAAGGATGTGTCCTATCCATATTGTACAACATGCTTTGTTCCAGTCATACAAGGAAATATCTTCCCTATATGTGAGCTTTCCATTGTGGGTTTCGATGCTTCTGGGTGATGAATGTGCATATTTATTTCAAGAAATTTCATTACCCATGCATATTTCCATATCAATATTACACTCTCTACCTTTGAGAGCCACATTGAGAGATATGGCAGGAAAATCACTAACAAGTCTTGGACAGACGTGAGGGTCTTCTTAAGAGACTGAAGAAGGTTGTTTCTTGATCACTGAAGTGATAGTAGAAGTAAGACTTTCCATGTTTTTTCATTGTTTACAATTTGAAATTTCAGTCTGTGTTTTTGCTTCCCTTTCTCAGTCTCAAACGATGAAAAGTGCCAGTAATTTAGCTTTAGATCTTGAGAATTTTCTATAGAACCCCCTTGGTGTTTATCCCATCTTTATCATGCAAGTGTTCTAGTGGTTTTTCTGAGTAGAAACAGGCACCAGGGTCTTATTATTCAACATAAGAAAGCAATGCAATTGTTTGAATGCTTTTTCATATGTAGGTCCTGTTAGAATCAGAACTGGTCAAATTGCCCCATTGGACTGGGCATGGTATTGAACCAACCTGCTGACTAGACTGGTACCTAACCAGTACAAACTGGTCGTAATTGGCTAGACAAGAGACTTAAATTTTTATGAATTTTCTGAATGAATTTTCTTGTACATGCACAACAAAGTTGGTTTATTCTTTTGATGATGACTATAGATGAAAAGTAAACATTTATGAATTTTTTTTAATGCCTGGAAATAAGAATCCTCTCTTAATTATGACTCAAAATTTATAACTCTGAAGTTGTTACGTGTTTGAATGAAAACTATTTTACAAAATTCTTAAAAGAATTGGTTTACATCTACATAACAGTATTCATGTCTGTACTTTTATGTTGGCTATAAGGCTTTAGATTTGGGTTTCTATCTTTGTTTACACGGTTATTCTAAGTTCAGAACATAACCATCAGTTTTACACTAGAAAGTCTTGGAAATTCTATAGCCAACTGTTTGTTCTACATGCACCTGAAAAGGTGTCATTTATTTGCTGAAACCAAGGCATCTTTTAATCCAATTGACTCACTGCAGGAAGGAAAGCTATGACACAATTTGGATTTGCATTATTTGTATATTTACCTATCTATATGCTGAAAATTTAGTAGTGGGGTATATTATATTCACGCTACCTAGGAAACTTACACCATGTGGCCTCATTCCTAATCTCAAACTAAACCTCGCAGCCAAACACTGCTTCATCTCAAGAACAAATTATAAGGACTTTAGGGCTTCAACATCTAGGACTCTTTTATCTTCCCTTTTCTTTGGAGGCAAGGTCATTTGAAACTAAATGCATGTTATATTAGGATTAAAGGGACCAAAATTGGCATATAAAGAAAAAGCACTACTTTCTACGCATGTTTTTATTACCAAACTAGGTGCACCAAACCTTTCTTAAATCCTGAACACTAGTAGTAACATTATAGCATTTCATAGTAAGCTGTCTTCTGTAGCTGATATCAGAGGAAGAGATTGACATAGTAGTAGAAGGAGAGATTACCATGGGAAGCAAAGGGTTTCAAGAAACAAGGAACTGATAAGGGGAGTAGGTCATTTTTCCAGATCGAAAATGTACCACAAAAGGGTTATTTGGGCCCTCAAGGAAAAGAACGGGGGCAGTTTTTCCGAGCATGCCAAACAATAAAAAATGTATCACAAAATAGGTATTTAGGCCCTCAAGGAAAAGAAGGGGGTAAATTTCCCCAACATGCGAAACAACCACAGGTGCCCAAATCCGATGAAAACCCTCCCACATTCTATCCTGCAGAAGACGTGCTTGATTAGACCCACTTCCTTTTCACACAGTAAATAAATAGTTTGTTGAGTACCTAGATACAAAAAAACTGAGATTGCTAAACCTATCAATTGCAATTCTCAAAAAGAGTAATGGGAAATTGGGAATCCAAATCTTATGATGAAAAAAATCTTAACCTTATGCATGGCACCTGTGTCAGAGCTCTGGAATAGTGAAGATAGAGGTAATTAATGGGGAGAAGAGGAACTTAGGTCTTTCAATGTTTTACAATTCTAACACATCCACGCTTTGTTAAGTAAAAACTGCAAACATGATAGAGATGTAAACTCTGGCATTCATAAAAAAGGAGCTAGAAAATCCCAAAAAGAGCGTAACCTCATTGCCTAGATGGCAGCTTCAACATTGCCCATTACTTCACTCAGTTAAACAGCACCATGTTGTTGGCACTTTCCACATTTCAGACACCAACCTTGATATTGAATCCTTTGGATAAGAGTTAGGCTACAATTTGTTTTCCATTGTTTTCTGTGGCACCTGGAACTAATACCCTATGCCCAGTGCAATAATTCAATGCCGAAGGTATGGTATGGCGGACAATGATAGACTGACCAACAAGAAGGAGAAGGGTACTGTTAAAATTGGCAACTAGGGCCAAACTACATGTGGGTCTACTTATTCATGGTAGCTTATATTTTTCCTAGATTCCTCTCATTAAGAGGTGTAGGATTGATCTAAAAATCATCTGATTCCGACATGTATTCATGGAGATATGAATTTAATTGTGTTATGTGACAATTTGTCAAGGTCGATGAACAACCAAATTACCCCATCTATCTTCAACATTTTATTATAAATAGAAGAGGTTTTCAAGTCATTTGAGACACACACTCACACCTCTTGTGATCTCTTCCTCCCCACTTGTTTGGGTTTTAGTGGAAGGAAGAGTTCCTAAGAGAATACGTTGCCCTAAGAGAAGATGCCCTAGCTCCTAACACTGGCATGGATATGAAGGCCTAACATAGTTATGAAGATAGGATTTTAACACTGCCCTAAAGTCTTGAGCCCTAGCTGCACACACAATGATGTAAAGGAGGGCAGTGAAGTGTAAGCCCTCATAAAAGAGGCTAACACTTAGGTTAAGGATAAACCTAAATGCCCTAGGCGCTGGTCACAATTTGTTGTTACAAGAGACCCTCAAAACGTGGTAAAAGAGAGCCTTAATTTGATGTCTGAACAACTCCTAATGTCTGTTGTCATAATGGAGACTCTATCCACTGAATTGAGATCTATAAGTTGACCTAATGATAGGGAATACACAGTCACCTTAACGTTGTCCTTGAGTGCCCTAAACACTATGGCCGTAGTCAAGGAGGATGAATATACTTAGCCTTCTATATGCTACTCATACACTACCCTAAGCTGCAAGAAGGAGGCCTAGAAGAGGCCCTAATCTTAGGCCTGAAGAAGATTTAATTTGCTAGCACAAATATAGCTAACGTTGCAAAGGAAGCCTAACAACAACAATGTTAATTACAACTGTTCTAAGGCATAGGTAAGTTGGGTGCAACTGTATCTATATTAGAAGTATGAGGGTATCGCTGCCATTTAAGAACTTGGTAGCTACCTACTTTGCTAGGCTGCAAGCCATAGCAAGCTGGTAAGGCTGTTCCATGATAGTATTGAATGAAAGTGCAACATGAATGGTACAACAACATGCAACATGAATGGTGCAGCGTAGTGATGATGAAGTGCAACATGATGGGTGCAACATAGTGATGATGAATTGTGCAGAATAATGATGATGAATGGTGCAACATAGTGTAGCATGACAATGGTGCAACACAATGATGATGAATGGTGCAACATAGTGCAACATAGTGATGATGAAGTGCAGCATGGTGGGTGTAGCATGATTATCATTTTATGTAGTATGATGAATGCAACATAGTGTAATGGTGTGCAACACAGTGTAATGAAGTGCAACACAGTGGTGGGTGCAACTCAGTGATGGGAGCGACACAGTGATCAGAACAACTTAGTGATGGGTGTAGCACAGTGATGGGTGCAACATTGTGATGGGTGCAGCATGGTGATGGAATCACCTTGGAGAATCAATTGAAGCAGTATGCCTTCAACCGAGTTCAAATCAGCTACCTGATGTGTTATCTTCCTAGTGAAGATCTCTGCTAAACTATTGAAGAACATAAGAAGAATTGGTCAAGGGTTTCCGCACATTGGGGTTTGTCCCTGGATGGTGCCACATATTGTGTCTTCTTGTCTCGCCTTGTTTTCTGCTATTTCTGTTTATGTTATCTGCATTTTACTATCATGCCAAATGTGACTGCTAATCTGGAATTAATATTGAGTTAATATGGAAAATTGAAGTAAATTTGCTCTTAGCATAAAACATACCTAAAATTAACAGGTGCAACTTGCTATAGAGGAGTAGAAGGTTTCAAAACAAGGCGTAGGATGCCATAAAGAGCTATAGAAACACGCAGGTAGAAGAAAGCATGCTGAAAGCAATTTGGAAAAATGGAAAATTTCCATTGGTTATAAGGGAAAAATTCAAGCTTTCCCATTGGCCAGGGGTGAACAATGTTTTCCCACCCCAAGCCAACAAAGAGAATGCCTATCAGTGTAATTATGTAAGAACATGTATATGCACTTGTAGAGATCTTAAAGGATACAAATATTTGATGTCTTGTTGCTTGTATTTCCCATGCACAAATAATGTCACTAAGTATGAGGTTTTGATACAATGCCTTAAAAAAGTGATAGATTTGGATGTTAAACAACTCCAACTAATAAGGATTTACAAATAGTTATCAAACATTTAGGAAATTCAATTCATTGTATTTTAATCACCTTAAGAATTATAGACATGAGGCATCATTTATTATTTCTAATTTTGAAACATTCAATATTAATTATGTACATTGAAGTCAAAATGCAAATGCAAATTTACTTTCAAACACAACTCCTATATTTATACTAGTTGGGAAACTTTTATATGGACAAGTTTTCTAATGAACAATTTCCAGACCTTCTATACCAAACAATATTACAAACTAGATATTTTTTGATGATGATGCCCCTATTTTAGAATTGCTCACATAGGGAGATACTTTTAGGGGATCAACCATTGATGAAAATTGACATTGTGATCAACAAATTGATATATTGCCTCTAGATGAAAAACCAAAGAGTGACAACTTATTTCTTAAATATGTGGTTCAAATCTTTGTAACAAATAATACCCACAAAATATTAATCTAGGTATTGGATACGTGCCTATTGAGAGGGCTACATTTTTTCATTTCCTTCAGGAATTATAAAGAATTTTTTCTCATAGAATTACACTGATTAAAAGACCCATGACACTAAAATCATTCAGGATGTGATATCATTCAAGAAATATATAATCCTATTCAACAAACATTCTTAGATATGTATTCAACAATATAATAACAAATGAAATTGAATATAAGAGGAAAAATATTTTTTATTATCATCATTCCCTATGGATATCCAATATGGTCCCTCTTAGGAATAAGAATGGAGAAACCGATATTTTCATTGATTTAAAAAATATCAATAAAGCATTAGATAAATATAACTACCTTGTTCCAACCGTGGAGCACATCCTCTAGTGTATTTTAGGTTCTAAATTTTGTCTATGTTGGAGATTTTTCTAACACCCCAATTCCAACCCCTCGATTGTAAAGAACATGTACATGCAAATATTAGGCTAGTGGGGGTATCATGCCCATGTGCATGTATGTGTATATGTTTTGGGACCAGAGTATCAATGTTTATATGCTTTTATCTGTTTTGAGGCTAAAAAGTCTGGTGTTGCAAATATGATATTTCATGCACACTAATAAATGCATTAGCACTGTAGACCAAATAAGATGAAAAGAGTACGGGGGGTAAGACCCCATCTGCATACACCGTGGGTTTCATATAACTTAATAATTATGATTAAAGTGAATTGGCTTCTCAAAAACTTCCATGAAATGACTTGAGGGGTGTTAGGTGTCAAAAAACAAACATGAAAAGAAGAGTATGTGTGTGGGAGATACTAAGGGTTAAAGTTGTTATGTACTTATTTGTGCTAAAGAAAATCTAACATTCATTAGATTTCTTTCATCTTACAATGTTGTTATTAGTAATACACTTGTGTATGATAGAATGCAATCTAGCGTGTGTTAGCTTTCTTTTGCTTGATAATGTTGTTGTTGGCAATAGGCTTGTGTTCTTTCTAAATGTAAATATAACATATGTTAGAATTTTTTCACCTTACATTGTTTTTATGTTCTTGTGTTTGAGCTATAAGAAAATTTAGCATGCACTAGATTTCTTTCACAATGCAATGTTCTGGTTGGAAATTTGGTTGTTTGTGCTAAAAGGAAATATGCTAGAATTCTCTGAACTTGCAATGTTGTTATTGGAATTTTGCATGTGATTGTGTTAGAAGGAAATTTAGCACACACTAGATTTCTTTTGTTGCAATATTGATATTGGCAATATGTTTCAGTTTGTGATAGAAGTAAATTTAGTGTGTGTTATATTTCTTTAACCCTACAATGTTGTTATTTTCTTGTGTTTGTGCTAGAAGGAAATCTAGCATGGGTTATATTTCTTTCATCCTGTAATGTGCTTGTGTTTGTGTTAGAAATAAATCTAAAATGCACTAGGTTTCCTTGCCGTGTAATGTTGTTGTTGTCAACATGGTTGTGTTTGTTCTAGAAGTAAATCTAGCGTGAGCTAGAATTATTTCACCTTACAATGTTTGTGTCTGCGTGTGTTTATACTAGAAGAAAATCTAAAACACATTGATTTTTTTCACCTTGCAATGTTGTTGTTGGCGATGTGCTTATCATGGGGCTAGAAGGAAATTTTGCATGCACTAGATTTATTTCACAATGTAATGTATTTAGAAATATGGTTGCTTGTGCTAGAAGCAGTGTTTTAAAACTCCGACTCTGGTTCAGAAACAACTGAGGGTTAGCTCTGACTTTGACTCCGACTCGTTATTGACTCAACCGGTTTGATTTCAATGACTCAGTAGCTGTAAAAAATACATTAAATAATTTTTTTATATAAAAAACATAATTTTAAAGATTTTCATTCATGTTTCCAAACACAAAGCTTTAGAATATAGAGAGAAGACAACATATGATCAAAGTAGGCTCATGAATGTATCCATTATATCAAAATGGCACCCAGTGCACTGTCCAATGCAAAGTTCATACTTAGCCACCACTGCCAGGATTCTTTTCTGCCTTAGCCTAAGGACAATAACTAGACTACAACAACAATAATACCAATTCTCTTCCCCTAATGAAGTCTCAAAACCCTTAATTTAATTCTAGTCAAGCTCCAAATTAATTGGAGGTAAATATGTATTTATTAGTCCATTGCCAGAACGTTTGCCTTTTTAAAAACATTGTATGGCTCAATGCATTGTTTCAGTTTTCTAATTCATTCCACTGGGATAATCATACTTCAGCCTTGTAATTTTCAAAACTTTCTCACAACGATAGATTACTTTAGGGCTATAAATATGCAATAAACAACAACCCATCCATTGATATGTAGGAGGTGGAACAACTTTTGACAAATGTGCTTCAGGATTTTTGTCAAAGATGCTAACCGACCAAGTTGTTACCGAATCGACCGAGTCATTACCGGGTCGACCAAGTTGCTATCGAGTTGATCAAGTCAATGGTTGGCTCGATATCAACCCGAGTAGCCATACCGTTTTGGCTGCCGAGCTAACCTAGCGAGGCATTGGCTCGGTTTGACTCGGCTGAGTCGAAGTAGACTTGGTCCTTTTTTAAAATAATGGCTAGAAGGAATCTAGCATGTGTTTTGTTTCCTTCATCTTGCAATCTGCTTGTGTTTGTGAGAGAAATGAATCTAGCATGCACTAGACTTATATAGTCCTACAATGTTGTTATGTGCTTGTTTTTGTGCTAGAAGGAAATATAACATGCGTTAGATTTCTTTCAAATTGAAATGTGCTTGTGTTTGTGTTGGAATTTTTTTTAGCACAAGCTATATTTCTTATACTCTACAATGTTGTTGGCGATGTGCTTCTATTTGTGGTAGACATAAATCTACCACTTGCTAGATTTCTCACTCTACATTGTTTCTATGTTCTTTTGTTTGCGCTAACAGGAAATATGACAGAAGTTAGATATATTTTCTTTTACCTTGCAATGTTGTTATTGTTAACATGTTCTTGTTTGGGCTAAAAGGAAATCTAGCTTGCGCTAGATTTGTTTTTTCCTATAATGTTGTCATTGGAAATATTTATATGCATGTTTTAGAAGTAAATATAACGCAGACTAAATTTTCCTCACCCTACAATGTTGTTATGTGATTATGTTTGCATTAGAAGGAAATATACTATGCATTATATTTCATTCACCTTGTAATGTTGTTATTTGCAACGTTCTTGTGTTTTTGATAGGAGGAAATCTAGCATGTGTTAGATTTGTTTTGTTTGGTAATGTTGTTGTTGGCAATATATTTGTGAATTTGTACTAGAAGGAAATCTAGTACGTGTTATATTTTTTTCACAATGCAATATTACTTTTGACAATATAGTTATTTGTGCTAGAAGGAAATCAAATGCCTTGCATTGTTTTTATTTTGCAATGTGTTTTTGTCTATGCTAGAAGGAAATTTAGCATGCAATAGATTTCTTTTTTTCTTGCAGTGTGGTTGTTGACAATATACTTGTGCTTGTGATAGAAGTAAATCTAACACATACTAGATTTCTGACACCTTGCAATGTTGTTATGTGCTTGTGTTTATGATAGAATGAAATATAACATACATTAGATTTCTTTCACCTTATAATGTTCTTATTCGTAATGTATTTTTGTTTGTGGTAGAAGAAAATATTGTGGGTGCTAGATTCCTTTTTCCTTACAATGATGTTACTAGTAATATGTTTTTGTTTGTGCTAGAAGTAAATCCAACATGTATTAGGTTTCTTTAGCCATACAATAATTTTGTTTACTTATGTTTGTGTTAGAAGGAAATATAGCATGTGCTATATTTTCTTTTACCTTGATTTAATGTTGTTGTTGACAACATATTTGTGTTTGTGCTAGAAGTAAGCTAGCACATGTTAGATTTCTTTCACCTACCAATGTTGATATGAGTTTTTATTTTTCTTCTTATGCTTAAATTTCTTTCCCCTTCTAATGTTGTTATTGGCAATGTGCTTTTGTCTGTGGTAGAAATAAATCTAGCATGTTCTACATTTAATTTTCTTTGCAATATTATTGTTGGAAACATGTTTGTATTTTTGCTAAACGTAATTCTAACACATGCTAGATTTATTTCACCCTATAATGTTTTTATGTTGTTAAAATTTGAAACTAGGGCCAAACTCCATGTGGGTCATCTTATTAATGGAAGTTGATATTTTTCTTTTATCCCTCTCATCGAGAGATGTAGGATTGATCTAAACATCATCCGATTCCGATAAGTATTCATGAGATCTGAATTTATTTGTGTTATGGGACAATTCATCAAGGTCGGCGAACAACCAAATAAACCCCACTTGTGCCCAACATTTTAGTATAAATAGAGGTAGCCTTCAAGTCATTTCTACACACACTTGGGATCTCTTCCTCTCTACTTGTCTTTGGGTTTCAGTAGGAGGAGAGATCCTAAGGAATAACACTGCCCTATGGAGAATCCCTAACGCTGTCCTATTGAGAAGCCCTAACACTACCCTATGGAGAAGCCCTAACGTAACCTATGAAGAAGCTTATACAGTGTCCTAAGGGTGGTATGGATGTACTCTAGTCGCAACAAGCCTAGAAGAGAACAATGAGGAGTTCAGAGGCTATTCCAAGAGGTCGAGGAGCTATTAAAGAAGGTCGCAACCCACATCTTGAGGTTGAGAGGTAGTGGGATTGTTTTGGGGTGGTTAGGTAGAGGAATATCCCATAGAAGGGCTACCATAACTAAGGGACAACTTGTTGTAGCAAGCCACAATAGATAAGAGGAGCTCGAAGGATGGAATAGGGTTTGAAACAGTCTAGAATTGTAGCCTAGGCTTTCCTCCCCTCTGAGAAAGGCAGACGCAATTTGTAGGAATTTACAGGGTAAGTTCCTCAGAAAGAACACCAAAAGGACACCGCTCACAACCAGATCACAGATCAATACACCAGTATTTTTGACGTGGTTAAAACCCTCAAAGAGGGAAACAGTCCATGGCCTGCGCCAACGTGACTACTACAGGAAATTTATTAATCAAAGAATGAAAATTTACATAAGCTTCTCTCATGCACGGATTACCCGAACAATGACCCTCCATGCGCTTTAAATAGAACTCATGGACCAATCGGGTGTCAAGCCACGGATCAAGTGTCGGTAATACCGAGGAGAGAGTGAACCGTCGGATCACTACATATCGTGACCGTCAGATTATAAGTTACAAAATGTACAACGGTAAAGAAACACACTTTACCTAAATCTATACCTAACTCTATACTAGACCAAGTTGAACTTAACTATATCCTATGTGTCGGAATATCCTAACATCCCCCCTTAAGAACAACTTGGGATAGGATTGAAGGATTTACAAATATGACACAATAGGAGAAGGAAGGAGGCACTAGAGCCTATCCCCCCTTAGTGACAACTTCCTGAACTCCAAGCATATATCGAAGTTTAGTGAACTTCGCCTCTGTGAGAGCCTTTGTGAAGATGTCTGCAACCTGATCATCTGTTGAACAATATTGCACTTCAAGAACATGGTCATGAATGAGCTTTCTGATGAAGTGCATGTGTAGTTCAATGTGTTTGCTTCACTGATGCTGGACTAGATATTTGCATAGCTGGATGGCACTTTGATTATCACACCAAAGTCTGGTTGGATGCTGCTGCTCGAAGCCAAACTCTTATAGGATCTGACGAAGCCACAAGGCTTCCTTACTAGCTTCCACGGCACCACGATACTCTACTTCTGCTGACGAAAGAGAAATGGCATCCTGTTTATTACAAGCCCATGTAATAGGTCCTGAACCAAGAGTGAAGACATAACCGACAGTAGACTTCCGATCATTAGGGTCACCAGCCCAATCAGAATCAGTGAAACCAACTAATAGAGGAGCTGCTTTGGCACTGTAATGAATCCCAAACTGTATTGTACCTCGAACATAACAAAGTATTCTTTTAGCTGCTTTCCAATGACTTTCACGGGGGTTTTGCATAAAACGAGCAACAAGGCCAACAACAAAGGAAAGGTCAGGACGAGTATGGGTTAAATACAAGAGTTTTCCTACAAGTTGACGGTATAAGGTAGCATCAACTTCAGGAGAAGTACAAGACACTGAAAGTTTGACTCCAGACTGAAAGGGAGAAGGGGCGGGCTTACAGTCTTCCATGTGAAAATGACGAAGAATGTCACAAGCATACTTGGACTGGGAAAGGGAAATACCCTCCTTGGATTGCAAGACTTGAAGACCGAGAAAATAGTGTAAGTGTCCTAAGTCTGTCATTTCGAATTTCCTTTTGAGGCTAGACTTCACATGGTTTATAAGGTTGGGATCACTACCAGTAAGGATAAGATCATCAACATAAAGAACAAGGATGATAAGAGAGTTGCCCACTTTCTTGGTGTAGACAGTATTGTCAGAATGACACCTAGAAAAGCCAGATTCTAAAAGAAAGCTATCCATTTTGGCATACCAAGCCCGAGGAGCTTGCTTGAGACCATAAAGGGATTTCTTAAGTCGACAAACAAGGCTGGAGTCTGTTTTTATGAAGCCAATGGGTTGTTCCATATAGATTTCTTCCTACAAGTCCCCATGCAAGAAGGCAGATTTAACATCCATCTGATGGACTTCCATTTTAAAGAGGCAGCAATGGAAAGAACAAGGCAGATAGAGTTCATTTTGGCAACAGGGGAGAAGGTTTCAGTGTAGTCAATGCCTTCAACCTGTGAAAAGCCCTTAGCAACAAGACGAGCTTTATGTTTATCAACTTTCCCATCTGGTCCATACTTGGTTCTGTAAACCCATTTACATCTAACAAGTTTGCGTCCCTTTGGTAGAGGAACAAGATCCCATGTATCATTTGTCAACAATGAATGATATTCTTCATTCATAGCTGCTTCCCAATGTGGATGGCCTGAAGCTTCTGCAAAAGTGTCAGGATCATGATTTACTGGAGCTTGAGCCAGTAAAGAAGAGGCTCTTTCAAACTGAGAACGTGTACGTCGCTGATCTGTAGGATCACCGGCAAGATCACCTGCTGCATCCTGAGTAGCACGGACCCATCTTGGAAGTTGAGGATCCTGAGAAGGTGGGGGAGGATTTTCATCCTCACTTTCATCATCTGAAGAAGAAATTTTTTCAAAAGTAGAAGAGATAGGAAGAGGTGGCACATCCGCCGGACTAGGCTCGCAGGCCGATTTATTTTCATAAAATTTTACATCTCTTCTAATGATAACATTTTTGGACTTAAATGGGCCCATGCTTCACTTCCAAAAACACAAAAGTGACTTACATCTGGTTTAATGGAACTCGAAGCTTCTTCTGGAGTGATATTCTTTAGAACCTTAGTAGGAGTGCGATTGATTATATAATTTGCACAATTAATTGCTTCGGCCCAAAAACTAAGACTGAGTCCTTTAGATTGTAGCATACAATTAGCCATTTCCTTTAAGGTGCGATTTTTCCTTTCAGCTACACCATTTTGTTGTGGAGTGTATGGAACAGTATGTTGCATTTGAATTCCATTTTCGGTGCAAAAGTTGATGAATGTGTTTTTAACATATTCTCCACCATTATCAGTTCTTAACTTAAGAATTTGATGTCCAGATTGTTTTTCAACAAAGGCTTTGAAGGCCAAAAATGTGTTAAATACTTCGCTCTTGAGTTTTAAGAAGTATACCCAAGTGCGTCTGGAGAAATCATCAATGAAAGTTAAGAAATACTTGCAGCCAGAGAATGAGGCAACAGGAAGTGGACCACATAAATCACTGTGCACAAGCTGTAAAGGGGTTGAGGCGTGCCAAGAGGCACGTTTTTCAAAACTGTCCCGATGATGTTTTCCGAGTACACATCTGGAACAAACACCATCTCTGCAAGATACCATAGGAAGACCTGTCACCATATTTTCTTTACATAGATGCTGAAGGGAGCGATAGTTTAAGTGACCAAATCGCTCATGCCAAAGTTTGCTCACTTCATCATTATGAGCAACAAATACTGAGGGAAGATTTGATGACCCAAAGTTGTGAAACTTATACAACCTTGTGGAATCATCAGCAATACCAGTAGCTAGAATCTGTTTAGGATCTCTTAGATCCTTGATTACAACATCATGAGGTGAAAATTCAACAATTTTACCTTCACCTGAATGAGTTATCTGATATACAGATAGAAGGTTGCAGGATAAGGTTGGAACACATAATACATCATTAAACTGACCATTGTCTAGATGAACAGTTCCAGTCCCTACAACATTAAGAGATCTATCATCACCAACATATATATTTTTGGTGTTACAATCATTTAAAGAAGAAAACATGGCTTGGTTTTTGGCCATGTGATAAGAGGATCCAGAATCAATGAGCCACTCATGAGAATGAGAAGAAGAAGATACATTTAATGCATAACCAGACTGAGATGATTGACAGCGACATGCAGAAAGTGCCATTCCTGAAGATGAAGTTGGAGTTGAAGTTGAAGAATCCTCCACATGGATGTTATGTTTATTCATTGCGGCTTCCAAGGCTTCCCTCTTCTTAAAGCATTTAGATTCTAAGTGGCCATCTCGATTACAAAAGTTACAATGTCTATCAGTCTTCTTCCATTTGTTTTTATTGGTCTTATCATTTTGCTGAAATGATATTTCATTTTGAGGCTGAGTTTGCTTAGGACCCTTGTTTGGTTTAGGACCATTCTTTTTAGGATATGACTTCTTAGGATTCTTTGAATTTGGTTGCTGCTGGGCGGCTAACGCTTTCTTGGAAGAGTTTCCAAGATTAAGAACACCAAGGTGTAAGAGTTTTTCTTGTTCTCTTATTAAAGAATCACAAAAAGAGTCAAAGGAAGGGGCCTTGTAGTCTTTTCCTTGACAAATGAAAGCTTCCCTTGTAGAATGGAAAGTGGAAACAAATACAGAGTAGGCTGGTCCCAACTTAGTAAGGATGGAATAAATAAGGTTACCATCTTCTTTCTTAACCTTAACACCTTCCAAGAGATATCTAAGGGTCTTGAATTTGGACAAGAAATCTTCAATGCAAGAAAAATTATTAGGATCCAAAGTAAGCAACTCATTTTCAAGTTGATGGGCTCTAATTTCATTTTTAATCCCAAAAACTTTAGCGATTTTTTCCAATGCTTCATGAGGAGTCTCAAGTTCTGCAATATGGAATATAAGATCAAGAGAAATAGACATCCCTATCAAACCACGTGCTTGATCTTGTCTATTTTCCCATTTTGCAGCCTTGTCTTCATCTTTTGGTTTCTTCTCTTGGTCTGTGGCTATTCTGTAGAGACCTTTACTTCTAAGTAAATCTTCCATGTAGGCTATCCAATTGGAAGTATTTAGTGCTGTCAAGAATGACTTGGCATGGACTTTCCATTTTTTTTTTTAAACTGAAGCTGAAGATGCTGAAAGTAAGTGTTTCAATGGATAGATCTCGAAAAATTAGGCTGTTTTAAAAAAAACAGCTCTGAAAAAGGCTTCCGGATGAAGACGTTATGGCTTTTTGAAAAAATTTGTTGAAGTTGCCGGCAAAGTGCACGAATGTGCGGGAATGAAAAAATCCGCCCCCACAAAATGGAGACTTGAACCCAAGACCTCTACTCTCTTAAAATAGCTTTGAACCAATTGATCTATACAAAAAATTTGAGAGAGAGAGAGAGAGAGAGAGAGAGAGAGAGAGAAGGGGGGCGGCCTTGGTTTGCGTGCTTGCCTTGAGAAAGCTCTTTTTCCCTACAAAACACAAAACACAAAACCCAACACGAATATGCAAAGAAAAACGAACCTTGCGGCTCGAAGTTAGCTTTAGCCAAAAAACTAGATAATTTAAAAAAAATGAACCTTGCGGCTCAAAGTTAGCTTTAGCCGAAAAACTAAATATTTTTCTCAATGTTTCTGATTTTCCGAGATCACACTAAGGTGCAGGGAAAAGAGCATACGCATGAGAAAAATCCTTCCTTTCTGTTTCTGATTTGCCCAGATCGCACAGAGTCGCAGGGCAAAGAGCATACGCAGAAATGAAAGGTATAGATCCGGTTAAAAAAAAAGGCTAAATAAACCGAAACCGAAATAAGCAGAGAGAAAATAACAGTAAACTGCAAAAACAATGTATACCCCCCGATCTGAAAAATGACGCAGCTAGGGCTACCGGAAACCTTTTCGCGTGAAACGAAAGGGGTTCCTCACTGGAACAGATGCTCCGAACGCAACAGAGCAGTCCTCTCGGCCCGAAAGAAGTCAGAAACAACAGATCTAGGAAACGACAGCCGCATGCAGTTCTACCGGCTTCAGATTTGGATCACCAACGGACGCGGCCCTCAAATAGCTCTGATACCATGTAGGAATTTACAGGGTAAGTTCCTCAGAAAGAACACCAAAAGGACACCGCTCACAACCAGATCACAGATCAATACACCAGTATTTTTGACGTGGTTAAAACCCTCAAAGAGGGAAACAGTCCACGGCCTGCGCCAACGTGGCTACTACAGGAAATTTATTAATCAAAGAATGAAAATTTACATAAGCTTCTCTCATGCACGGATTACCCGAACAATGACCCTCCATGCGCTTTAAATAGAACTCATGGACCAATCGGGTGTCAAGCCACGGATCAAGTGTCGGTAATACCGAGGAGAGAGTGAACCGTCGGATCACTACATATCGTGACCGTCGGATTGTAAGTTACAAAATATACAACGGTAAAGAAACACACTTTACCTAACTCTATACCTAACTCTATACTAGACCAAGTTGAACTTAACTATATCCTATGTGTCGGAATATCCTAACACAATTATGGAGGGCTATTCTGGCCACATTTTGAAGGCTATTAGGACTTCTGTTAGAATGCCCTAACCAGTCCAACAATGCAACAAATAGAAAAGCCCCAAAACAATGATGATGATACATTGAAGCAGCATGATGATGATATATTGTAACAACATGATGATGAACGCTGCAGCATGATGGGTGTAGTGACGAAGTGTATCATAGCATAATGAGGGGCAACACAATGGTGAGGTGCAACAGTATGATATATCAAGTTCATGATGGTGCAAGTATAGCACATTGGTACAATAGCATGCAAGGGACAAAAAACTAACATTGAGACAATTGTATGGTACTTAACAATAAGTACACCAAGCATGCAATGGTATAGCAGCATGCAAGGGACAACAAACTAACATTGGGACAATTGTATGGTACTTAGCAGTAAGTACACCAAGCATGCAATGATACATCAACATGTAAGGGACATCAAACTAACATTGGGACAGTTGTATGGTAGTTAGCAACAAGTACACCAAGCATGAAAGGGACAACAAGCAAGCAATGGGACAATAGACATGGACAACATGGTTCAACCATGACACATGGGACAACAATCCAACATTAAGTGCAACAGTCATGAGGTCCAACATTCTGATAATGGGTGCAGCATGGTGCAGCACGGTGAGGTGCAACATGATGACAAGATGCAACACGATGATAGGTGAAGGAGTCACATTGGAGAATCAGTTGAAGCAGCATGTCTGCAACTGATCTCATGCATCATCTTCTTAGAGATGATCTATGCTCTCATTTAGATAAGTGAAAGTGTTGACTTCAGTTGTACATGTACTACCTCTCTGTCTCTCTCTCTTTGCTGAACTATTGAAGAACATATAAGAAGAATTGATCAAGGGTTTCCCCACATTGGGGTTTGTCCCTGGCTAGCACCACATATTGTGTCATCTTGTCTTAGCTTGTCTTCTGCGATTTATATTTATGTTCTATCTGTAGTTTACTTTAATGCTGATGTGATTGCTAATCTGGAAAAAATATTGAGCTAACTGTGAAGATTGAATTAAATTGCTCTAGAATAGAACTTACCCAAAACTTAACATGGTATCAGATCTTAGGTGAATAAAAAGCCCAAGAAAGAGTGAAAAAGCAATCACCGAAGATAGTTGGGAAATGACAAAATGATCAATGGATTCCTCATCCCTCTTCTAATTCACCAAGGGTGAAGTCGAGGCAAATAATTTTATCAGAATGGTGCAGCGGAAGTTTATGATGGCCTACCTGAATATCACTTCAATGGGAAGTCTAAATCTAAGGGTGGAATGGAAGGTATATGCCTTGGTTGAAATAAGTTCAGCCATTATGCAAAGGAGTGTTCGACTGGCAGGGACACATCGCTTGATGATGATAACAATCATTCCAGCGACATCTTCAATGATCAGAGGAATGACATGACACAACTGACTCTTCAGAGAAACCAATGAACCCCAGGTATGAAGAATCAAATGTTGTTTATGATAAGATAAAGAAGTCTTATCTTGTATTGGCCGTCTCCTTCAGATTCTTTGGGAATCTGTCTTATTGATTGTAGTGCTTCAAGGCACTCCATTGGATAGAAGGGTGTTCTCTCTCTAATTTGGAGAGATGGAAACATTCATGGGATTATACTTGGATTTGATGCCACTTATCCCAGAAAGGGTGTTACCCCTTAATTGAATGAGGGCCTCAATTGAATGAGGGTAACTCGATTCATTTACATAATTTCTTTTATGTAGCTGATCGCAAGAAGAACCTGGTGTCCATTTCCGAAATGGAAGTCAAAGGTTTCAAGGTGGCATTCATCGATGGAAAGTTATGAGTTTGAAAACAAAATTTTCAAGGATGCTTTTACTCGTGGGTTCAGGGTTGGAAATTTGTATCAAATTGTAGAAAATCCATTGGGGACCATGTCAGTTGACACATAACACTATAGGTCTATGAGTTAGATGTTGATAAGGATACCTAAACTCAAAAGGAGCATGAAGGTACATGTCTGAGATGTACCAAAGGAAAATCTCACAAGGGGACCATTCCCCTCATATAGCAGGTCCACAGGTTTGGAAAAACCCGAGGAGGTTTGAGATTCATCACTAGGAATCTCATGTGTGGAGGTGGAAGAAATCCCTTTGTGGCTTGAAACAAATCAACCCAGGTTTGATATGAGAGTGTTAGAGTCTAGATTTACCTCAGGATGAAAAGGTAGCATCCAGGGCCAACATCAAACCACGCTCAGCCTGGTAGCTAGCCCTACCAAGTCAGGAGAGGGCTCTCTCCGGGTCAATCTTAGCAAATGATGATCGATGAGGGCTTGAGATGACTAAATATCTTCTGATCTTAGGCTAGGTATATGTGCAAGAGAGTTTGTTTTGATAAAATGATGATTTTTTGGCTTAGATGGAAATATGGCTTTTGGGTGCGGGGATTGAGGCTCAGTCCTGCAGAGATCTCAATGGGGCAAGGTAGGCAATAGTTTTGGCACTTAAAATTGAATGAGGTGGAAGGGATAGATAGGTGAGGTGTTGAAGAGGGGAATAACAATCATGGATCCTCCCCAAATAGCTGAAAACATCAAATAACTAAAACAAACTTCAAGTAGAGCACTACAATTTCAATGGATTCTACTTACACTCTTGTTTGTTTAGTTCAGAAGAAATAAGATAGATAATGACATACAATCACATAAAAAAACTCATAATTACAAATAGAAACACTGTACCAAGACAAATTTCCACATGAATCCCAAAGAGTGCTACAAATCCTGGTATCAATTCCTTAGCCAAAATGAAAATATGAGTGTATAATGAAGTTCCTTTATTTCTCAAGATTCCAACCATGCTAATGATTGAAAAACAACATAATATAGACAAAAATAGCTCATCCTTGCCTCTAGGGGTTGAGCTCACATGTTTAGGAGCTGATCTGGAACTAATTCTAAACTGAGAACTAGAAACTAGGCAACATAACAACATGCCTTTAGAAACAAGGGCACTGATTCATTCAGTTTCAGACAACCTTTAAACTGATGAATATACCTCTACAAGTGAAAGTATAACATATTTACATCATGATACATCAAGATAAATCAAATTACATAAAAAAATTTCCATTACGAAAGTAAAAGAGTCAAACTAGGAAAAACTAGGCGAAAAACAGAGCAAAACTTGGTCAAACTGGAAATTTTTCCTCTATGTGCCGCGCCTGATTCGCTATGCATCGTGCCTGTTTGGACCCATTGTTGGAGACTTCTTGATTTCCAAATGACCTCCAGGTGTGCTTTTTGGAAAGGTCTGCCTGTCGGCTTTCCAACCCAAGTGGAATTTTTTAATTTAGCCTCCATTTTCCCCTTCAAAAGTCCATTCTCCCAACACTGCTTCCTGTGTGTCAAAATAGGGCAGGGAGGTCATTTTTTTGAGTGTTTTTGACCTTTTTGAGGGCTCAAAACCTGTCCAAATTTATTTTCCATTGGTCGGAAAGCATATCTTTCCATTCCAAATCCAAAAATGCTAAGTTTTTGTCTTTTTGAGGCTCCTAGCAGAAAACCCCATGTTAAAAATTTCTATGCATAGCGCCTTTTTGCAGACCAGTTTTGAGGGCCTTCCTAGTGTCCAAATTCTGTGTAAAATAGCTATTTGAAAAACACGTTGAGTCTAATTTCAAAACCAACTTGAATTTTTCAATTTGGAGCTCATTTAACCTGTCAAAAGTCAAATCTCCCAAGACTGGTCAAAATGTGAAAAATGAGGTTGCCTCAAGGCAGGGTGCTGTTGCAGTAAACTTTTGAAAGTCTTCCTCAACTCCAAATTGAGCTAATGATAGCTCATTGGAAATCTATTTGTGTCTAGTTAGCCTTTGACTCATCAAGAAAGTCATTTGGCTAACCAAGCTAGGAGACATCTTGATTTTTCCAAGGTCACTTCAGAGGTGCATCAATTCTCCTGAGGCAACTGTATTTTTAACACTTCTCTAAAACCATGACACCTATGTAAAAGGTGAAGGATTTTTTTCTTCCTTAGCCTATTTTGGAAAAAAAAACTCTCTCATTTTTTCCAAGTTCATCTTTTCTTGCTCAAAAATATCATTGAAGTAAAACCTATCCCGATGTGTGGAACAGGGGATTTGTCGAAATGAAGCAAATTGAAGGGGATAAGGGGCTTCTAAATTCTTGAGAAAATTTTGGGAAGTAGCGAGGGATGTTAGGAAGCATGGGAAAGTTTAATTTCAAATATTGAGTGAGGGGAAGGGGTCCAAAACCACAAAACACAGGTCTAGCCTAGAAAATTGCCAAGTTGTAGCAAGAAACTAGGGTTTGTGCGAAAATGAGGAATTTGAGGGATATCAATGATGGGAAGTGTTTAATAAGGTACATTAAGGATAGGGGAAGGTTTATGAACATCAGGATACAAGTTTTGTTGATGATTTAACCATCCAAGAGAAATTACCCTCAAAACCCTAGGAGAGGGAAATGAACCTAACCTAGGTGTAACTGAAGCATGAACAAGGTGTAAAATGACCCACTGGAACCTGACATGATGATAAAAACCCTCTAAATGATGGTACACGCAGGTGAATGGTGATATGAAGCTCTTAGGACAATAATTAGGGTTTGGGGATTTATAATTAGGATCTAGGAAAAATGGGAATTGGGGATAGGGATGACTAAATATGGAAGTTGGGGAGTGGGGGAATATGGTGAGAAAATGAGTGAAGGAGTGAAAAGGTGAGGGAATGGGAGAATGGACTTGGCAGCCAAAATAACCAATGCAAGCCCTAGGCAACAGTTCTTGAGAAATAGAAAGAATGTAGGGTTTGATTTTTCTTTTACATAACCACCATAAATTTTATGAAAAACTCCTTCACTAGCAAGGAAGAGGCTTAACTTACTTGCAAAATAGAAGACTTGAGTGATTTTGGCAATTTGAGGGAAATTTTAAGCAAATAAAGCTTGGCAGCTCTATGCACCATGCCTCAAACCCAACGAGCCACGCCTCCTTTGTGCGCCACGCTAGTGCAAATTAACAATGAGGAGAGCAGCTCTATGCGTCATGTCACTTGTATGCACCGCGCTTCCAAAACTAGAACTCTTTGCTGCGATTTTGCTTCCTTTCTCCAACATGACCTTCACTTGGCTCAATGTTTCTTCTTTGAGTGCGAATGAGCTTTTATATTGTAAAGATGATTTATATACAAGAGTTTTTTATTTTTCCTTCATAACAGACTTTTATAATGTTTGCAATGTGACTTTACTTGTCAACTCTGTTTTTTGAGCTTTTCACTTTTTTGAGCCTTTTGATGAACTGAATGACTTGATTTTTATGTTTTCCTTACAGGTGATGGAGATGCTAAAGCTTGGCAAGGTGAACAAGGTTGCCACTGAAGTTGTTTACATATGAAAGAACTAAAATTACATCAAATTTATACATAAAAACATAAAATACTCTCGTTTTCCTCAAAACAAGGTTTTTTACGAAAAATACATTTCTGAGCAATCGATTATGAAATTTATTGATACTGGAACCTCCTCATGTGCCTGCTGACTGTTATTAGACATTTTGAAAACCTATTTGATGAAACCCTAATGAAACCATTGACCTAATGACAATGAAACCCTAGAAAATACCCTTGCAAACTTTAAAGACAAAAAGGTGACTGTATATGATTTTGATGAATAAACATGGGCCAGCAGGTAAAGGACATGAGGGAAAATGTAGGAGAATCCACTACCTTCAGATGATCCATGCTCCTAATGGAATGCAGCTAATTGGGCGAGACACTTAATATGCAATGCAACAAGAGGATTTGAACTTTGACTAAGGGATGAAGATACTGACACTAACAGAGAGGATTGATAGCTGTCAAATGAAGCTGAGATTCACTAGGAGTGAAGGTGATCGAAACCATTGTTTGAAGGTTGTGGATGATAGACCTCTCATACCAACGCCTTATGAGAACAACCTATTTCTGATAGATGCAGACCCTCTCACTTGCAGAAGTAAGAGGGAGTTGGATTCTGGATATGGAATGGTAAATTGCAAGCCTGTGACTACCTTAAGGATCTTAACTTTTAGAAGTTATATGGTGGTGATGCCGGACTAGATTTTGGAAATGTCTCTGAGTTTAATAAACTCATTTGCATTGATGTTCTTGGTGAACTTCTGCTTGGATATATGTTTTGTAGTTAGCATGGTGAGCTCATATTTGGTTGAGCCTCACTGGATTGGTGCTAAGAACCTTCTGAGATATCTTTGGGGCACAATACTCATGGATTGAGATACACTGTCAGAAATATGAAGCTGCATGATTATTCGAATGCTAACTGGGAACCCAGTGTGGAGGATTGCTAGAGCACTTCTCAATGCTAGTTCTTTCTAGGTTCTGCTTCGATATCATGGATGAGCAAGAAACAAAATTCAGTTGTTATAAGCACATCCAAGACCGAATACATAGCCACGAATTGCATTTAGAAGTACCTTAAGATGAGTGATGTCTATTTCATACTATTATATGTATGACATCATGAATTATTGCTTTTATTTCACAACACTAATAAAATAATTGCTAATTTGGTTTTTCATTACTAAAAATAAAATATTTCTATTTTATTTATTTTTGGTGAGATATTGTGTTGATAACAGTTATTGATTTGAATGGTCATTTAATGTTTTCATTTCAAAATTCCCCATGCTATAGAAATTTTTACAATGAATTACATTATATGTAAAAATTAATAGATAAATAGTCTATTTGTTTGAATTAGATCATTACAATTATTTTTTCAATCATGGTTTACGTTATCATTATACCTCTTAGAAATTAGTAATGTCAAATATGACCCATTGCATTCTTATAACCTTTTTTATTCCATATAATTTGAAAAACTATATTAGGCTTTACATAGAACCAACAATAAACATACAATTTGTACTAAAAGAAGCACCAAAAGCAACTAAGGTAGAGACTCTAGAAATTACCATATAATTAATTAGGTTTGAAATTTAAAAATTGTATTATATTGTATGTGGAAGTTGATATATAATTAGTTTGTTTACTTGCACTAGACCATTGTAATTATATTTTTCAATTGCAATTAAATAAATCATAATAAGTATTAAAATCAATGATTTTAATGGTGGGTCAACTCTTTCTTCGAAGAATTGTATTCCATACAAATTAAATAAAGGTACTAGGTTGTATATATAAATTAAACATATCATTAGTTTGTTCATTTTAATGGGGCCATTGTATTTGTATTTTTGATTACTATTAACTTATAAAATTCCCTTTGCATATAAATGGAAACAATTCATAATAAATACTAACATCATTTTTAATTTGGTAGGTGTTTATGTCCTTAAGCAATGAAGTGTAGGTATTTTAATATCATACATGTGGTTGCAGTGCAGATGCAGATGACCATTACTAGAAGTCAAAAGATGTTGATATTTGAAATGGAAGGAGTATTCCTCAAATCATACGCCAAGGATGAACACAATTTTCATTTTCAAAGAGAACTAGATTGATAGTTTGGTGGTAGGTCTTATTTTTTAATGCTATTTTAGTTAGAAGTATTAAAATGTTGCTTAAAAAATTATGATGTCACAATTTGGACATTAATGTCACTGACAAGTACATCCGAAAAGTACTTGAAAAGTCAATGATTGATATAGAGGACTTAAAATTTGCATGGGACAAGTCTCATTGTTATTTTCAAACAAAATTGGAAGCAGGGAGAACAAGACAATTTTATGAGGAAAAGTTGATTGATGTGTGGTCCCAATATGGAGATAATTATAAAGAATCAAATTTACTGCTAATAGATACAACAAAGCATACTTTTCAATTCATTGGATATCGATCAAAACACATCTTGATAAAAGCCTATATAAGAAAAGAGGAAGATACTTGACTTATGCAAGTTTTATTCCCCTTTCTTAAGACACTTCATTGTATCAAAGAAAAATATCAGTACATTCGAATGTTCAATAGAACATGTACTTCATTTTAGTGGATGGAGATAATTTCCTTTATAAATTTGTTGAAAAGTACATTCCAAATTTTCAATACATTTTGGACATAGTTTTTGTTGTATCAATTTGTATGAGTTTATATTTTTTGAAATATATGCGAATTGCCAATTATATTAATATGTATATTTTGTATTATTTATAATTTCTTTTGCAGTGACTTTGTTGCTTGTCTTTTAAATTATTTTACATGAACCATCGATACATGTTATTTTTAATGATTTATGTTTACTTATATGCATCAATAATCATATAAATGTGAAATATAAGTTTTGAAATAGAACTCCTTGCAAGAAAATGTGTAATTCTTACTTAAGAAATTATAATAATTTACTTGATAAATGCTATGTGCACTATTAACTATTCACAATGCATTATTCACTATTAAGGCTAATGGGAAATGTGTCATAGATGAATGATTTGAACCTTTTGAAGCATAAGATATGTGATTTCTCAATTCATAATTTTCCTAAATTTATATGCTTAAATCAATTAATGGTTGTAGTTGCAATCATATAACAATGAAAATCAACAAGGCACAAAGTTAGTTATTTATTGTTTACATATAAAATGCACTAATATGAGTGCATAAATATGATTTGTAATTTTTGAGATAAAAATCTATTGTAAATAGTTTTGCATTTCTTAAAAAAACATATAATTAATGATAATGTTTGCTTAGTGGACTATCAAGGTTTGATTAGACACTATCATGGATGAATTTTATCTTTGAACTTAAGGCATTTAATTTCATTACTTAAAGTTAATTTTTTGTAAATTTGTATTTTATATAAATTGAAATTCTTAATCCATAATCCTATCACTTAATTTATTAAGGGTATTAATTTCATATTGTATTGTTTTGAAACAAAACACTATGTAAAACAAAATTATCTTCTTAATAAAACATGGAATAATTAATTAACAATGTGTTAAGTGGACCATCTAGACTCATTAAAGAGATGGGTAAAAAATGGTTGTATCTAAACTTTTTGCACCACAAGACATTGATTTTCCCATCCATATTAACATTTTGTCATTTTCAATTCTTAAATACTTTATTTGTGGTTTAAGTAATTTCATAGAATCCTCTAGGTCTTTAAGAAATCTATTTGTTTATATGCATTGATAGAAGTTTGTAAATGTGATGTATTTTTGAAATGTAGCTCTTCCTATATATATATATATATATATATATATATATATATATATATATATATATATATATATATATATATATATATATATATATATAGATATATAAGTAATTGATAATGAATTCTAAGTGATCTATACAAAACAATTTATCGACTTTTATTTTTCTATCATGTGGTTTAATATAAATGTATAAATGTGACATTTTTTTTGAAATTAAACTCCATGTAAAATTAAATGTTTTTCCTAACAACACATAGAATAATTAATTGGTGATGAATGTTAAGTAGATCGTTCAAGTTCATTCAAGATACATGCCATAAATAAATATAATTAAACTCTCTGCAGCATAGGACATTTGATTTTCCCACCCCTAACATTTGGTAAATTTCAATTCTTAAATAAATTATTTGTAATTGAATAATTTGATAGAAGACAATAAGACAAGTATGTATTAAATTCTATTTAGTATATATGTATGTATACATGCAATTTGTTTTTGAAATAAATTTCTTAATGTAAGTAAAAATATATTGTTTAGAAAATTTATAATTTAAAATCAATCCTTGATGAGTTCTAACTAATTTATTTTATTTTTAATTGACAACTTTTTCTAACCACACATTTGTAAATCAATTATCTCTATATGTAATCATGTCATATAAGTCAATAAGTCAAGAAACCATTAATTGATTTTTATTTATAATGTGGTTTAATATGAATGTATAAATGTGACATTGTTATTTCTAGAATATCCATTTAAAAAATGCATTTTCTAATAAAACATGGATTAATGAATTCACAATGAGCATTAAGTAGGCTATTTAAGCTCATTCAACAGATGAGACATAAATGAATGTCTTTAAACCTTTTGCACCATATGACATGATTTTACCATCGAGATAAACATTTTGTAAATTTCAATTCTTAAAGAAACTATTTGTGCTTAAAATAATCTCATAGAATCCAACAAGACTTACAAGCCATTTATTCAATTCCATTTACTTATATGTATCGATATAAGTTTATAAATGTAATTTATTTTTGAAATAAAGCTCTTAACGTAAGTAAAGATATATCTTTTACAATACTAATTAGGATTAATTGATAATTAATTTTAAGTGGTTTATTCAGACTATATCAAAAAACAAGTGTCATAGATGAATGCCTTTTAATACATATTTAATCTTCAAAATCAATATCTTAACGATAAATTATTTGTATTTACATTAAGTATTTAATAATTAAGGAACATGAGGACTTGTAAAAATTTCAACTAATATTCATGAGTTATGTTTCACAATTATTTCTTCCCCATTAAAAATTCTTATCATTTTCTCCTCTTAGTGAAAGTAATCGTCAATCATGGTTTTCCATAGAATTGAGACTATTATTTACATACACTGAGACTATTATTGGTTTTGACAATGTTTACAAGGAGATAACAATATCCACACTACCATCAACTTTAATAATCTTTGAAAACCCTTGCCTCCACTACTTACAAGAAGACCACTAATTCTTGTTTACTTCAATTTATTACATTGTCCATAATAATGGAATGAATTGAATACCCATTTAAGAATTCTCATTTGATGTACTTGAATTTTTAGTGGAGATAGATCAAAGGTGCCTAACCTTCTTAAAATACCTAAGTCAACAATGCCTAACTTTTATAATGGATGCCTAGATGCTATGAAGATGAATGATCACCCCCTCATTAGTGCTTCATAAAGACATGAAGGGACCATAGGAAATCGAGCACAAAAACATTTTACTAATTTTTTTGTAGAATAGTTTCAATGCAACGCAAGGGACACACATCCTTTCCATTTGCACTAAGATCCTCACATCACCATCATTCAATCAATAAATCCCTGGTAGGTTATGGGAAAGGGGATTAGAGTCATCGGACACAAAATTCAAACATCAAGGAATCTAGTATGTTATCCATAACTATAATATCTTTATTGAATATTAGACATACTAATATGATTTAGCTTAAATCAATTGCTTCTAATAGTTTGATTCCACACCCCTATTTTGTATTGATACTATTGTAAATAAAAACTCTGTGTTTGACCTATTCATGATCTCTACCTCGTTTGAAATTACTAAAATTATTTTTATATTGAATTAAGTTAATATGGAGATTTACAAAAGAATGAATGTTGTTGAAGGCCTTGTAATAGAATACTTCCAAATTTACTGAAATATGTGTTATAATGTTTATGTACACGGAGCCTTTAGCCCATCATGGATAGAGAGAAACATGGAATACATAGAGTTTGAGGACTTCAAAGATATGTTTTAGTAGTTTTAAAGGTTGATTCATGTGCAAGATGGTGACAAAACAATTTACTGTCATCTCCAAAATGGGTTACTCTATAGATAGATAAATTATGTTATCCAATGGTGAGTGGATTTTTTTGATGAGAGAGGCTCAGAATTCCAAGGTTACAGGGCATTTCGGTGTAGGGGAGATAGTGGTTATTAAAAATTAATTAGAAGATAAATGAAATACACAAAATATTGTAGAAACACGATTACAAAAATGCATAAAACAAGAGATACATAGATATACATGGTTCATCCAATTTAGGCTACGTCCATGGAAAAACATCCAGTCCTTCCTTTTATATTATCCATCAAAATGAAGAGATACAACCTACAAAATATCCAATATAATTTCCTCTTCGCTCTCACATGATCTCCTCCCTTTCTCTTGCTCGTAATAATAATCCATAGTCATAATAAAATTCCCTCATATGAACCAAGGGGGTGCATGCTAGGGAAAAAAAACCCTAAGTTAACATAACTTCTACTCCTAGATCATTTGTCTAATGAATGACCCATATTGGCGACGAAATTAAAATATTTTACAAGGCATTTTTCATTTATTTTTAGCTTCTAAGGCGCTGCCGATGAACCCCTGTGATGATGATAAAATCGCCGACATTGCTTCCCCGAAATGAACATGGATCCAACATGACTGAAACAAAAACCTTTGAACAATCAGGCATATAATTAAGCTCCTCGCCTAACGGTGGCCAACGTGCAAATGTACGTTTACTGTCCTGGGATTCTAGAAAAAACTACTTGGTTCATAAGAGGATGAATTCCTTATTGTACATAAAAGCACCCTAATAGGAAATAAGGTCTATATCGTCCCTTCCCTATATCCACTCGTCCTTGGGAAATCATTTCCATGGACTTTATGAGAGGTATACTAACAAGCAAGAAGGCATGTGACTACATGTTGGCGGTAGTTGATAGGTTCAACATGATGTTTTCTCTAATTCCATCTAGAAATACCATTAACAAGCAAGAATAAGAAAATTTATTATTTTGGTAAGTTTGGGTGCACTTTAGTATACTAAGGAGTATCATTCCAGATAGAGACATGACATTTATCGCTACATTTTTGAATACATTGTGGGGGAATATGAACACAAAATTGAAGAGGTATACAACATTCCATGCATATACAAATGGGAAATATAAGTTTCGAACATGACTTTGGTGCAACTTTTGACGTGTTGTAATCAAAAGCATATGAGGACACGTGATTAAAATTCAACACTCTTATAATAAAATGGTCCACAAGGTAATCCACACTTCTACTAGTAAGTCCCCATTTGATACTTGTTTTGGATATTTTACACCTTCAATCTTCGATATTGCATATGGAAAATAAGGAGTGAGGGAGGATCTTACAGGGGATACCTTAAGGGAAGAAGAAATTGTTGAAAGGATCAACAATATTCATCTACATGTATAAGATAAATGATGTAAGTCACAATAAAATTACAACGTGAGGCATGAACAACATAAAATAGAAAACTTATTCAAGGTGGGAGGCAAAGTATGGCTTCAACTATACAAGTAAAGGCTATAAGTTCCTAGTAAGAAAATAAAGGCTCTATGATATGGGATTTTTGAGATACTATAGAAGGTGCAAGATGATTCTTATAGACTCAATCCACCCCCATGCATGAAAATTAACTCAGTGGTAAATGCATAAATTTGAAACTTTATTCAGATCCTTCCATGCCTAAAGAGGAACAGGAATAAGTCCTACCTTCTTGAGAGGATTTGGCACCAAATGGTCAAGAAAATTTGACAGAGGATATATTTATACATAATAGGTCTATAATTAAAAGATTGGGGAAGCATTCCATTTGACATATTGAATTGAAAGGATGAATTCTAAGCAATGGTAACAAGTACACACAAGAGAAACTGTAGGAAAAATTTACTCATCACATTCAGTAGAGGATTTTAGGCATAAAAAGGCTCCAAAAATGCAGAAGTATGATTGAGATTAGATCAGTATATATTTTTTTATTCATATTTATTGTTTTAGAGCGGAAAAATTGGAGGAATCATCGCATAGGACCTTTTTGTACTTGTGGATCCAAACTTGGCGAGTCTAAGTCTAAAACCTTTAAAAAATAGTTTCATGCATCAAAAAATGTTTAGTAGGAGTAAATATTTGTTGATTAATAACCACATCCATTAGCACTATTCTACACAAAAAAATTATTTCTCAAAACATAAGAATATATTTAATCAATGTCTACATGTAAAATTTATGCCACCTCGAAATTGACCCTTCTTCTTTTGACCACCATGATTCGAGAGGATGCCTCATCATTCACCATTATTCATGGAAGAATTGGCTAGCCACATGATAATGATGAATAATATTACAAAATTATATGTTGTAACTCGAGTTAAGCATTGAATGGGTCAAACTTGACCTTTAATATGATATAAATTTGTGTTATAAGTAGGCGTCTAGGAGGAAAAAATGTCCCATTCATTCAAGAGAATTTTTTTCCATAGATGAATAGAATAGTTGAGAGAGGATAGAGAGAGAAAAGTAGATATGGTTTATGGTGGAAGATGATGCTAGTCAGGTTGGTATTGATGTGAACAAGTCACTATGCTTGTGTATGATGACCAGATGGTTGTAGAGGATGTTATGCAGGAGCTTGTAGTGTTTCCATGATTATTTTAGAGGAGTGGTAGGAGGATGAAAAGTTGTGTGGAAATATGTAGTGTTATGATGGTTGCAGAGGAAGCTGGACAAAATCTCGAGATACTTGGTGAATTGTTGAAGCAGTTTAATAGAGTTTTTGCTAGAGAATGTTATGCAGGAGCCTGTAGTGTTTTCATGATTCTTATAGAGGAGTGGTAGGAGGATGAAAAGTTCTGTGGCAATATGGAGTGTTATGATGGTTGCAGAGGAAGCTGGACAAAATCTCGAGATACTTGGTGAATTGTTGAAGTGGTTTAATAGAGTTTTTGGCTGAGGATTTTCATAACAGGGTTGTCTAATTAAACGAAGCATATTATAACACACTCTACATCATATATAACCCACCTTATAATGAATTTTCTAAGAAAATATGGTGTAGTAGTTCTTGTAAGGGAAGAAAACAAAAACCTATGGGAAAAATCATGAAAGTTCCCAAGGAATTCCTGCACATGAGGTCCAATTGGTATAATCAAGCAAAACAATCAACAAAGGTATGGTCAATCCCTGTGGAAATTCAATGGTAGAAAAAGTATGTCTTTTCCTATTGAAATTTAATTTTAGAGAGATTATAAATTCTCAAAAGAAATAAGTTAGTCTATGTGCACTTAAGAGTGGTTGATCTAAGCATCCGAAGACCACTTCTTTGTGAATCGATCTAGATAAGAAAGTATTTATGCAATTTATGTTTGTTTCGTTTTTTTTCTTTTGGCATGGGTTAAAGGAGTGTGACATTAGAATATTTGTTTCTTAACTATGGCATCAATGATTTTATGTGTGTGTTTTCATATTTTTTCTTACACATATTTACCTACAAATATGATGAGGTGACCCATGTAGATTTGAAAGAGATGTATTATGTATAGGTGCCAAAATGTGAAAAAGTACCCATCATTTCTAATTTCACAATATGGGTTGAGTATAAATGAACAATAGGGGTTGAGTATAAATTAAGTTCGAGTGGCATACCTCATAGAAAGTGTGTGCTATATAATTTTTCATATAGTGCATATGAGTTGTCTTTGATCATCCCCATATGTTTTATTTAGCATGAGTAGTATTCTAGTGTGGTTCTACTTCATATTTTGTGATGGGATATTTTTTAGAGTTTATGTAAAGATCTAGATATCAGTGTGATTTTGTTAGGGCTAAAAGTGTTAGATATCAATTTAAATGTGCACATAAACTCCTATTTTGATTCACAAAGAAAATTTATTTTTATCACAACAATTTAAGTCATTTGTGTGCTAAACCTTATGATAGATCTTTCAATTTTGAATTGGTTGTTGTTATTTCATAGAGTGGTTGATTTGTAGTTGTTATGTTTAGCTAACATTAAATATTTCATGAAAAATAATGTATGGAAGACTCTATATGTTAACGTATTTGTAGAAGGGTTTGAAATCTATCAATACACAAATGAACAAGGCTATAGGTTTGTGTAATTGTGCATTCAAAGATTGTTAATGTGCATATAAACAAGAGTAGAGACTTATGTATGACATACTTTTTTCTTCAAAACATTTTGTGGCCAGAGATCGACATATTGTACATCATGATATCGACATTTTTTTTTTGCCAAAAATAGTTCAAAAAGGAGTTGAAATGGTGATCGAAAAGAGGATGACTAAAAAGAGTATAGGAAAGTAATATTTTCAATACTTGGTGTAAGTGGACAAATCGACCACTAGAATATTCCAGTTTAATGGCAACCGTAGAAATTTTCAAGTTTATTATGGATGCTAAAAAATATGATAAAGAAATCCTTTCTTCCCTAAAAATCTAATGCAAGAACATCGTAGAAAAAGAAAATTTAAAAATTATTAATACTACCAGTAAAAATTAGATAACATATATTCAATGTCACTTTAACATTAAATTAAGACATTAATAAAAACATTATGCCAGATCATATGACAAATCCGAATAAATTGATGTAGCTAATGTGATATCTATTTTTATCATTTTGATAATGTGACCTAAAGCTACAAATACTCTATTTATATATTTAATGGTCCTTGTGAGAGGATAATTCTATTACATAATAATTTAAATATTGAAATATGAAATTTATTAAAATGAAAAAAATATAATATTGTTGACGTTGATATGATATGATAAGTATTGATTTTATACTTCATGTTTGGCTTTACATGTAACAAACTCAATAATTCAATTAGAATATTCATTGTTTCATTATTGATAAATTTTCCCCTATTGATAAGCTTTTCTAATTTTCTTTAATACATTTATTTTTCTCAATATTTATTAAAATTTTGAATAGAATCTCTATAGTGAATGTTTTTTTGCTAGTTTACTATAACTTTTCAATTTATCCTTTGAAATTGATTTTGATAACCTTCAATAATAGCATATAACGTATCTTTCAATTCTTCCTTGAACGTGTTTCTAAGAACCTTTTAATTATAAGGTTTTGTAGTGTTATTTTCATGTTTATTTATTTGTTTATTTGAAAAGAAACATTTGCATTCACATTCATCATATACTGAAAAATGTAATTTTCCAGGTTCATATTTCACTTACATATATTCTTTGGACAACACATTATGCTAGTGAATCATCTTCATTAAAACAACATTTCACATTCTTCTTAAAAGTTAAAAATGATAAGCCTAAAGGTTAGAAATCCATGTCAGTTAATGAAGCTAGATTTTTCCCTAATTGAGTTTCATCTTAAGTGCGTCAAAATGAAATTAAGTATCATAAGAGTGATAGGAGATGACATGTAATAATAAGTGATCGTTATCATAGATCCAAATGAATTTCCGTGAGAAACTATATATACACATTAGTATCAATATATTGCATGTGCTGGGAATGTATTTTAACAACTATGGGTTATCGAGTGATTCATTTTAGATATAGTTATAGCGTTACTCTACCTTAAGGATTTATTTATATCATAGTGTGCATCTGTTTTATTATTATCAAGTGGATCATTTTATATTTTATCTATTTAGGTTTACTATAACTTTCTCTTTATAGTTATTGTGAAATGAAATGGGTGTAAAGAATATATATGGATATATGGCTTAATAGGATAATTGTTGGTAACATGGTGTTGGAATTGATGTTTATAATTGGTTTAGTTATCTTTTTGGATTGATGTTAACATCTATATGAGTTTTTGTTCATGATATAGATGAATGGTTTAAGGTGATGATGTTGTTTATGGTGATTAGTATGGCTTTGGAAGAAGGATGGAACTAGGTGTTGCAAATATCAATAAAGAAATTTTATTTTCCCCCAAATTAGGTGACAAACTCAGATTATACATTGAAAAATTGCATCCATAGGGGATATTATTAGACTAGCCATTGACAATCCATGTATATAACCCATATTGCTTGTGTACAACTTCCGTTTGCAGTCTTGTAGGTGAAAATCTAATGTTTGTGAGTTGAGTGATGAAAAGAAAAATCACCACAAGTCTTTACCATCAATTTTTCTCATGGTTTTGGACTATAGTCAAAGTGGTTGATTTGGTCAAAATCGTTGAAAACTGTAGCAAGAAATTCTCAATTTGATTTTTCCTTGATTAAATTGAGAAAAATCGAATTTCCACATTACTAAACAATTGGGATGTAGTTAACTTGTGTGACATGACTTGTGTCCTCCACTTTACTTAGAAAATTTGAGTTGGAGGAGTTAGAGTTTAGTTAAACATGTATGGTTGCTAATTTATAGCAATCAAGGTGATTTATTTCATGTTGTTTTCAATTAAATTACTTCCAATTATTGGAGGAACTAGTGGAAGGTCAATTGTATAGTGGGACTTTAGTCTAACTCAAAGATCATCCATTTAAATGATCAATCAACCCAAAATAGCTAGTGCATGTAGAATATTCGAGTTTCCCAGCATTGGTTGATATTCTAGTGTAATGTAACATAAGTTGTAGACTAGTATTAACTATATAGGTGTTGCATTTAGTCAAATGATCAACCTTGGGAATTGCACAATCATTTTTAGAGAAATTCCAAATAATAGGGGCTCAAGCAGAGGCAGAAATTGACTAAGTCCGGGTTAGAGCTTCTCCGTGAGCAAAGAGATAGGTTATTCGCTTGCAGGTTGTGGTTAGTTGAGCAAAGAAATTGTAATACATATATATTAATCATATTAAGGAAAGAAGGTAAGCGGTTTTAGCATATTTCTTTCCCATGGAAAAAATATTATGAACGTGTGTGTTATTTCTCATTGCATGTTTTTGTTTGATGTTCTAAATTTTGAATTGAATTTTGTAGAGAAGTAGAGTAGGTTCACGTCTTGTGATTTTGATTAAAACTTCATGATAAGTTTTAAATATACACCATGATTTCTACATGGTATTAGAGGAGGATTCATATTAGAGCAGGAAGTTCGAAGTTGTTTCGCAGGCGGCTAGAATTTTCAGTTTGGTGTAGTAGGATCTCTAAAGAGTTGGGAATATGACCTTCAATGGGTGAAGACAAGAGTATGCCTTGGAAGGAATCTATAATTTCATTGCATGGAAGCATTACATGGAGGAAGTATTTGGTGAAAATGGATTCATAGAATATATCAAGATTGATGGTGCAAAACCATAAGCATCTGACACCCAAAAACATTCTAAATGGAAGAAATATGTATCCAAGGCGAGGAGAATAATCTTGGAGGGAGTTTGAGACCACATAGTGTTGTGGGGAAAAATGCCTATGCAGGACGATCCTATCCACCTAAGGTGTGACAGTGCCTTAGCAACAAACAGAGACAGCTATTCTAGTATTCTTCCTTTATGAATTAAGAATGAAGAGAGATGGATGGACTAACCGGTGTCTTCCGTTTGTCCCTCGATCCGGTTTCTCTTTCCTTGGAGAGTTCCCAGCTACTTGCCTTCTCGCTCGCCCAGCTTCAAGAGGTTTCTGCAAGATCACAAGAAGAGAACACTACACAAGACATAGATTCATATTCATAACTAGTTCAGGATTAGAAATAAACTAAACATACTAATGCAATCATACATCAAAAATACATCAGTATATAGGAGAAACCAAGATAGCTTTATTGATGAATAACAAGGTTCAGGAAGAGATACAACCCAGAGGGCTCCAATCCAACATCTCCTTACCAGCAAATGGAATTCCTATCTTCACCCCCTTCAAAGCATTAAGCACCCAATGATTCCAATCTCAAACCAACAGCAATTCTTTGCAATAACAAAATTCCAGCCTCTAGATCTCATGGAGGAGAGATCCATATATAGATGTTTGGAGAGAGGATGAGTCAGCTTGAGATCTGACTAGTGTCCTCTCCCTCTGTCAGTTCTTGATTCCACTTGGAGATTTGGAACCTATTACTCATCACCAGTCGAATTCCCTGAGGCAAGTGTCATTGAGGAAGATTCTGGAAGCTTCCTGGGTCTTGACACCTCTTGGAATGAACCTGCCACATGTCAACTCTCGCTCAGCGCAGGTAGCCAGTGTTGGATTTGACATTCAGCGCAGGTAGCCAGTGTTGGCTTTGACATTCAGTGCAAACAGCTAGTGGAGCCACTGAATTGATCCTGAATTGACTTGTTTTTGAGCAGTTTCTGGTGGAGAACTTTTGTGAATTGCTGTGGTTTGTTAGCCTTGTTCCTCTAGGGGTAGGAACAACATGTTTAGGGACTTTGGATCCCTTAGATTATGGACATTTCATGCTCAATGCTGTAAGGCACAAAAATGTCTATAACAGTTACCCCCTAAAGTATGAGGCCGTTTATCGGGTGAAATGCTTTATCAGGGGGATCCGAAGTTCATCCAATGCTAGGAGGAGACCTGTAATAAGATACAATACAATGCATTATTTTTCATACTGCTTTCACGATCTAGCTGAGGTGAGAATTCCCATGCTCAGCTTTATAAATTCATTTTTTTGTACATAGAACAGACAATCGTCTGGTGGTAGACTGATAATTTTGATGAAATTATCATCCTTTGAGTAGGATGATTATCTGCTGCAATGATGTACCTGTCAATGTCTTTATCTTTCTTGAATATATATCGCAGCCCGGATGGATGAAACTAGATCCGGGATCTTCAAACTCGTTCGATCTTCACTCTAAGTACAAGTCGATCCATGTGAGAAATGCTCTGAAGTCGAACATGGAAAGACATCGCTTGATTACCGGTCAATGAGGTAAATCGTTAACAAGCGCGAGAGGAATCACCGATAATGATAATGACCCTCAAGACAGTACAATTCACGTGGTGTGAATAAAGGACTTGGCGTCGAACCCCACCCAAAATCTTTCGGTCAAAGGTCATTGATGTATACCTGTCGCTGGAAGTGAGAAACTTGCCATTGAGGCATGCAAGCTTCAAAGTACTGAAGGGGTTGTTCCTAGATCAACTTCTTGGATGATGAGCTGATGTCGACAAGAAGCGATCCATCAAAGGATGGCCTTAATGAATCCCACATCAGTGACATGGAACGGAGCTAATGATTTTGATGGAGGTGAAAACGATCTGTGACATATGATTCAGGGTGGCGGTCATGAAAGGATGAAGGATAATGTATGGCAGTGGATGGGACACGGTTGACTCTTCTGAACGACTTCTCTTGAACATATGGCGACACTGATGCGATGGATCGGTAGCATTACCCCAAATATGGATGGTATGGCGAGACCATGGTGATGAGACCGGTGAATGAAACAACCCAACCCGATTGTGGTACGGAGGAAAAGTGTCATGTTCAAGAGCGACTTGCTACCATTAAAGTTTTCTTGAGCTTCTCCCAATTTTTCCCCAGTCATTGCTGACCAGTACCTCTTTATTTTTGTCAAGCTTGAGGAGGATAACATATGCTTGTTCTATAACCTGCCCTTCGGGCAAGCCCATCGCTATGTTTTAACGAGCCTAGCGATAGTGAAACTCGTTCTCGTCTAAAGAAAAGTTTGTCGCTTTTTAATGATTTTAACGAGTCTAACGACAAGGATAACTCGGTCCTTTTCATTTTTAGAGAGTCTGAAAAGGTACATAAAGTTAACTCCAAAGGTCCTTTTTCGTCATCTAATCCCTTAAGTCCGAAAAAGTATAAAACAATACAGAAGGGATGAGTTTTTGATAGTTTTAACGAGCCGAATAAAACAAGCGCTCGATCTTTTTGTGCAATAATCCCTCAGGTCCAAAAAGATTAAAATCTAGAGGAGGGATAGCACTTCCTGTCCCTTTAACAAGCTGGAAGGCCAAGGACTCGGAAATCTTTTCATATTTTACGAGTCAGTTGAAAAGAGCTTAAAGAAGACTCGTCTTTTGAGGAACGAATGATAAACATGGTTAGCAGCTGATTCCAGGTACAGGTTGGAATTTTCCAATCACGGCAGTGTCACAAGGATGGCTAAGTGAAATCACTCTTCGCAGCTGTTCCTCAAAATGGGTAAACAATCATATGGAGGTGAACGATCGGCCAAATGAAAAGTGGAGGTGATGGTGCAAACATGACCAAGGCTTTAATGGCTGATAAGGTTACATTCACAGTGGTTATTTACCAGGTAGGTTCATTTTTTATTTTAAAATGAGCTTAAACGCTGGTGGAAACACTTGCTCATTTCTTATGTTTATTTTTTAACGAGCATGAAGTCCGCGTTAAAACTGCTCGGATCTTGCGTTTATTTTTTAACGAGCATGAACTGTGTGCTAAAACTGCTCGAAATACCAGTCATATGATAAGAGTGTCTCATTGAGATTCTATTTTTTATGGAGCTTCATCTCACGAAGCTTTGCCCCTGATCCTTTCGTTATGCAAGTTCGGAAACGACTAATCCTATGAGTTTAAAGGGTTAGACCTACAGGTTTAAAGGGAGGACCTAAAAATTTAAAAAATAAATAGTCGCCCCTTGCTTGCACTCCAAAAGGTTTGCGTGCCCCCAAGCATAAAGTACGATTTCAAGGTTACCTCTACTTCATTTCCGTCAAAACATTCGTTTCACCGAGAGAGGCCTACCTCTTTCAGGTTACCCAAAGATTGTCTCGTTAATCTTTCAAACAAAACACTTCCTCGGCAATGTCCACTGAAATAGACAAAGGTGAGCGACGTAGCCCGCCAACTCACATAACTTTGACAAAAGAATCTTATTCTAGAATAACCCCTCTTCCTAGACGGACGGGGTACAGACTAGTCATATTCTCCCGCGGAAACTTACTCTATACCCAAAGTTTCCCTGCCGAAGCAGACCAGGACGCATGCCCCCTGGGTTCCAGTCATATCCTCCCGGATTACTCGCGCTCATCAGGAGGACGGACCGTGGGTTGAGACACTTCTTGCGTGAATAGACCATTTAGGGATGGTATATGACTATTTGCGATGTGTGATCCGAGAAATCAAAGTTGGTCCATGAGCTTGACCACTCTTCCTTAATGCAGAAAACACATTACTCTAAAGAGTGAGGAGACGATGGCTCCCATGCAATATATATAGTCTCGTCCAAGGAGTAGGTTATAATCCAAGGGTCCTTGAACGACCATCACGTTCATTTGAACGGTCTTCCCTTTCAATGTTATGGGCACGTTGGGGAGGATCCCTAAAGGTCGACTGGTTCCTTTATCAAAGCCTGATATATTTCTCATTTCAGGCAAAAGCGCCGGCAAGCCAAGCGCTTTCCAAGCAATAGAGGAAAGGATACTCACAGATGCCCCCTCATCAATGATAGTGCCAACCATTACCATTATGTATATTTGAATGATAATTCTGAATGGTATGCTTGCTGGAAACCGGGGTCTGCCTAGTTGGTTCCAGTCGAACGAGACAACTAGGTTGCTTGGTGGTGGGACTGAATAGACGGCCGGATATCGCTCTGACGAACTTCCTTCCTGCGATAAAGGAATGGGTGCATTGCCCCCGTGTTCGTCGGAGTCAGTGTTGATGAAGATAATTTGGACGGTGTCGTCTTTATTCTCCTCTGTGATGGTATCATTCGAAGATAGAGTCTCTGAAGGCAAAACTGGGTCAACTGCCGCCTCAACCTTTTGACTTTCGTCAGGTATGGATTCAGACGGTTCATCTTCAATGATAGGTGCTTCAGCTGACCACCTGGGTGGGCCAGCCGAGTTTTCAACTAGTGAAGGACTTGGTAGGAGTTTTTGATATCCAGGAGGAAGTTGCGTTCGTAAAATCGGGCGATCTTCCAAAACTCTTTTAGCCTCGTCTAAGAAGGGACAATGGTGGATGGCGTGGTCGCCTTCACACAGTTTGCAGGGAAATCTAGCTTTCCCTCTCTGTCCTGGGACTTCACTTTCACTAGTCGACGGTAAGCTGTCAACATGGCTATCAGAGGTCGACGCTACCGAATTGTGCAAACGGGGAGACCAATCCCTTAGTATCCGAGGGAGGCAGGGACAATCTCTGTGGAAGTGGTCTCCCTTCCATATGACACATGGCGATTTACGCCTGGTCAGTGCTGTGTGTGGATTTTTGTCAGACAACACTTGTTTGCCCCCAGTTGCTTTTGGCTCCTTCTTCTTCTTCTCTTTCTTCTTATTTTCCTTCTTCTCCTTAGGAACTTCGTTTTTTGTTTTACTAGTTCCGTCAAGCGAAGAGGAATGAGGAGAGGAAGAATTAGATGAAGTAGAAGGCTGGTGGGCAGCTCTGGTCTGGTCTAACTGTTGACTCGACTATTCAGGAATAGTGGTGTTCTGAACGACATTGGTTGAAAAGAGCCAGACCGGCAGGCCAATTGTCAGTCCTCGAAGCGACAATGTGGCCATATGGGGCGCACCAACATCTCCCCAAGAGGAGAAGGGACTAGGATTTCCACCAAGGGGAATTCCTTGGTTGGTGTGCTCCATTTTTTCAACCTAAAGATCAACGTAGGAATAGGGGTGATTGTTCCGTTTAAAATAAATTTTTAACGACGCTTAGACACAACTTGCTTTTTCAGTTTTAAAGAGTCAAGAAAAAGCTAAAGATGACTCTAGTCTCCTTCGATGTTTTAATGAGCCCAAAGTGACAAATGCTCAGATGGAATTTTTTTGTTATAGAGTCTGAAAAAGGCCAAAAGGAACTGCTCTAGAGTTCTAGGCAGAGGGTGTGCCAAACTTTTCGCAAAACCGCAGAATACGTTTTAGGGTACGGGCGGTTGATCTTCCTGAATGTTGTGTTCAGTGCATTGCGATCAGTAGGGCGGCCGACACGGCTTCCTAAGGATAAAGGTTTTATGCCTATAGGGGTATCCCAATATATACGCGACGGTACGTGGGAGCACAATCCGTACTGGCGCTATTGTCCCTCAGGAGGAATCACCCACCATCTACGAGATCGACAGTCACCAGGCTTTACGACGTCGGAACACGTCTCTAGCCTAGACCTCTATGTTGTGCGTTATGTTGCAAAGCGTTGTTAAGTTCATTCAATTTATTTTAGGTTGATCTTTTTAGAAGTTTTCCTTTTGAGGTTCACCACGAGATGTATGATACAATTCGTAAGTGCAGTCTAAAGATGATAAGCAAGTTTTATATCTTTTCAACTTTGAAAATCCTAGCTACTAAGGGAAAAGAAAGACACCATCTTTTCTCAAAGAGAAATCAGCACACTCTAATGCACTTTTCCTAAATCAAACATGCAAACTATCAAGATGCAAATGCACAATGCAGGTGTTTGTTTTCCGCTTTCTTAGTATTGATGCCTACAAAGAAAGCTTTTTGTACAACTTTGATTTTCTTTTAAATGAAAAATACAAACAAGTTTACTTTTTCGAAATCAGAGAGGGTAGAAGAGATTACAACACTTAACAATTTTCAAAATTTATACTTGTTTCGACACTTAAAAGAGGCAAACTCAAACCAATAAGAAAAAGCAAATGTATAATCAATTGTAAACAGCCAATCAACTCTCTCCTAAGATCACAATCAACAGATTTGAATCAAGGGCTACAGGATGATTATTTCACTCATGCAAAGGAAAACTGCAAATGATGCCACAAACACATAAAAACACTCGCAGTCTTTTTGTACAAAAGGAGGCGGAATCTAAGCAGAGAAAAGGAGTTATCAGACTGGTACCTATGCTGGTTACAGGCTGCAAAAATCAGAGATCAAAACAAGGCAAAACAGAGCAGAGAACCCCAGCTGCACAAGGTAGCCTTCACGAGACCTGCGTTGAAATGCAGAATCCCTTCACAGGGTCTGCGCTGAAGGAGAAGCTCTCATTTCTCACTGGGTTCTGGGTCACAGATTGCTATTTAATCTACTGTTTCAGGTCAAATAAAAGCAACAAGCAAGGTGCAATCAAAGGGATGCTTTGAGGGAGTACTAATATCTATCACAAAGGATCATCAAATCATTTGTGAGTCCATTGTTCAGATCATAGACAAGTCCAGTGATTGGATCAAAGCAACAACTGTCTACTTTGCATCTGGGAATAGCAGATGCAGTTCGATTGTTGCTGTCGAGTCTATGAAACAAACAATGATAGAAACACAAATAAAATGACTAAACAAATCTCCCCAGTGGAGTCGCCAATTTGTTGTGGGGAAAAATGCCTATGCAAGACGATCCTATCCACCTAAGGTGTGACAGTGCCTTGGCAACAAACAGAGACAACTATTCTAGTATTCTTCCTTTATGAATTAAGAATGAAGAGAGATGGATGGACTAACCGGTGTCATCCGTTTGTCCCTCGATCCGGTTTCTCTTCTCTTGGAGAGTTCCCAGCTACTTGCCTTCTCGCTCACCCAGCTTCAAGAGGTTTCTGCAAGATCACAAGAAGAGAACACTACACAAGACATGGATTCATATTCATAACTAGTTCAGGATTAGAAATAAACTAAACATACTAATGCAATCATACATCAAAAATACATCAGTATATAGGAGAAACCAAGATAGATTTATTGATGAATAACAAGTTTCAGGATGAGATACAACCCAGAGGGCTCCAATCCAGCATCTCCTTCCCAGCAAATGGAATTCCTATCTTCACCCCCTTCAAAGCATTAAGCACCCAATGATTCCAATCTCAAACCAATAGCAATTCTTTGCAATAACAAAATTCCAGCCTCTAGATCTCATGGAGGAGAGATCCATATATAGATGTTTGGAGAGAGGATGAGTCAGCTTGATATCTAACTAGTGTCCTCTCCCTCTGTCAGTTCTTGATTCCACTTGGAGGTTCTTGCTTCCACTTGGAGATTTGGAACCTCTTACTCATCACCAGTTGAATTCCCTGAGGCAAGTGTCATTGAGGAAGATTCTGGAAGCTTCCTGGGTCTTGACACCTCTTGGAATGAACCTGCCACATGTCAACTCTCGATCAGCGCAAGTAGCCAGTGTTGGATTTGACATTCAACGCAGGTATCTAGTGTTGGCTTTGACATTCAGCGCAAACAGCTAATGGAGCCACTGAATTGATCCTGAATTGACTTGTTTTTGAGCAGTTTCTAGTGGAGAACTTTTGTGAATTGCTGTGGTTTGTTAGCCTTGTTCCTCTAGGGGTAGGAACAACATGTTTAGGGACTTTGGATCCCTTAGATTATGGACATTTCATGCTCAATGTTGTAAGGCACAAAAATTTCTATAACACATAGTCACAAATATCCATGTGAAAAAAAACTCCTTACGAAATGTGTAAGGCACTAACAGATCTCTTACAGAATAATAGAAACCATAGGAAATTGGTTCCCAAGCATAAACTTCAAAATATCAAGATCTAGATGAATGACATTGTTCAACAATATCTGAGTAGGTTCACACAAGTTTGTGATGAGCTTGCAGGAGTTGGTGTTAGTTTTTTAGATGATGACTTGGTAAGCGTAGCCCTTATAGGCCTTCCCAAGATTCTGCATATCTACCAAGTTTCAATGAACAGGGGGGAGAAACTACATAATTGGGAATGCTTATGGTATGATTCTCTCTAGGAAGAAATAAGGCCGAATGCCAAAGATGGGCCTTCATCCAAGGGTGAGGATGAAGAAAATTTGTCATTCCTTAGAAAGGGAAAGAAAGGAAAATGGAAGAAACCTCAAACCAAACCACAATCCATCCAAGGGGGAAAGAAGAAATATTTGCCCAAAATTAAATGCTTCCATTGTCATGAATTCAAGCACTATTCCATGAAGTTTCCACAAAAAAAAGAAAGCAACAAGACCTCAAGAGGAGCAACAAAATAAGTTGTGAATTCAAATTTCAAGCTTGACTTTACCGTTATCGCATGCATGACCAAAAACGTGATGGGGATTGTTTGGTACTTGGACTCATGTGCCTCTTTCCACATGACAGGGTGTAGAGACTTTTCCAGTGACCTAGAGGAGAAATATCTCCATATGCACATATATCTAGGGGACGAAGGAATGTATAACATGACCGAGGTTGGTACAGTAACCTTTCAGAGGGAGTCAGGCTCACATATCAAGCTAAATGATGTCATGTTCATTCTGATCCTAGAGAAAAATATCCTCTATTGTAGTTTTGGAAGAACATATTTATGATGTGATCTTTAGAAAAGAAAAAGAATTCTTGAGACACATCACCATGGGACAGGTGAAGCAGATTAGGGTCTGTGTGAAGAACCTGTATAAGCTAGATGTGGAATTTTATGTTTCCTTAAGAAATAAGGTGGAGAAATTGTAGGGTCGCGATGTCAATGAACTTTGGCATATAAGACTTGGCCAATTTCATCATGGAGCCTCGAAGATTATGCAACAAATAACCATTGGCCTCTTCAAATAAGAACTTGAGCAACAAGATGTATGCAAACGATGTACTTTTGGGAAGTAGAAAAATCCACATTCCATGATCAGGACATCAATGCACATGAAGTCTTGGAAAGGATCCACTATGATGTTTGTGGACCTTACTCGATAGCCTCCACTTCTAGAGACAAATAGTTTCTCAATTTTATTGACGACTTCTCATGGAGTGTTAGATCTTCTTCATGCAAAATAAATATAAAACATTCTCCATGTTCGTATTCAAGGCACCGGTTGAGAAAGAATGAGACAAGCAGGTGAAAATTCCCAGGAGTGAAGAAGGAGTTGAGTATGTTTCGAATGAATTCAAAATTTATGTGTGAAATAAGGCATTCAAAAAGGGATGAAAACACCCCACAACCCACAGTAGAATGGGGTATCTTTGTGGGAGGTGTGAGGGTTGTGTTGCATGATCAATTCCTACCTATACATTTGTGGGTTGAAGCATGCAACACATCAGTATCTTTGTAGAACTAGAGTCCTCATTAGATTCTTGCTATGATTTCACTAGAGGAGGCTTTCACGAGGACAAAGTCAGATGTATCCAACTTCAAGACTTTTGGACCCTCTATTAATTGCCATGTATCGAAAGAATAAATGAATATGCTTGAGTCGAAAGAAAATTTGGGGGTATTTATGGGTTACACAAAAACTCCTCACAACTATTGTGTGTAATTTCCATCTCTCATAATGATAGTTGTGCGAAGGGATGTAATGTTTGAAGAGGAGAAAATAATGGGGTGCTTTCTTGAGAGGGAACTTCAGATCCCACCAGGAGAGGAGCTTTTAGCTCCAAAGGAGGAGCATAAAGAAGTTGTGGAGCAGCCATAAATTGAGGTCCAAAGAGTAGAGACATCCACTCAAGCAGAACCATCCAGAGAAGGCAGAAAGAGAACCAGGGAAGTTGATAGACTTGTGCGGGATGTGAGGTAGAATGTGGGAGCTCCTTACCGTTTACATTGGCAAAGAAGGTCACCTAAATGGTACAATGGTTACATGGCTCTACTGAATAGGATTGTAGAGACTAAGCCATCCTCTTTCGAGAAAGAAATAGACAATCATGTATGGCTTGATGTAATGATGGAGGAATACAAATACATTGTTAAGAACAATGTTTGGGAAGTGGTCCCAAGACCAACATATAAATCGATATTCAACATTAGGCATGCAACAAATGGAAGTATAGAGAGTTATAAGGCCATATTTGTGGCCAAGGGATACTCTCATGTTAAAGAAATTTACTATGAGGAGACCTTTTCTCCTATATCAAGGTAATCATCCATTAGATCAATTCTTGCACTCTCTACATATAAGATGGGGTGGAAGGTCCACTAGATGGATGTAAATGAAACACTCCTCAATGGGGTTAGTGAGGATGAGGTGTACATCAAGCAACAAGAAGGTTTTGATACATTTTATCGAGAGTTTCATGCGTGAAGACTCAAGTGAGTGTTGTACATCTCAAATAAGAACCTCGTGCTCAGTACACCAAGAATGATAGATATCTCACTAGTTTTTGCTTCACCAAAAGTGAAGCAGATGAAAACCTCTATCATATAATGGTAGGAGTTAAATTGATTATTATTGTCTTATATATTGATGATTTAATTTTAACTGGTGATGAGCAGCTGATCAGATATTGGAAGAAGGCCCTTGTAATGGAATTTTAAATGAAGGACATGGGTCTCATGCATGAATTCCTCGAGTTGCAAGTATGGAAAGGTGATGGGGAAATGTTTGTCTCTAAAGCAAATTATGCTAATGAAATACTACAGAAGTTCCACATGGACATTTGTAAACCCATGGAGACACCTCTAGTGACCAACTAGAGGAAGAATGATGCCACATTAGGTGAATAAGTGGATGCTACCATTTATCAGAAGCTAGCAGGTTCACTAATGTATCTTGTGGAAACACTACCAGATATGTGCTATGTAGTCAACCGACTGATCCAAGCTATGGTTAGGTCAACCAAATTATTTTGGAAGGTAGCTAAGCGTCTTTTACAGTACCTCATAGGCACTACCCGGTATGGATTATGGTACATACGGATGGAGGAAGTGAAGTTGTGTGGCTTCACAAATGCAGATTGGGCAAGGAATCCATCAAACTAAAAGAGCACATTAGGTAGAATTTTTAGTGTTGGGTCCATAATGGCTTCCTGGTATAGCAGGAAGCAAAGACCTATGGCACTCAACTCAACAGAATACATGGTTGCAAGTTAAGAAGCATGTGAGGTGATATGGATTAGAAAGATACTTCTGGGACTATTTTGTCAAATGATGGATCCAACTCTGATCTACTATGATAATAAGAGTTGCATCAAGCTCTTCGAGAATAATTTATTTCATGCTTCATCCAAGTATATATACATCTGGTATCACCATTTATGAGACTATGTGTAGAGGCAGATAGTGTTGCTATAATGCATTCTAACAAAGGAACAAGATGCTAAAATCTTGACAAAGGCTTTGTCAAGAGTGGATTTTGACTTCCAAAGGTGTAGCATAGGGGTGGTTAATAATCCCTTTCTTCCTGAGAGGTAGTGTTGAAAAATGTAGCAAGAAATTCTCAATTTGAATTTGCCTTTATTAGATTGAGAAAACTCGAATTTCCACATCAACGGACTACTTAGATGCAATTAACTTGTGTGACATGGCTTGTGTCACCCAATTTACTCAGTAAATTTGAGCTGAAGGAGTTAGAGTTTAGATAAACATGTGTGAATGAAAATTTGTAGCAATCAAGGTCAGTTATTTCAAGTTTTTTTTAGTTAAACTAGTTCCAACTATTGGACGAACTAGAGGAAGGTCAATTGTTTCATGGGACTTTAGTCTGACTCAATGATCATCCAGTTAACTAATCAATTAGACCGAAATAGCTAGTGCATGCAAAGAATTCATGTTCCCTCGTAGTGGTGGAGATTCCAGGCAGTGTAACATAAGTTGTAGACTAGTCATGAGTGTACAAGTGTTGCATGCAATTAGATGATTATCCTTGGGAATTTCACAAACATTTTTTGAGAAAATACTAAATAATAGGGGCCTAATTTATCAAGGAATTGTGTAAGGAAAGAGTGGCTAAAGTAGAGGCATAAATTGGCTAAGTCTTGGTTAGATCTTCTCGGTGTGTGGAGATATAGGTTATTCACTTGCAAGTCTACTCATATGAGCAAAGAAATTGTAATAGATCTCTGTTCATCATAATAATGGAAGAAGCAAAGGGGTTTTTAGCATATTTATTTCCCGTAGAAAAAATACCATGTGCATGTGTGTTATTTCGCATTGCATGTTTGTGTTTGATGTTTTAAATTGTGAATTGAATTCTGCAAAGAAGTAGAGAAGGTTTGTGTATTGATATTTTGATTAAAAATCTATGGCCAGTTGCAAATCTACATCATAATTTCTATAAAAGCAATTTTTTTCATTTGGTCACGAAATCATAGTGGAATTCATTGATTGCATTGAATTTCTATGAAATAGTTAGTTTGATTTGGTCCTAAAGGAAGTGGAATGTAATCAATTGTGTGATTTGGTTCAAATTGATCATTAGATAATAAAATTAAATGTGCCATGCTAGGGATCGATTAATGGTTGGTTGTAATGAACTTTTGGAAGTTGAATAAGTAATGATGAGAATTTGGTAATGTTGTTTTAGTCGATTTAACCATTGTTTAATGACAATAAATATGTGTGTTTGAGGGCTTGTAAAGAAATATAATTCGTGGAAAATACAACCTATATATGAAGAGAAAGATACCATGAAACTAGATTCCAATGATCAAAATACTGATATAATAATTATGCACTTACATTGTCTCTCCTATGTTAAGTGCCTAAGTAATCCCAAGTATGTGTTCTCTTGAAGCTGCTTTGTGAGTAGTCTGGTGTGTTTCGATGGCACAAAATTGGCAATGTACGTATTCTAAGTATTCTAGTGCATATGGAATGTGAAGTTGCCTACACGTAAAGAAGAGATGGAGATTATAGTAAATATTTTTTTTTTGGATATTGATGTGAGCCAGTAACAGAGTTTCTAGTGGATCTTATTATGATTTATTTAACATAGTTTTTATTGCAGATTCAAAGTATACTATGTTTCCATGTCTATGACTAGTTGTTGTGTTTATCAATCATTTTGTATTGCCGGGGTTGATGACCTTGAAGTCATAGTATATGGTTCCTAGGAAATTGTTGTAGCTACAAGTGTATTCATACTATCGTGATTCATTGTCATATACCGTTGATGGGATTAATATGTTGTTTTCTGAATATTGTATGTCGATTTATTGTTGCTATGGTTGAGAGTATGATGTTATATTATTATTTCCATGTACAACTAGGATGATAGAGACTTGTATACTATTGTAATTTCATCCGTTCCCATGTATGGTATGACTGATGTATTTTCATGATGGTTGAATATGTCTTATACTGCTACTGTGAGGGTTTGGGCTAGAGTTTGTTGATTAAATTTGCAAATTAGTTTTATGACTAAGTGATGGGGATTTGATATGATGTTACTAGTTTTGTCACTAAGATGTATTGATGTATAGGATGTATTGTCATGTATTGGATGAGAAAGAGGTTGATGTGTTTTTGTTTTGATGAGTTATGGGTTGGTAGTGTTATGTGTTTGATGACCAAAAATATTTTTTATTGTAGAGGTATTTTAGTATTTTTATTGAGCAGAGTGATTAAGTGGTTACAATATGAAAATAAATGAAACTTGGTCAACAATTTTTCGAGAATATAAAGTGCATGCAAAGTATTCATGTTCCCCAGTAGTGGTGGATATTTCAAGGTAGTGTAACATTAGTTTTATACTAGTCTTGAGTGTGCAGGTGTTGCATGCAGTCCGATGATCAACCTTGGGAATTGCACAATCATTTTTAGAGAAAATCCTAAATAACAGGGGCTTAATTTCTCAAGGAATCGTGCAAGGAAATAGTAGTTGAAGTAGAGGCAAAAATTTACTAAGTCTGGGTTAGATGTTCTCAGTGAGTAGAGAGATAGGTTATTCACTTGTTGGTTCTTCTTAGATGAGAAAAGAAATTGTAATACATATCTATTCATCAGATTAATGGCAGTAGGAAAGGAGTTTTTAGTGTATTTGTTTCCCCTCGAAAAAATACGATGTGCATGTGTGTTATTTCTCATTACATGTTTGTGTTTGATGTTCTAAATTTTGAATTGAATTTTGCAAAGAAGTAGATAAGGTTTTTGTATTGATATTTTGATTAAAACTCCATGACCAGTTTCAAATCAATACCATAATTTCTATAAAAATAATTGTTTCATTTGGTCACAAAATCATAGTGGAATTCATTGATTGAATCAAATTTCTATGAAATAGTCAGTTTAATTTGGTCCCTAAGGAAGTGGAATGAAATCAATTGTGTGATCTAGTCCAAATTGATCATTATATAATCAAACTAAATGTGCCATGCTAGTGACGATTAATGGTTGGTTGTAACACACTTCTAGAAGCTAAATAACTAATTATGAGCATTTGATAATGTTGTTTAAGTGGATTTAACCATTATTCGATGAAAATAAATATGTGTTTGAGTGGTTCTAAAGTAATATAATTCAGGGAAAGATGGGATTAATATGTTGTTGTTGCATATTGTATGTGGATTTATTGTTGCTATTGTTGAGAGTGTGAGGTTACATTATTAATTACATGTACAACTTAGATGATAGAGTCCTATATACTACTGTAATTTCATCCATTCCCATGTCCGATATGACTAACCTATTTTCACGAGGGTTGAATATGTCTTGTACTTCTACTATGAGGGTTTCAGCGAAAGTCTACTGCTTAAATTTGCAAATGAATTTTACGGTTAAGTGATGGGGGTTTGATATATCGATACTAGTTTTGTCACTAAGATGTATTGATGTAGAGGATCAATTGTCACATACTGGATGGGAAAGAGGCTGATTTGTTTTCGTTTTGATGAGTTATGGGTTGGTCATTTGATGTGTTTGACGACTAGAAAGAATTTTTATTGTAGAGCTAGTTTAGTATTGTTATTGAGTAGAGTGATTAAGTGGATACAATATGAAAATAATTGAAACATGGTCAAAAATTGATTGAGAAGAGATTCATGGGCATAGTTTATAAATATATGAGATGTGGTCTATAAGGGTTTGAAGGTTGGGGACTTCGATAGAAAGTGGTGGCTTCCTTTAAGTGGTGTCCTAAGAAACTATTTGGGGCTTGGAGCCTCCAACATATCAACATCTAGAGAGCCATTTTGGAGTGAGTACTTCCAAGAAAGTGGGTACTTGAATCTTATTGGTGGTCAGTTCCTTCAATAGATGAGTCTCTATGAGTAGTTTTGGAAGTGGTGGCTTCCATTAGGATATGGCCTGGAGCAAGTGGGTGCTCACATATTTCATGTTTGTGCATGCACACTGGTGGCTGATAGAGGGTTATGTAATAAAAAATTATATCGTAATAATAATAACAAGAAGAACCAAAGTGTATGGTCATTTTTCTCCCATAAGGGTTTCCACCTAACTTTTGTTGTCTCTATGTGTTTGATGATGTTTCATGTGCCTTCATGCTTTATGTGTTTCTCTCATGGTTCATGTATTATAGTATGCTCATGTGATGCACTTAGATCTACCTATATTGTGTTGGTAATCATTTTATGGTTCTTTTAATTATATCTAAGAAAAGTATAAAGTGGTATTTGGTGATTTACTGAGTACAATATTGATTCACTCCCCCCTCTTAGTATTGTAAAACTTCCAACAATGATATATGACATAAACTACTATGATCTAATATAGCTCAAAAGCTGTAATAAAAACCCTTATAAGTAGAAGGTATAGAGAAAACATGAAGAAATAATTCTTAATATGTCTTAGAACATTAAGATTTAGACTGCTAAAAATTAATCATACCAAGAAAACTATTAAAATGAAATTATAAAACAAAAATAGACCTATTGAAATAAAATTTATCATTTCAAATGGACATAAGAAGAAGATATACTAATGAATAAGTATACCAAAAGTATAACATCCAAGAGAGATGAAGGAAACCATGAAAAAAAGAGTAACATGAATACCAAGCATTTTAGTACAAATAAATAGAGGTTAATTTCATGAAGATAAAGTGAGTAAGTCTTGTCACATAGGGAGTCTTTTTAATTTTATGATCGAGTAGATTCACATAGAAAAAATGGTTAACATTTTATAATTCTCCATTTTTCCTATGTTTGTTTCACATGTATGATTTGGATTTCTTTCTTTGTCAACACGATGGCTTTTCCTACCTTTGGCTCCCTCATTATTTTGGTTATTAAAAATACTACTTATTTAAATATTTACGTGTATGAGTATATTAATACATGTTTCTATATGTGTTGTTCTCCAATTATGAGATGTTTTCTATAATTTTAATTATGGAATTAATTAGGATGCATGTAATAATGATTGTATGTTTTATTTTTTTTTGTTCTTTCTGATTATTAATTAAATGTGTTTGTAATAATTGGATGTTACTTTTTGGACATATGATAATAAATGGCTATTGATCATGCTAAGAAATTATGAATTGTTTAAGATTCATTAGTCGTAGGACAACTAGAGAGACATGTTTAATGGCGACCTAGTCTTAAGGTCATGAACCTTAATAGGCCATTGGAGTAAGAACTCATGATTGGTTATGTATGAACACAAGGATGTTTAGTGATAATTAAATGATGGTAATGATTTAATATGTGAGTAATACAATAGTATGATATATTTGACATGGATCACATGTAGTGATATTCTAATTATATCATATGTGTGTGCATGTGATATAAAACATATCAATCATATCTCTTGATGAAGTATTATGTTGTAAAATAAATGTTAATAGATAAAATGGTTATGAAATTATAGAATTTGGGTAAAAAAACAAAATTAGTGAAGTACAAGGACGTTATTACCATTATTATTTTGGGGATTCAAATACATCATGAGAAGTATTTTCAACGTACTCATATCTTTGTCTAATTATCTTATTACAAAATAAGTTCCAACTCTATTACATTGCGACTCCCAACCCTTCTATGGAATTCTTGCACTGCATTTTTATCTTTTGTATGTTTACTCAATTGTGATAGGAATAATACCATTAAAACCAGAGTTACCATGATATTCATAACTGGGGTTTACAAAAAACATTATAATTGACATTTAGGATTTATAGTAATTTAAAAATTTCTATCATAAACCATAGCTACCCAAAATAGTTCCACTAAAAAGTGTGGTTATTTCTTCATAACTTTAATTTTAGTTGTAGGTGTTTTTCGAAGCAATATGATTTTTACAAGAAAGTTTATGCTCTTAGAAATGATACATTCATAAATATTTAAGTAATAAGATCCATTAACATGGAAAATTTATCTATCACTAAATATAAGGGACAAGGTTTCCATATATTGAAAGTTAGATGGTAGTGAGGAGGTAGTGGGACTTCCAACTATAGATTTAGAAAATTATTTTTAGATTGTAAGTGGGATCATACAAAGAATAAAGATAAAAATATGACTAAGTTTTTGGTTTCATGTGAGAACATTCTATTACAGGTTGATCCATGCTTTTATAAAAAAAATGGTTATTGTTCTTGTAAACTCTAGCACCAAGCATAGTTTCATCATTGTTCACATGGTTGAGACATTGTAGATACCCATAAAACATATCCATAACACACAAGTTGAGGGATAGAATGGTTTCTAAACATTTGAAGATTACTATGGATGAATATGTTTTATATTCATATTTTCATCCCATAGATATGGATGATCCTGATATTATTATTTGAAATGTTTTATTGGACCTAATAAGTAGAATTAATGTTATTGTGTAAAATAAATTTGTGAAACTTTGTAGAAGAAAAAAGTTGATAACCTTATACAATGGCTCCCATATTCAATAATTGAGGCCCAATGTGGAACATGAAAAACAACTTGGAGGGAAATTGTGGTACCAAAAAAACACATCAAATGGAAACTAAAAGGCTAAACCCAAAGACGGTTTTACAAAAGAACCAAAAGGAGAAACCTAGGTGGAGGATAAAAAGGATGATTTGATATAGAGCTACATGAATAAAAAGAACCACATGCTTAAGAGTGGAAGAAATAAATAATATCTAAGGCATTTGTATATTATTATTGACACCACCATGACAACCAACAATCATGAAGGACACAAAGTATTCATCAAAAATATTTCTTCGAACCCGTGTTGAACTAGATATGAACGAATCCTATTGGTAGATGATGAAATAAAAGTAATGAATAAAGATATTAGAAACAAAAATGTGATAAGTGGAGACGAAAGGAGAAACCTTAACAACAACTGAGGTGGAAAGGTTAGTTTCATTCCATGTTTACTTTTTTTTTTTGTTAGGTAAGCACCCACGGGGATTTGAACCAGTGACCTATCACAAGGAGTGCCTTAATAGTGCACCCATTCACCATCAATCCAAAGCCCCCTGGGCGGTTTCATTCCATGTTTACATTCCACTAGGGTGGATGAATTATTATTCTTCGTATTAATTGACTACATTTCTTAATGGATCATATTATATCTATTTTTTTTATTATAGGATAGAAATGTAAAATTGGATGGAATGGAATGTAAATGGAGAGGATCCTCATTGTACATATTATATACCTTCTAGGTATAATCATGTATTGTGGCAAAAGTCATTTAAGAAGACTCACTAGATCTTTGGTGGTTAATAAATGATTCAAATAAGTAATTGATGGATTACACACACATATAAGAAGGGTAGTGAGATATATGAGGTGCTCCGGGATACGAAACTCGATGGCGGAGCAGGCAAGGGAGTTTGAGTAGTTGTTGTGTGTCTGAATCATGATGGCACAACTAGCTGTATTGCGCAAGTACACGTCTCCCTCGGTACAGGGCAGAAATTATAATATTCCCTTCCTTCGTAACTAGGTTTTTTTGCTCCGTTTTACTATGCCTGCCTTTACCTGCTCCATGGTTTGCTGCTTTGACCCCTGGCTCCATCGCCCATTATACTACTTGCTTCTCTTTCCCTTGGCGGTTACCACAGGTAACTGGCAATACAACTTACCTGACAGTGATGGACCTCGATCTAGTGGATTACTCAGAAGAACTATTGGCAGAGGGTTCTATCTGGACGACCCTATGTTCTGCTAAGCTAGGGTCGCTCTCGTTTAGCAACAAGCTGCATGAGACTATCTCCAGCCTGCCTTCCCTCTCAAGTCCATCTGACCACCAGGTGATCTTGCCATACGACCCTCCAACTTGGCCGTCCCTCTCCACTCCCCCACAATCTTAGTCATCCCTAGGTTTGCATCAGGGTAGCTTAACCCTAACCCTCCGTCTCCTACCCCTGGTCATACCTCCCACCCCCTCTGTTCCTCCCATTCCATCCTCCACTACGATCCCCCTGATTACGGTGCACACGTCCTCTCCCCCTTTGGGAAATTTCACCAATATTCCCCCCTTAGGAGATGCCCTCCCAGTCGGCTCATCCCTTCCCCTTGAGAACCCCGCCGTTTTTGGGTACACCTTTGGCCGTCGAGCAGACTCAGCTGCTGAAGTGAGGGCCTACAAGAAGAGTAAATGCTTCCAGACAAAAGTTGTAGACACTTTTCTCAGGCTCGAGGAGGACATTCTGCCTGGAGACACTATGGATTTTACAGATAGGGTTCTAGTTGGAAGAATTTGGGGATGCAACTGTACAACAGCTTGTCTAAAAACATGGATATCAAAGGTCTAGTGGCATCATTTAGCCGACCTGCCCTCAGTACAAACGTTCATGAAAGGGTGGTTTGCCATACAATTCTCGAGGCCAGACCACATGAACTGGGTCCTTTCGTCCTATTGGCATTTCGAGCATGCCCTAGTGCTCCTGAAGCATTGGTCACCACTTTTCGACCCAGATACAGAGCAGCTAGGTGTTGGCCCAATCTGAGTCAGATTACCAGGGCTCTCGTTACACTTCTGTTCAGAAGACATTTTCCGTCGCATTGGGAACTCAATTGGCACATACATGGAATTTGATAAGTCATATTTATCTACTGGCAAGATGGGTTTTGCTAGGATTCTGGTACATATGGATACTAGGGGAGGGTTACAGGAATACATTACCATACAGTTGAGATCGCTTACGAGGAAGCAGTCACTTGACTATTAAGGAATACCCTACACATGTCGTAGATGCCATAAGGTCGGTCACGTATATAATGACTGCCCCTTGATTAACAAAAGGGTCATCAACCAGAGGACAAGGACCTGGAAGCCCGTACCTCTCGGGACCAACCTCAGCTAGCTATGGAAGTGGAAGATCTCTCACAACATGTCCTAGCTAAAAATGACAAGGCACACAAGAAAGAATCAAGGAAGAAGTGTGGGAAAGCCCCACTTTGGCCTCCCTCCCACCTCTAGCAAGAGCTCTGGCAGCTATAGGGAACACTCATTCCATGGGTATGTCAAATTCCTCTTTCTCTTTTTCTTATTCTAGTTTTGTTTCTCCTGTATTGCCTCCCCCTCCTCCATATGACAGAACCTCAGACTCTTCGGTCGCTCCCCTCAATCTCTCCCTCTCTCATCCTCCCTGGCTCTTCCATCAACCTCCTATTGTTCGTACTGCTCCATAGCGCCTCCCCCTCCTTCTTACTCCTTCCCTCAGCCCTCCCTCTCCAGTGCACCCTCTCCCTCATTACCTATCCACTTTCACTCGGAATCGCGTTACCCGCTGCGCTCTAGAATGTGATCTCAGGGCCTCGACATTATAGGTTTCGAGGTAGACTCTTTCTCTGCCCCTCCAAAGCCCCGAGGGCATCCTTCCCATCTATCCAAAGCCACACATCAGGCTGGGGAGGAGATCGCATCTATCAAATAGAAAACCATTGACTAGGCCCTTAGAGTAGAGCAAACCCCTTTCTCCCCCCTCCATGAAGCTACTCTCCTTCAACTGTCGCGGGATGGCTAGCCGGGATAAAAAACTAGCCCTAAAGCATCTATTTTCCACAGAGCTTGTAGACATTATTTTCCTGCAAGAAACCCTTAGCCTAGCAAGCTCAATCACCCACCTACTTGAATCTTGGCTACCAGGCTAGACTTTACACTCCCTTGATGCCATGCGCAGATTTGGAGGTTTAACTATGGGCACATGCAACCATTCCATCAAGAGTTTGAGGGTTTGAGGAGGACAAGGGTACCTGGGAGGAGACATCTACTCTCCCACTCTTGCAGTAGAATTCAGAATCTTTAATGTATATGGTCCTTGTCAGGACATAGCTATTTTTTGGAGAACTTTGTTTAATTCAACCTTCCTGCAACAAGGCAACATTATCTTGGGGGGGACCTAAATTTCTCCTTCGGGTTTGTGGAATCTTGGGGTAATCAAGCACAGGTGGATGCATTGTTTGTTTTCTTTGAAAACCTCCTAGAGAACCACAACTTTATTGACATCCCCTCAGCCAAAATGTAGCCCACCTAAAGGAACAATAGATCAGGGGAAGCAAGCCTGGCCAGACGGCTTGATAGATTCCTCTTAAAAGAATACTTGGTCAATAGGGGATACCGTATCAGACAATGGGTGAGCACTGGAGGCC